>CATIUR010000004.1:47265336-47865336 GCA_949592205.1 Helichrysum umbraculigerum | reverse complement strand
ACACACTTCTTTTCCCTCATCCCCCACTTAAAATAAAGCAATGTCCTCATTGCAAAATAAGGAATCGTAAAATATGGAATAGAAAAGAAGTGAACAGAAAACTCCCCTGATCCTGAAGAAAAATGCTTTCATGATCTGATTCTGAAAATATACAACAGCACACTTCCGTAGGCATCACGATTGTATTTAGCGTATTCAATAAGCCTTTAAACCCCTCAGTATCCTGAGTGTACGAGTTATAGTCTCGTGAGGGTTTCTAGGGAACACACCCACAAAGTTCGAAACTGCAAAAACAACTAGCAAGAAAACAAAAAGAAGAAAAAGAAAACAAAATATAAAATAACTAAAAATTAAAACTAACAATTTAACCAACAAAAACCTACATAAAGTAAGGTACAAGAATTGAACAATAATAACTAATACATAATATATATGACAAACAGAGCAGAAAACGGGAAAAAAAAATTATTTGCAAAAACAACCTTCCAACCGCCGGTTGAACGTCTGTGCAAACAAAATTCAAAAATTTTGCTCCATTAAAAATTAAATTAGATAACATGCATATACGTATAATTTAACAAATAAACAATTATATACAGCAAATAATTAAAATTTTTTATTTTTAACTTTTTTTTAATATATATATATATATATATATATATATATATATATATATATATATATATATATTTTAAATAATTTTTTTTTTCATATATAGTTTCCAACTTAATCGAATAAGCAACTGTTCTCCGGCAGAACAATAGTCCAACCGGTTAAGTGTTCCCCGGCAGCGGCGCCAAAAACTTGATGCGTGTGAAAGCGTCTAACTTTATTATTTATAAAGTACATGATATACCAATCACTACTATCACACAACCAGGCAAGAATACCCGATTGGAATAGTATAGCTATGGTAACTCCAAGTCGAACACAGGAACACATGAACGATGTTATTTAATTAAATTGGAATTATTAATAAAACAGTAAACTAGGGGGTACGTTTTAGTTCCGTGCGAACGTTAAGATAAACTAAATAACCAAACCAAACAACATAAAACAAGATAAAGAGGAAAAGATAAACAATTGGAGATAGACATGTAATTGCTTAGATTCTTTCGCTCAGATTCATGTTATCCAGTTCATGTGTTTTGATTGTCTGATTGTGATTTCTTTTATATCAACTTAGATACTAATCAAAGAGTCCAAGTTAAATGTATATTAGCCAACGTTCAGGGTCCAACTATCTACAATCTAGGGTTCCACATTAAACATCGATCCGATGTCGCAAGAATTGTATGTTTCTATTGCGTACTTTTCCCTAAATTGTGCATTAAGTATTCACGACTTGTTACGATTAATCTTCGCGGTATGACTCAACAATACCTACTAATAATCTCTTATTAGCTCATTCATTTTAGATTAATTAATTACTATGCTCTTAGCCTATCAAACTAAATATATTTAGCAATGATCATAAACCTAAGTCCATAACCATCAATAATCAATAGTATCAAAGGAACTCAATCTCAATAATCCTATTGACCACGCTAAGTAGCAATTAATAATCACCAATAAACAAGGTTCTACGAATAACGTAACACTCTTCAATCGAACAATTCATTCAAAACACAATTACAACCTTCAACATTCATAATCCAAAGTTATTAAACTAAACAATATATATAATCTAATTCATCATTCAATTATACAAAATCAGTTTCAAAATCTCAAATAGAACACATAGACGATGTTCGAATTTAAATCGGAAAGAGATATGCAAACCGAATCATAAACCGAAAGAAGTAGAATCAATAGGAATCGATCCAAGTCTTTTTCCGCCTACAAACCGCCATCGATTTGCTCCCTAAATTGGGAGAAATCCCGCTGGTTGTCGACTGCTGCCCCTCGGTTTTTAGATGAGAAGTTAGGGTTCAAATGAGGCAAAATAGGGTTTTATGGGTTTTCTGCCGAATTGATCCATACGGCGTATGGAAATTCCATACGACGTATGGATTGAAAACAAGCCCGGCCCAGCTCCGCGAATATTAGGCCTCCACCGCTCTAATCCATACGGCGTATGGATATTCCATACGGCGTATGGATTGAATTTCCAGACTTCTTCACCATTTGATCATCTTTTACTCCGATCCAATCTTCTCTTGTCCAATGCTTTATTCTTTTAGCAACTTTTCTTCGATATTAGCTCATTTTCTGTTTCTTTTCGATCCAAGATCCATTTAAACTCCTAAACGCAAATATGAATGAAATAAGTATCTTATTCATACAAAATGCAATAGAAATCTATTGAACGAAGGGCTAATTAGTACTATCATTTAGTACATTTTGGCGATTATCAGCCGCGGCAGTGTTTCGATGTTTGAAATACCATTGTTGTACTGAAGATCTAAAAAACTCCTATAACATTGTCACTGGGAGTTTTCTTGCATGCTTGGTCATGGCGTTAATGGACTCTGCAATGTTAGTTGTGAGGTAAGCATATCGTATCTTTGTTGAATGATGCCTTGACCATCATTCTTTCCCCACCTCTGTAAGAACATTAGCTGAAGTTGGTAAATGTCTAGAAATGAAATCAAAATGTTCTTCGAAATCCGACCTTCGGTAAGCCTTACACATTTTTCAGTAATGCCATTCAAAGTGCTTGACTTTTGCAGATTTGCTTTACATGTTCATCAACAAATGACGGCTACAGAGGGCATGAAATGCCTCTGGAAATACATCAGAAATACCGGCTGCAATTGCTGGAGCCCTATCAGAGATGAATGTGAGGTTGTCAATCCCACCAGCAGATTCAAGGGCGTCACGTAAGTTTCCTAAGAACCAGGTCCACACGTCGGTCGTCTCTCCCGCACCAATTCCATAAGCCAGTGGCAAGATGCCATTATTACCATCCATCGCCACAGCAATTAAGTTAGTAACCAAGTACCCACCCTTCAAATGTGCCCCATCTACGATTATTATTGGGCGTGTATGGTTGACAAATGAACGTATCTGCAAATTCAGAAAAAAATATACGTAAATTATATAATTATGTACGTATGTGAACTAATAATAATTACTTACAGCTTCACTGATGGACATGTAACACATTACAAATTTATCCTCATCGTCTGTACGGAAATTCTTAGTGCTCCCCGGGTTATGTAGTTTTAGGTTGTTGATGTGTGCTAAAGTATAGACAATTATAATAACAAGTTTTAAATTAGTAGACCCCCAAATGTTTTTATATAAGTATAAAGATATATAAAATTATCGCATGATAAATCTAAGAATTAAGACTTTTATGTCATACATCATATTATGTACCATAAAATAATATACAAGTTATTTTATTAATTTATTAAAATTCAGAAATCTATATATAGATTGCCTATTAGTACATCATATCACATAACTATATACTACTCCTTATTAAGGTAGCTTACGTTATATATACAAAATAGTTAATCCACATTAAACTCTAAACTTTTAAATACAAAATTAAAACTTTTAACAAAAGTATTCTAACTAATAAATACTTAGTTATTCACTTAAAAATTTTAAATTTTGATAAAATTTAAGAACAATAGAAACTTAAATAATTAATTAAAGAAATTCTTTTTCTTACGAACCCTATCCCCACACTTAAATTATAAAATGCCCTCATTGTATAAAAATTGATAAACAAAAGTGAGTAAGGGAAAGAAAAATAGAACATAAAACTCCTCTGACTGAAATTATAAATTTCATCATTGGCTAAGAAAAATATGCTTGGTTGATTCCTTGATCTCTTGAAAAATAATATACAACATCCACACTTTTGTAGTTAATCACGATTGCATTTAGCATATGCAATAAGCCTTTAAACCCCTCGGTATCCCAAGTGGACGAGTTATAGTCTCGTGAGGGTTTCCAGTAAACATACCCACAAAGTTCATGAATAAATAAGTAAGAACTTTATAAATAAAGTGCTGAACTTACTGTCAGTCTAACGCTATCAAAAATAAACAACCATATTAGCATAATAATAATAAATGTGATAAGTAAAAATAATAATAAGTACAGTCATCCCAAATATAAATGTATCAAATGTATCAAACATAATCTAATCATCATCTAAATCCTCCTGCCCCGGCTGTCTCGAAGGTCCAGCTCCATCATCAAATACTATCGGAACATATGGCTGGAACTCAATAGACCTATCTCTCAACAACTGCTGCAATAATCCAAGCTGATAATCAGATCTACGAAAGCTCTCTCTCTCAAACCTATCAAACCTCTGCTCAAACCTGGTAAACCTCTGATCAATACTATCAAACCTCCTACCATGTCCAATCTCAATCCTCTCCAGTCTCTGCTGAATATCATCAAACATATCACCCCGGCCATGGCCTCTACCACGTCCTCTGCCTCTACCTGCTGGTAGATCAACCTCGAGTACTGGAATCTCAGGTACTGGTGGTGGTATAGCTGCTGCTGGTGGTGGAACAGGTGGTCCTCTCAATCTCGCTCTCTGTACAGGCTGCTGTACAGGTACAACCTCAGGCGTCCATAACAAAACTCCCTCCTGTACACCCTCCTGAAGAATCCCTAACTCAATCAACTTGTCCTCGCCTAGCAAGGACATCCCAAGTGTTACCGGTGTACAAGTCAATAAATCAGCAGCTCCCATCTGATAATACTGAGCTATCCTAGTAACATACTGTCCTCCACATAAACTACTGGTAAGCCTATGCCCAGTCGCTCCGGTGGTCATCCAATGAACTAATCTCCAGGGAACATTGATAAGCGTCCCCTGAATCATAGTATGCAAATAAAAGAAATCTGGCTGATAGACCTTCTCAGGTCCCGTATGCCTACCACAGATAGAAAATGATAACAACCTATGCAAAAGCCTATGAACCGGGCTCCTCATATGTATATCTGAAGGTGCTCTCTCCCTATAATCAACAATAGCCAGCTGTCTCCAATACTCAGCTATCTCAATAGACGAATACTGCTCTACCATACCTGCAGTCAAATGCTCTACAAAAGAATGGTTGTGGAGCTCATCTAGTGTATAGAGCCCCACAGCTCCTCCAAACTCAATCAAACTCATAGACCTAGGCTGACCTCCCAAATAAAAAGAAATTGAAGGCTGGTCAAACTGTCTAAAGGCAGCATCAAACCTAAGGGTCGTATAAAACTCGATAACAAGCTCTCTATAGATAATCTCCCGTATATGAAATAAACGAAACCAAGCCAAAGAGACAAAACCTACATCACCTGACGGTAAAATATAACTCTGCGTCATCAATCCCCTCAAAGTAACATCCCCAGTCTCTCCCTCTCGGTGAGGATCTATAACTCTCTCCATAACCGACCAATGTAACACATCCGGTGTCTCTACCGGCTGAGCAATATACTCCAGTAACCCATCAGAAAACTCTGCTCTCCGCTCTGCTGTAATAGTCTCATGCTCAAAACGTAGATATGGGTGTAGCTGGAAATCCTCTCTATCTAAGAGTGCACGTCCTCTCTGTCGTCTGGTAGACATATCTGCAATATCAACTTAAACAACGTATTAGTTTAACATAATATCGGTTGCATGTATTTGCTGGAAATGTTGGCCAACCGCCGGTTGGATATCCCAACCGCCGGTTGGTCAATTTTCATGCAGACAGCACTTCGGCTTAATATACGATAGCCACCTGTTGCATTTTCAAATTTTATAAATGCTATTCCTGATATAAACTAAGTCAATAATGAAGCTTATTCACACCTAATACTATTCTAACTTATAATTTTTTTATAAATGTTTGTTATTTCGAAAATAATATCGAATCTTCATAACAATGTTTATATAAAATTAAATTCGACACATTTTTAGTTTAAAAACAATGTCAAATTCTGGAATATCATATCTCTAACATATTCTTATTGTTTCGAAATAATATCGAGTCTAAAATTTTTGTAAAATGTAATAATTTTTTAAAATAATAGTTATGTTTCGAATATATCGAATCATAAAGTATACTAATTTTTTTTTATTAATTAAAAATCACTTTATATGTACTCGAATTTTGTTTCAAAAATCAAAAATGTAGTCGTTAAAAATGTATCAAAATAGAAATATGCGTTTTTATCGTGTTCTAAATAATTGTATTCTATTTCTAAGTCTAGATACGAAACTAATCGACTCGACCTATAATTATCCGCAATCAATCCTCAAACCACAAAAATCATAACTTAACTAACCTAAACTAATTTCTAAGCAATCTTAATCACCTAAACTAACAAGATAACTAATAATCATTTGATAACCGCAATAAATATATAATTTTCGGAATTAAAATGCGAAAAACATAAAAACGAGTTAGAAATCATACCTTTGATAATGAATATCACAAAAACGCAATGAAATGATGAATAATAATATAATTTTCCGAGAGGTTACGATTTCGTCCGAGCGTATGTGTGTGTGTAGTGTGTGTTTTTGGTGTGTGACCCGAACAGAAATGGGGTCTGTTGGGTTTTGATCGAAAAAGTATCCAACCGCCGGTTGGGCTTTCCAACCGCCGGTTGGGCTTTCCAACCGCCGGTTGGTTTGAACAGGCCCAGGCCTTTTTATTCGGCCCATTCAAATTATTAGGCTTGATTGTTTTAATCCAATTTAATTTAGCCCGTCATAATTTCGGTATGTAATTTTAATAATTTATGTTTTTAGAAATATATGAATAAACTAAGTTGCGTAATACATAATAACAATTTTCTGTACATTTACAAAATATCTACAAATCATAATCTATGTGCATTTTAGAAATTGTCTCTTATTTTTAAGTAACAACATTTTAAAACTTTAAATAATAAATGGATAAAAAGACTTATCGTTTTTGTAGTTCGTACCTTTAATATAAATTCCTGTAATGCTGTTAGTTGTGACAAATAACGGATATAATAAATCTTACCTTGGTATACATATATTTTTTCAATCGGTGATTGCGTCGACTCATCCACCGTTTGAAAATTCAATTGTCGACTTTATCGAATTCCAACTATTGTTTCAATCTTTTTGTCACCAAAAAATATTATATTTAATATATCTGCAATCTTGTAAACAATGTTAAGCATAATTTCAAAACTTATTATTTAATCTCTTTTAAGTAATTTATGAATTTAATTTTTATCACTATTGCAACTTGTGTAAAAATTAATCCTAAATACTTAAAATTTCTAACATTTGTGTAGCTAATACAAATAAAGATGAAATAATCATATAATTCTGAAAACAGTAAACTCTATATTAATCAAATATGAAACTGAAAACAATAAACTTTAATATCCAAATAACATTTAAATCCTAAACACTTATTAAACTAAAACAGGAAAAATTAACTGAAAACAGAAATAATTTAACTAGTTATTAAAAACGGAGAGGTTGCAAATGATCTTCAGAAATGATATTAGATGTTCAAGCCTAATTCCCACTAACAGGTCTTCCAAAGTTATCAGGATACATTCTTCGAAAGTGCAAGTAGATCTTATTCGTTATCTCGGGTATTGGTGATGCATATTCAGAGAAACTCTCATGATGAATCTTTTCAGCATCTTCTACTTCTATGAGTGTGGCAGCTACTCTTTTTACCTTTTTAGCTATTCTTCCGTCTTCATCAGTAACCATGTAATCATCTTCAATCTTTGTTTTATGTTCCACATGATTATGTCTTAACAAATCTAATAATCCATAGAAACCTAAATGTATATCATGATAATCATATGTGTTGTGGGTTCTCAATGCCTTTCCTATGTCCTTTAAGATTCTCCTATAGTATCCTTCTTGATGCTCCGTTGTTATCCTAGAATACCTAAAAGTATCTACTAACTGATAATAATTAAATTTCAGATAACCCTAAATGAAAAAGGTTATTTCTCTGATTGTAATGAACTCCATTGTAAGCTAGCTGCAACTCCATTTTAGCATAAGTGACCAAGTTTGCCATTGGTTCGTCAGAAAAGTACTCCGGAATTATACGTGTTCTTTTGTCCCATTCTCCATAGTAAAATTCATCAACAATTTCTTGAACATAAAAGTCAACCGTACAATCAACGAAGAATCTTCCAGAACCAATATGCTCTCTAGCCTTTATCGAATTGAAGAAATCTTGAAAGTTTTCAAGTAAACATATGTCAGCCATATTACTTAAGTTTCCAGTGGCATGCTCTATTATCTCCTTAAGCTCTCTTAACATTTCTCTTTGTTTATCAGAATAAGGAAACAAAGACTTCTCAAATGTTTCATGCACATATATATACTTCAACAGCTGCTCCTCACAAAAAGTTGGATCTACCATCTCATACTCGCTCACAATATCATGCTTCAGCTCATACACATAGTTTATGGATTCATCTGTATCTCTAGTTTCATTAGATATAACCCAAGCAGTGAATTGTTCTTCAATTTTCTTAATCAACTCTTTCTGATAATCAGTATTCTCTAAAGTAGATTTGTGTATAATCTCCATAATAAATCTAAGTTCATCTTCATGGCAGTCTAAGTAATGAAACATATCTTCCTTAGTTGAAACTACAGGAGGTTGTTCATAGTCTTCTTCTTCATTAGTTAGCTTGATTTTCTTGTTCGGTTCAAAAGAATGGTCATCTATTTCTATATCTTTGAAATATATATTTTCACTTCCAAAGTCCATTTGCATCGATTCTATTCTAATAACAGCAAAATTTTTCTGTGCACGAAGAATAGCACATAGTTCAAATTACTTATCTAATCCTATTTTATCTAAGGTAACTTGCTATACATATATTAATTTAATTTCCTTTACATTGCTAGTCAAAAGATTTCGGTAGCTCCATTGATAGTACACAAAAGTGGAGAAACAGTTCAGCGCGAGGCTTATTAAAAACCTATTTCTTTCGAGAAGCACCTTACCTCTTATATGATAAATCAATAAGGTAGGGCTTTACTCTCCTTATACCTTTTTTTTTGTCAGTATTCTCAATGGGTGAGCCGATATTTCTTATTGATTTTGCAAAGTATTATAAATAAAAATTATACAGGTAAAATAATTAGTTTAATTAAAATACACCGCTCCCCGATAGAACAAAAGTTCAACCGGTTAAGTGCTCCCCGGCAGCGGCGCCAAAAACTTGATGTGTGCTAAAGTATAGGCAATTATAATCACAAGTTTTAAATTAAAGAAATACTAAATAATACTATCACACAATTAAGGCAATATTAACCCGTTCATGTAATATAGCTTAATAAGTAAGTCCAAATTCGAACAAAAGGAACACAAGAAACGTGATTCTGATTTATAACTAATTATCTATTTACTTCTAATTACAACTAATTACAATTATACAAATAAAGTAAAGTAAGGATCTAATTTACAATAATATACAAGATAAGGGGGACACTTTAGTTCCGAACAAACATATTTATATTTATATTTTGATACAGATTCTAATAAATAAGTTTCAGGAACAACCTAATAATACTCAGATGGATAGAAGATTGTAATTATTAAAACTATTATTTATTAAACTTATTATATTTACTTATGTCTATTTGCTTTGTTGGCTATTATTACTGGTGAATTACTAATGTAGAAAATTACTTAAGGTTAAGCTAATCTTCATCATAGCAATACAGTCATAAGGTTACGCAAGGTATCACTAATTAATAAGATCTATCAACAGTTTATTAATACAATTTCATCGGTATGGCGTGAATCACAGTATTACTTTATATTAATGAATCATTCTTCGTCTATCGCATAAGGTTAAGATCAAGACATAAACACAATCACTTAATTTATATAAACTTAATATGGTCATCCTCGTTTAATATAAATCAGTCTAACTATGTCAAGAGCAATCATCAATATATCATAATAAAGACAATTCTTGTATAATAAACATTCAATAATATAGTTCCAACATAAACATATAATTCATATAATAAACTCAATAAACATTCATTCAAATAGCTATAACGAAAACCTAATTAACAAGTAATTCAAATAAACAATATCCATAAATTAACTCAATAAGGTTATTAAAGTTACAAGGATAAAGAAACCGAACCAATTGTAGAACCAGCTCTTCCTAGGGTTAAAAACCTTCAAACCCTAGCTCCTTAACCTCCAAAATCGCACCTTAAGTCGACCTTAAACCCTAATAATCAGTTTTGGTATTCTTGAATCGTATATCTCAAACCCTAACTTAGGCCTCTATTTATAGTTTTCAAAACCGCCAGTCCAACCGCCGGTTGAAATTCACAACCGCTGGTTGGATCAATTTGAGTCATGGTCCAACTCCGCGTCTGAAACCGCCTTAATCCCTTTATACTCCAACCGCCGGTTGGGTAATCCAACCGCCAGTTAGACCTCAATTCCAGAATCTTCCAACTTCGGGTTTGGGCTTCATTTTTGGGCTTCTTCTTTTCTTTAACGGATTTTAATCTTCATTTTGGCCCAATTCTTCAATATTATCATTTTAGTCTTCATTTCTTTAAGGTTTAAGCTCCCTTTTCTTCATTTCTTCATTTTCTTCAGTTTTGGATTCGTTCTCGTTCCTTTTTCTTCAATCTTTAATTAAAATACATCTCTGCAAATATTAACAAAATAAGTATCTAAAATCATATAAATGAACTAAAATGTATATAAATATAGGGATAAATTACTATAAAATATACTATCTATTTGATGCTTATCAGTTATGCAGGTAAATGGGAAGCTTGTTAAACGATTCAGCGGGACTACCTCTCAAAAGCTCTATAGCATAACACTTTGCTTTCCATGCTTGGTTGTATGTAAGGCTGATTTTATAGCGTTCAGTCATATCAAGTTTGATCTCTTTGCCTCTGTATACACGACCTTCTAAAGTCATCGCCTCCTTCAATAGGTTACCAAGCACTTTCTTGGTTGCATGACGACTATTTGCCAAGATTTTAGTGCGAGAACATGTGTGAGCGTCACGTAACTTCCTTACTTGGAAGTTGTCACAATATTGGATACACGCTGCACTTATCTTCCAATCCCAATCAGGCAAAATACATTTTGCTGTGTACCTTTTTTTGTATGACTTTATTGGTTTAATCTGAAAACCCTCTTCTAGACACTCGGTCTGCAATTGAAGTAGAAATTCCTCTTTACTTACGAATGTTTGGCCCTCTCGAATCCGACAAGATTTCTCATACATTGTAATTGGTCGTTTAGGAACTTCTTTTTCTTCCTCTCCTAACGGCGTTGGTATATTCCAGAATATATCAGGTTCGACTGATTTTACTGGTATGGGTTTGTCGTACATATCTCTTGGATCAGGCTCATCCTCCTCATCATCCTCATCATCTTCAACAATGTGATTACGAAATGGATGGTCATGATCCTTTGGTGGATTGACATTTTCATCATCATAATGATCATAATCATGGGGATGTGGGTCTGGATCTGGCTCCTCCACATAGTAGTTTGAATTAGAATGATCATATTGAACATCTGAATCAAATTTGGAATTATCTTGGGTCTATTCAACTACCCTAAAAGAAGGGTTCATGGGGTGTTCTGTTGGAGGAAAGTCTCTATTTTGTGGAGGAGCATGATAATGAAATTGATATTGTGGTTGATAAGGAACCGGAAATTGTTGAAAGGGCTGTTGAAATGAATGATATTGTGGTTGTTGAAAGGGTTGTTGAAATGAATGTTATTGTGGTTGATGAAAGGGTTGTTGAAATGACTGATATTGAGCTTGTTGGTAATATTCAGTAGTTTGTTGTTGGTGAAACGGTGGTTGAACACCAGAACTACTACTACTAGGTTGATTGCTACCCTTACCAGAAACATTTCGTACAATATCAACAGTGTAAATTTCTATCGGAGCATTGTTAATTGCATGGCACAGAAAATCACCAAAATCATAAATATCAGCATTTATATCAACAACATAATGACCGAGCTTATATTTTAGACAAACTGGTGAATCAAGTGGTAGACCTAACTATTTTAAAACGTTTTTCAACAAAACTTTGCACGTCATGGGCCTTTCTGGTACCACTGGAAGTTTTAACGGCACTCTACTACATTCTATTGGCAAATACATTGGCATGTTGTTAACATATTCAAAACGACCCCCATAATAGATAAAAAGTTTAAACTTATCCATTACAAAACGCAATACTAACTGAGTGGGTGAAAAATTGTACCTGAAGAATGATATGTTCAACTGATGATGAGAGGAGTGCGAGAATTTGTGAGTGATTTCGGAGATGGATGTTAAAATGGAAATTATTGAAAGTACAAAAATCTGATATTGTTAAAATGGAAGTTATCCAGAACGTTATCCAAAAAGTATAAAAAAATCCAGAAAATCTTAAAAATATCAAAAAATCTTATCTGAAAAAATATTATCTTAAAAAATCTGAAAAATCTTATCTTGAAAAATCTAAAAATCTTATCTGAAAAATCTGAAAATGGTAACTTACGACTAGTGACCAAGACTTACGACTAGTGAACAAGAGTTACGACTAGTGAACATGAGTTGCGACTAGCTACTCGTTCATCATTCATCGTTCGTCGTTCATCGTTTAAGGATCGCAGGTCGCGGTGAACGGGTCGCAGGTCGCGGTGAACGGGTCACAGGTCGCACGCTGCGACCTGCGATCGGGTGATTTAGTCGAGTTGCGATTTGGGCTTGTCTTTTACTCGGTAACAGCTTGGGTCGCCGGTCGCATTGATAGGGTCGCAGGTCGCATGATGCGACTTGCGGACGGGTAGGGCATATCGGCAATTTTTTTTGAAGTGGCAAAACGAAATATACGTTCGGGAAAAGTGGTTTTTTTATTAATTTTCCTTACGTAATTGCAGCGCATCAACATATATTTGCCTTTTTATTAATCATCCAGTATTGCGCTGGTTAATTAATATTTTATTTTATTTAATCCTATTTATAGTCGTATAATGAGACTCCGTATTCTTAGGTAGTACCCATACAACTCTTTGTTACAGTGAAATACAGGAGGACTAGTACGGAGCTATTAGTCGGATTTGGCATGTGTCACTAATATTTATTTTCCGTAATGTAATTTCTATTAAAAAGAGTTTCGTATATATGGTTCAATACCTACAACAAGTTCATAATTTGAATTGTAACGACTAGCTGATTGCACATAACTCACTTTCATAATCGAATTTTATTTTTACATGAAACTTTATTTCATCTATCAACAGAGAAAAATGAGCTAGTAGTCTAGCATGTACCGACCAATTTCATTTTAGTTTCGCCCCTAAGCCCTAGTACTCATCGAATATAGTATAACTTGGGATAGCAGATGAATGACAATTGTGTCACATTGTTTCTAGGTGTCTCATTAAAAGAATATATATAAAATCAAGTTTTTCCTAGATTGAAGCAGACTAAAATGGTGATGATTCGTATACCACCATTTTTTATTCATACACCAATTAATTTTCTACATTATAGCACAATATCGTAAATTGGTGGCATACAGATAAAAAATGGTGTACAAATCACGATCTAACCACGTAGATAAAAATGTACGTACAGTTGACCATACTGGCAAACAAAGGCGGAGGATTGTAGAGGCGGGAAGGGGCTCTCGTCCCCCCTACAATTTGAGCTGTCACTATTAATTTTACATTATATTGGTTTGGAATTAAAAGTATGTTACACTTTTGCCCCTCCAAGAATCTTTAAAGTGATAACCATGGACTCTTGTGACCTTTTTTCTTCTTCTTGAAAACTAAAGCTTGTAAAATGTAAAATATCCATCGAGATACATTGTTGGCTCGATGATCTCTCAACAAATATAATATACGGTTGACTCGTTGATCTTTTATCTAGACATGTCGTAGAGCTTTTCTAATTCTTTCTATACAAGATTTTTGAGAGTAGGAATTAGAACTTTTATAAAAATTAATGTACACTTATATTGTATGGTTTAAGTGGATCTTATTAATATAATCCCATACTATGGTTCTTCCTTGTTGATCAGTTAAATTTAATTTGATTCATTAGTCCCAATCGACAACATATATTCGTGAATTCTGTTTTAGGTTATGTAAAACTAAAATGTGTATGCTACTAAATTTTTGGATGTTGATAGAGATTTTGGCTATACGATAGAACATTTTTGGTCTCGATCACTATATATGAAATACGATGGAACGATTTTGGCCCCCCTAATAAAAGTGGTTAAGTTCCGCCACTGTTGGCAAAATTTGTCCACATGCATGACAAAGGCATTTGACCACACAATAAATTATAATTACTGGACACATATATATGGTTGCCAAGTGATTTCCTGAATGTCAACGATGATCTGATCTTAGTTACTTGATCCATTTGTCTTTCTACTTTTTCCTTCACAGATAAATAAATAAATAAAGGAAAAAGACATTTAATGAGTTTAAATTTTCTAAAATAATATAAATTGTAATTAACAAAGATCTATAATTAAAAATTAGTGAGTTTAATAAATGATTTTTGTGATATATTTATAAAGTTCTAATGCATTTAATGAAGCTTAGCTTGTGCCCTTAATACACAAGTTAATTAGCTAAACCTAAAAAAAAAAAAAAAAAAAAAAAAAGGCATATATAATTAGTTATCTTACTAGTTTTTAGATACTATATTTTTTCTTCCTAAACTAATTAACATTCTTTTTTTGAGCATTTTAGTTATCTTACTACATATGTAAAACCGAAATAATGTTGTGGTTCGTACTGCTCTTTGGATATTGTGGAAATACCGAAATGATGTTACTCGTAATTCCATGAAGCCAAAATGAGAGACAAATATCCGTAATTATTACATAAATCAATTAAATATTTTTCATTTAATTTGGATTAGATATCACACAATGCAAGTTAAATTATTTTTGGAACTTACCGTTGGACCCGTGATCCTAATATATGAGTAAATGTGTTTTATCCGGCTTCTTGCTAGTTACTTATAAAATAGCCCTGTTCAGAAAGGGAAAAAAAATCTACAAAACCCATGCTCGATTATAGGTTGTATGCAACCAAATATTCTTTTTATTTAGCGCAACCTCCATTGGTCTCAACAAGGGTTTGTGTTTGCGCTGCGCTGCGAAAAGAAATTACGAATACCTTTTATGATGATCATTCTATGGTTTATAGAACAATGTTGGTAATACATTATATATTGTCATATATACATAATAATTAAAATTATATTATTAGTTTAGATTAGATTAGATTAGATGCTATATAAGATAAAAATATATATATAAAACATTATTTTAATATATATAATTGTAAAAATAAATTAATGCAACTTTCATATTCCTTCGGAAAAAAAGTATTTAAATAAATGCTATAAAATTAGATAAAGCCAACAATCTTTTTTTGTTAGTAACGATAAATAAGTTAGAATATGAATTTTGATGTACTCACACCAACCAAATGAAGTCAAAGGAAAAGTAAAGTCAAAAATATCAGCCTTTATTTGTGTGAGTGGGCGTGAGGCCGTGGCGTGAGATACCAAATTGATAAACTGTGTGAATGACCCGACCCGGTTGTACCGTCCAAATAAAAGACCGAATGCAGCCAATCAATACTCTTGGTGAACAGTAAATAAACGGCCAAAAATCAATAACTCATGCGGACGATAAATAAATCTAACTCTATTTATCCTGATAGGCTATTGCTACGATATCATTTTACACACTAACTCGTAGCTATATATTACCAAAATGCATTACGTGCCTATTCCATTCAATCTACACGTCGACATCTATTTTCTAAAGTACTCCTTTATATTTTATCATCCAGCATTTGCACATCCAACTAATTAATTACATATTCTGAAACCATAGTTAGTATTTTTTTTATTGTGATCGAGTTGTCTTAGTAATAGCAAACAGGGGAGCAAAAATATATTTTAATGTATATTAAGATTAGTCTTGAACTGGAACAGATTATTATAAATTATAATCTAATGATGTTGATTAGTTTCCGATAATCTAAATAAGTGTAAACGTATGATTTGGTTAAATTTCTCATGGAATATAAACAAATGGGACACGAATACCATCTATATAAAAACCGTACTTAAATATAATAATACACCAACTTAATATAATTTGTTAGGTAATAGCGTCACCTAAATCATCTAAACCGTACAAATTTACTAGCAATATTTTTTTAACTTATGTTGTAGTTACTACATTCTGTAATTTCTTAATTAATTAGTTAATATATTACTGATTTACAGGTGTTCTAGAAGATTCAGTAACGTAAACATGTAACGCAAGAAAGATGCACATTGACCCTGGTTTCAACAGACATCGTCATCACAATATACGGAGTAATTAAGAAGGTTAAGTTGATGAACCTGAAAATCAATGACTTTGAATTGTGTCACACCTTATCCACCTGCTAACCTTGTATACCAAGACACACCAACATCACTGTTTAGTTACTTACTTGACCAATTTGTATTCCTGTTATTAATTTCTGTATAGCTAGGTTTGTTAATTAACTACTTTTGGATAAAAGTAAAATAAAACTAATTAGTACTCCGTACTTTGAAATGTCTATCATATCTACTTAGAAAATTGGGATAAGTATGGGTAAATGTACCCAACTTTAGTAAAAAAATTATGATATGTATCCAACTTATAACATTTCATATTATATGTATTTAACTTTCAAAAAACTCTATTGTATGTATTGAACAGTTTTTTTTAAGTATGTGTTAAGTTATATGGATGACACGTGACACATTTTAGGAAGGGCACGTCATCAAAAATGCCTTTCAAGACAAACAATAGAGATTTTTGAAAGTTAGATACATACAATATATGTGTTATAATTAAGTTGGATACATATGACTATAGACTTTTTACTAAAGTTGAGTACATTATTAAATACTTATACCTAGAAAATTAACTATGGTGAAACCCCCACTTCAACTACTTTTGCCATCTGAAATATCGTATTAGTTTTTACTTCAAATCACTTTTCACTATTTTTATCGACACCGTCAACCACTTTAACCATCAACCACTTTGCAATGTTTATAGGCAACCACCATCACAAAGACGATTTGGTATTTTGAACCCAGACGCCGACTCAACTATTTCGTGGTATTATTAACGGTTTACTAACTTAGCTAGTAATTTCACATATATATGGCCACCAGGGAGTGTAACCTCCCTGGCATTGACTTGCACTATTGACCGTCCGATCTGTTGACTTCTAATCTGGACCCTCTGATAAAGAGGGTTTCAGTTTTTTTAACTGGTACGCCAAAACCACTCCACGATCTCTGTCCCACGTTCTCTCTCAACCTCCGCGAGGAAGATGTTCGATAAATCAGGGTTTGTCCATCCCTGTATTCCCATTTATGTTTTGGATATGAAAACTTCTCCCCGACACACTCTAATGCTGCGAAAATCGTAAACTCACTCCAAATCGTCCCATCCCCAAATCAAAAAAAAAATTGATCGAGTAACCTGTAGTATCGAAATAATTCTATGCGATTTTTATTTTTATTTTTGAATATATGCCTAATTTTTTAGATTTCATAAGAAATTTTGGTTTTAGACTTTGAAGCTACTGAAACGTGATTGAGATAAAGTGATGGCAGGTATGTTTATGCATTCTAAATCTACATGTTAATTGTCATGAAAATATGTTATTCAATTAATGTCTTATTTCATGTGAATTTATTGTGTTTCCCCTTTTGTCGCACCCCCAAATTATGATGCGGAAGCGGGTCGGTTCGGGGCGCGACTAATCAATACACAAAGCACCAGATTACATAATGAACGACCACTACATGCGTCGTTTGATAAAATACATGGATATTATAAAAGTTTTACACTGTTATAATATAGTTTACAAAAGCTCCTGAGTTCAAATGATAGAGATTCTATGGCATAACTAAATTATACAAAATATAGTAATGCATGACAATCTCTTGATGTCTGAATATGACTCGAGCTAATGGGCATCTTGAGTGGCAGACCTACTGCTGCTGAGCACCTGTGATACATGCTAAAATGGGTCAGCGAAAACGCTGGTGAGCTCACAGGTTTGTATGTCAACACATATTTGTATGAACCGCAAGATTTAATGATAATTGAATTTAAAATGCAATTAAGCAAAATAAAAGTTATACAGCCATGAGCACATAGTTTGAGCTTAACTCGAGATGTCAGGTCCACATTTAAGGTATCCTGAGCGAGGTGCCTCCTACGAGTGCCTAATCAAACACACGTCTACACAAATATTAATACATCCGTTTTACCAGTTAGTGCTTGCTAACCCGGATGAGGCTGGTCAGACCTATATGGATCCATATACTAATATTCACGCTACTACGTATTACCAAACTATGCTGATGGAGGGCTTTAAAAATGATTAGAGAAAATAACTCATGCAGTATTCGATTTAATGATACTTGCGTTCATATTGTAAAACAAAACATGCAATGGATCACACCCCTGAGAAAATATATTTAAAAAGGGGCTATGAGACTCACCTGAGCCTAATGAATTGTTAGCAAACAATTAGGATGATTCACAATGATTTGATGTCGTTACAACGACTGAACCTGCAGGGCGTCTTAGACGCGCAAGGTTTTGATAAATGATTAGATTCTTGAAACCTGTCGGGCGTATTAAACGCGCAAGGTTTAATTGATTAGATGACTCTACGGACCATCTATGCTAGTTATCCCATTAACTAGTTATGACCAAGTACTTTGGTTAATGATTATGTTTGAGTTTGTGAAACTGTTTACGGCCCATTGGTGATTGATTGAAATAATAATTCTTCAATTATTATTACTACTTTCAATTGTTGTGAACATATAAAAGCATATTTGAAGTGTTTAAATGTTGTATCGTATAAGTATGAAATATGTCGCGATGTCAGACACTTAGTGTAAACCTTTAGTTTTAAGTTTATGGAATAACGTGGGTCCGAAAACTAAAATATGCCATTTTCGACCCCTAGATGACTCCGGATGGCCTAAAACTGGCTAGGCTAAGATACTTAGCCTTGACCATTCGGTTGTTTTTAAATGACCATGCGAATTTGAACCCAATCCGTTACAATAAATTTTTCATCGAGAAGCTACCCTGTTTTAACTTGTTAAATCGTCGACATTTTCGAAAATTTACTTGTTCTGTTTTAGGTAAAATTTGCAGGGCTAGTTTATTGATCTGTTGGATCATGAAATATAACGGGGGAATCCGCCGTATTCATTTGAATACGCCGTATTGGTGGCTTTTGTGGGGAATACGCCGTATTCATTTGAATACGACCGTATTCATGAAAAATAGAGGGAATACGCCGTATTCCCTTGAATACGCCGTATTCCGGAAAAATAGAGGGAATACGCCGTATTCCCTTGAATACGCCGTATTCCGAAGACGCGCCGGGTAGATCATGTTTTCTGGGCGGGAATACGCCGTATTCCCTTGAATACGCCGTATTCATATTTTCTGGGTGGGAATACGCCGTATTCCCTTGAATACGCCATATTCCGAGGTCTGTGACGAACATCAGCTTAATCCAACAATTCGGGGTTCGATTTGGGGCATAATCAGTTCGTGAAACATCCTAGCATGCTAATATACTCAATATAAACATGTAAAATTAACAAAAACGTAATCGAATCCTTACAATTTTATTTGATGAACGGATGATGATGATAATGGTGATGAAGATGATGAGATGATGAAGATGATGATGATCACTAAGATGATGATGAGGATGATACTTGATCTTGTTTTTGTAATTGTTGTTGTTGTTTGAAAATGAAAGAACCGAGAGAGAGATCGAGATAGATAGATGGAAAAATGAAAACATAAGGGTGTTTGATCAGTTTATTCATCCGGCTCCAATTATTGGAGTCGGGTGGGCTCCCATTTGTGGTACAAAATACCCGTGTTTTTGTACCCGATCAAAAAGTAATAAAATGTTTTAATTCGATAAATTTCTAAAATTAATATCGTACGTATTCTAATCGGAGTATTTTAATAAAAATACTTTTAATGAGATATAAAAATATATCATTGTTTTATGTTTTAGAGACGGACACGATTTGAATGTTTTCGTCGCGTTTGAGTAAAAGGTTGTAAAACGAAATATGTTTTAATTCAACCAAAGTAACTAGTAATTATTATTTCAAATAATAATTCATCTTTTATGAGTTTTGTAGCGAACGTTTTGATTTGTATGATACGTAATACTTGATATATATTATCAAAATAATATATAATACATAATGAGTTATTAAATAATAATTCTTATATTATTTAATATTGTTTTTCACCAATGCCATATATATATATGAATCGGAAATTCGGCCGATTTGATAATGAACGATTAATTCTAATCGAGTATTGATATATATTCAACAATATATATTTTGATACATACAATTAGCCTATTATATAGCACTAACTACATGTATTACATAATGATTAGGAACTAAAAACTAGTCCTAATTTGACGGGTGTCACATTCTCCCCTTGTTAAGAGAATTTCGTCCCGAAATTTAGCTCGAAGTTGATGCATGAGTGGAGTCTGAAAATAGATGTGGATATTTGAGTCGCATCTGGTCTTCTCGTTCCCAAGTGAATTCCGGACCTCGCCGCGAATCCCACCGAACCTAGACAATTGGAATACGACTTTGCTTAAGCTGTTTGACCTCACGGTCCATAATCTCCACTGGTGTCTCGACAAAATGAAGTTTGTCGTCGATTTGAATTTCCTCGAGCGGGATAATGAGTGTCTCATCGGACAGACATTTCTTTAAGTTAGAAACGTGAAATGTAGGATGCACGCTGTGACACCCCCAAATTTAAAGGATTGCGGAAGCTTGATTTGGGTGTCACTAATCAATATACAAAGCACATAAGATATAATGAACGACCACTATATGCGTCGTTTTAAACTTGTATAGATAAAGTAATTGTTTACATCAAAATATAGTTACATTAGCTCGTTTTCCTGAAATTGAGAGATTACATAGCATAATTACTTTTACAAAATATAATAATGCAATCCAATCTCTAGTTGTATGAATGCTGACTCGAGCTAATAATTCCTGCTTGTGTAGCCAACCTACTGCTGGGTACCTGTGATAAATACTAAAATGGGTCAGCGAAAACGCTGGTGAGCTCACAGGTTTGTATGTCAATGTATAGTTGTAAGAACCGCAAGATTTATATTGAATTTAAAATGCAATTAAGCAAAATAAAAGTTATACTGTCCATGAGCACATAGTCTGAGCTTAACTTGATTTGTCAGGCCCAATTAAGGAAACCTAACTTGAAATGCCTCCTACGAGTGCCTAATCCACACTCGTCTTCCCAAATGCTAATACATCCGTTTGACCGGTTAGTGCGTGCTAACCCGGATGAGGATTGTCAATCCCATATGATATCATATACTAACATTCACGCTATAAAATACTAGAGACTATGCTTATGGAGGACTTTAAATTGATTAGCTTGAAACTCATGTAGTATTTGAAGTTTGGCACGTGCGTTCTACTTGTAAAACAAAATCGAGTAGTAATATCACACCCCTAGTTGTAAAGCAGTGAAAATGGGGCTATGAAACTCACCTGAGTCTTGAAGTGTTTAATTTAGTAAACTTGAAGTAATTAGCGGTGAATTGATGTCCAAAGGCTTGAAACCTGAATGTGTCCACGACACTTAAATTGTCATTAGTTGTACCGGTATCTCGAAAGACTACCATTTAAATTGTTTGTTTAACTTGATGTCCAAATTACCCCGATTTGGTTGATTGTATTGTTACAAGTTACTACGACTTGTTTGAATAAGTTGATACAAGTTACAACGACTTGTTTGATTGAATCGTCTAAGTTACTATGGCTTAGTTGATTTAATTGTGTATTTGAAAACGTGTACGGCCCGTTGGTGACGGTTGTAACGATAGTTCTAAAATGTTATTATATTGTTGCTACAGTGAATTGTTACAGTAAAACTTGTCTTTGAAAATTTTGAGGTTTGAAGATTCTGTTTTGTGCGACGTAGGGTGCTACGTCGCAGATCCGTACTGCGACGTTGGGCATGACGTCGCTATGTGCGACCTTCGCAATTTAATGCGACGTTGAACGTGACGTCGCTATAGGCGACGTAGTTGATTTCTGCGACGTAAGGGTCTGCGTCGCTAAATGCGACGTCCGCAAGTCAATGCGACGTACTAGGCTGCGTCGCTATATGCGACGTTGGGGATATAGTGCGACGTAGGCCGCTGCGTCGCATTTGCTCCAGGCCAAATGCGACGTACGGGGTCTGATCGGAGTTTCAACCCCAAAAACGCATTTTCCGGCCATCGATCGGCCTAATATTTTTACCCAACCCATTTTAGGACATTATAAGGTTATACAAACAACTAGCAAGTTATAAAACTTAAAAACGAGAGTTTTCGGAGTTGTGTCGGAAACTTACAAATCGCCGAAATGAAATTCCGGAAAGGTAGGATTGTAGATCGTCGCGAGGTGGTCGTTTATTTCCAAATGGGCTTGAAGATCCGAGGTTGTTTGAGGTGCTTATTTTGTGAATTTGTGAGTTTTTGGGTGTTTGGGGTTTTGAGAGAAAAGAATTGAAAGAGAGAGAGAAAGAAAATAAGAAATGAAAAGAAAAGAGAAAGTGGAGGGGGTTTTGGTGAATCCCCACCATTTTCAGTCCGCGCACTGCGCTCCGTGCGGTGTTCGTTTACTCCGTCGTTTTAAACGTTAAATATTTATTTTCTATGTTTTAATGTACGTTCTAGAATACGAATAATTATTCAGTATTTTTGTTGAAGTGTTTGACTAAACATTTAATAACTACATTATAAATGATGATTCGTCTCATTTCGTTTGCGCAATTACCTTTTATTCGCGTTCATATTAATTGTGTGATAAAACTGGGATACTAAATATTATTGACATAATATTTCTAGGCGCGATAACGTTATTAATAATCCTTGTATTACTTAATAAAATTGTTCACCAACGTCCGTATTTATTGTATCGAAATTCATTTGAAACTCGTACGATTTAAACAATTCGCATAATTGTAGATATATATTCAACAATATATATAATAATTGATACATTAATTAGCCTAACACAGAACTAATTACATGTATTAAACTTGATTAGGCACTAAATTATAGTCCTAAATTGACGGTTGTCACATTCTCCCCCTGTTAGAAGAATTTCGTCCCGAAATTTATGTTGAAGTTGTGTTTGACGTTGAATCGGTGAAGAGTTGAGGATACTTGAGTCGCATTTGGTCTTCTCGTTCCCAGGTGAATTCCGGACCGCGCCGCGAATTCCACCTAACCTTGACAATGGGAATACGACTTTGTTTAAGTTGTTTGACCTCACGGTCCATGATCTCGGCGGGTTCCTCAACAAAGTGAAGTTTCTCGTCAACTCGAATTTCATCGAGTGGAATGATAAGTGCCTCATCAGACAGACACTTCTTCAGATTTGAAACATGAAATGTGGGATGCACGCTGCTGAGTTCGGATGGCAGCTGCAATCGATAAGCCACTGGACCAATCCTTTCGAGGATCTCGAATGGTCCAATGTATCTGGGATTCAACTTCCCTCGTTTGCCAAATCGGATTACGCCTTTCCAAGGCGATACTTTGAGTAGAACTCGATCCCCAACCTGGAACTCGAGTGGTTTGCGTCTCACGTCAGCATAACTTTTCTGACGATCACGCGCGGCTTTGAGTTTGTTTTGAATTTCAACGATTCTCTCGGTCGTCTCGTGAATGATTTCTGGACCTGTGAGTTGGCTATCCCCAACTTCGGTCCAACAGATAGGTGACTGTTGTTGTACGAGAACTCGCACAATGGTAGGTGTTTTTCCCAGTTCACACCGAAGTCTACTACGCAGGCCCGTAGCATGTCTTCAAGTGTTTGAATGGTTCGTTCGCTTTGACCGTCTGTTTGAGGATGGTATGCGGTACTCATATCAAGTCGAGTACCCAGGGATTTTTGAAGTGATTGCCAAAATTGTGAAGTGAAACGACTATCTCTATCGGAGATAATTGAGGTTGGGACACCGTGTTTGGTCACGATTTCTTTCAGATAAATGTTGGTGAGGCGTTCCATTTTGTCGGATTCCTTGATTGCCAGGAAGTGAGCAGATTTGGTGAGACGATCCACGATCACCCAAATGGAATCGCAACCGTTCGAGGATTTGGGTAGTTTGGTTATGAAGTCCATGGCAATTTGTTCCCATTTCCATTCAGGAAGACTGGGTTGTTGGAGTAAACCAGAAGGTTTTTGATATTCGATTTTGACTTTGGAGCAGGTAAGGCACTTGCTGACATAGGTGGCGATTTCAGCTTTCATATTCGGCCACCAGTAGAAATCCTTGATACCGTGGTACATTTTATCGGATCCCGGATGGATAGAATATTTGGACTTGTGAGCTTCATCCATCACCAAGTCTCGTAGGTTCCCAAATTTAGGCAACCAGATTCGGTTTGAGAAATACTTAATCCCGTTAAGTTTGACTTCGAATTGTTTATCCATGCCCCGTAAGGCTTCATCTTTGACATTTTCGGGTCTTAAGGCTTCGAGTTGAGCAGTGAGGATTTGAATGTTTAAATTGTTGTGAATGGTCATACTGAGGGCTCGAACCCGAAGTGGTTTCACTCGCTCTTTCCGACTGAGGGCATCAGCAACAACATTTGCTTTGCCTGGGTGATATTTGAGTTCGCAGTCGTAATCGGTAAGCAACTCGACCCATCGACGTTGCCTCATGTTGAGATCCTTCTGATCGAATATGTGTTGAAGGCTTTTATGGTCGGTAAAGATTGTACATCTGGTACCGTAAAGGTAATGTCTCCAGATTTTGAGGGCAAAAACGACAGCTCCTAGCTCGAGGTCGTGGGTGGTGTAATTCTTTTCATGAATCTTGAGCTGTCGGGAAGCATAAGCTATGACTTTGTCTCGTTGCATGAGCACACAACCGAGACCTTGATGAGAAGCATCGCAGTATACCACGAAGTCATCGGTGCCTTCGGGTAATGATAGAATAGGAGCACTGCAAAGCTTTTGTTTTAAGAGTTGGAATGCCGACTCTTGTTTATCAGTCCAGTCAAACTTTTTGTCTTTCTGGGTCAGAGTCGTGAGTGGTATGGCTATCTTGGAGAAATTTTCAATGAATCGTCGATAGTATCCGGCCAGTCCTAGAAACTGCCGTACCTCCGTCGGAGTGGTTGGCGATTGCCAATCTTTGATAGCTTCGATTTTTGATGGGTCAACGTGAATCCCCTGACTGTCAATCACGTGGCCAAGGAATTGAACGGTTTTGATCCAGAACTCACACTTAGAGAACTTGGCATAGAGCTCCTCGTGTTTAAGTAGTTCAAGGATGGTTTTGAGGTGTTGCGCATGCTCTTCTTTGCTTCGTGAGTATATGAGGATGTCATCAATGAAGACAATGACAAACTTATCAAGGTAAGGTTTACACACCCGATTCATAAGGTCCATGAATACAGCCGGTGCATTGGTTAGGCCGAATGGCATCACTTGGAATTCGTAATGCCCGTAACGGGTTCTGAAAGCGGTTTTTGGAATATCGGCATCTCGGACACGCAATTGGTGATAACCGGATCGGAGATCAATCTTTGAATAACAACTCGACCCTTGAAGTTGGTCGAACAGGTCATCGATTCGAGGAAGTGGATACCGGTTCTTGACAGTCAACTTGTTCAGCTCTCGATAGTCGATACACATTCGAAAAGAACCATCTTTCTTCTTAACAAATAGGACCGGAGCTCCCCAAGGTGAAGAACTCGGCCTGATAAACCCTCGTTCCAGGAGTTCCTGTAACTGGGTGGACAGCTCCTGAAGTTCGGATGGAGCTAAACGGTATGGTGCTCGGGCTACCGGCGCAGCACCTGGTACAAGATCGATTGAGAACTCAACCTGTCTTGGTGGTGGTAGACCAGGCAGTTCCTCAGGAAAGACTTCTGGAAAGTCTCGAACAATTGGAACATCCTCAAGTCGCTTCTCCTCCGACTTTTTCTCCATGATGTGCGCGAGGATTGATGGATAACCCTTTCTCAGAAATTTCCGGGTTTTAAGACAAGAGATGATGTTAAGCCTCGTCCCTCCGGTCTCCCCCTGTATGACTAGGGTTCTACCGACAGTGAGAGGTATGCGAACAATTTTGTCGTAGCAGATGATTTCGGCACGATGTTTGGATAACCAGTCCATGCCTACGATGACATCGAAACTTCCTATCTCAACTGGCATAAGATCTATGGAGAAGGTTTCGTCGGCTAGATTTAAGGTGCAATTAGGTATCACACTATTGGTTTCTATCAATTTGCCATTTGCTAGCTCTACGGTGTACTTAACGTCTAAAGCAACAGGTGTAATGTCAAGTAGAGGGCAAAATTCATCGGAAATAAAACTCCTATCGGCACCAGTATCAAACAGAATGGAAGCAGTTAAATTGTTGAGGAGGAACATACCCGTGACCACATTCGGGTCCTGACGGGCGTCTCCTGAGTTGATCACGAAAGCGGTACTTTTGGCGTTGTTGTTGTTGCGGTGGTTGTTGTTGTTGTTGCCCTTATTCTTCAATTTTGGGCAAGAATCCCTGAAGTGTCCTGGGTTTCCACATTCGTAGCAGGACTTAGGTTGTCGGGTATTTCTGTCAGAGGGGTTGTCGTTGGATTTGGGGGCTCGGCAATCCTTAGTCAGATGCCCGTACCTCCTGCAGTTGTTGCAAGGAGTACCGCACTGACCAAAATGGTGGTAGTTACACTTGGGACAATAAGGCCTGTCCCCGGTGTAGCTGCGGGTGGTTTCAGAGTTGGAGGTGTAGACTTGGATGGCGTTGTTTTTCTTGTTTGAGTTGTGGTGGTGTTCAGAGGATTTGCGTTTGTTGTTGTTGGAGGATGAGGTGTTGGAGGTCTCACGGCTGACAACTAGAGCCATGAGTTCGTGGGCCAATCGAATGGCACTTTCAGTGGTGGTTGGTTTGGATGAGGCGACGTTTCCTTGGATGTTCTCGGGGAGTCCACGAATGTATTTCTTAATGCCCTTACTTTCTGGTTCGACTAAACCTGGGCATAATAGAGCAAACTGCTGAAATTTGGTGGTATAATCAGCGACATCATTTCCCTGCACCTCCAGATGCCAGAATTCTTCTTCCAGCCTGTGCAATTCCTCTTCAGGACAGTACTTTTCTGTCAGCTTCTTTTTCAGTTCGGCCCAAGGAAGTCGATTTGCAACCTCAAGGCCTACAGAGTTTGCGTGGGTTTTCCACCACGTGAGTGCACCTTCTTGAAAGGTGTAAGCAGCGAATTTGACCTTGTTGTTCTCAGTACAGTCGCAGAGACTGGAAACAGATTCCATGCGCTCAATCCAACGGATTAAGCCAATGGCACCTTCCGTGCCCTTGAAGTACAGTGGTTTACAGCTAAGAAAGTCCTTATAGGAGCAGGGTTTGGGTGGTGGAGTATTGGTTGCTGTGTCCTCGCTACCGGGTGGTGTTCGGGTAGCCAAGGCTTCGGTCACACTGCGGGCAATGATTCCCGCGATCTCAGCTTCGCTAAGGGTAATTTGACGACGTGGAGGCATGATGCTGAGTAAGAAAGAACAAGGAAATGAAATAAGATACTAGTCCGAGTATGATGAACTAGTGGTGTGTTTGTCATTCCGAGACAAAACGTTGGAAAGAAAGAGGCCTATATTCATATAGTATAATATAGCCTAAAGTTGTAATGAGGTCTACTCATGTATATATATGTATATCACATAATAACCTATTAAGTGTCTAGCACAGAAATGTTTTGAGTCCCGTTTCTCTCGAGGTCAGAGTCAACTAATGCATTCCTGTTCAACATAACTCTTTCAGATTTCACATCATCTTTCTCTAATTGTACATAGTTGATCAGGCTATGTTAAATTAAAGTCGTATGATGTAATCCCTGAACTAGTCATAACTAATAAGGAATACTGCCTAACGGTCATAGTCTAGGCCCACTAAATGCAACCTAGTTCACTATAACCTTAGGCTCTGATACCAATCTGTGACACCCCCAAATTTAAAGGATTGCGGAAGCTTGATTTGGGTGTCACTAATCAATATACAAAGCACATAAGATATAATGAACGACCACTATATGCGTCGTTTTAAACTTGTATAGATAAAGTAATTGTTTACATCAAAATATAGTTACATTAGCTCGTTTTCCTGAAATTGAGAGATTACATAGCATAATTACTTTTACAAAATATAATAATGCAATCCAATCTCTAGTTGTATGAATGCTGACTCGAGCTAATAATTCCTGCTTGTGTAGCCAACCTACTGCTGGGTACCTGTGATAAATACTAAAATGGGTCAGCGAAAACGCTGGTGAGCTCACAGGTTTGTATGTCAATGTATAGTTGTAAGAACCGCAAGATTTATATTGAATTTAAAATGCAATTAAGCAAAATAAAAGTTATACTGTCCATGAGCACATAGTCTGAGCTTAACTTGATTTGTCAGGCCCAATTAAGGAAACCTAACTTGAAATGCCTCCTACGAGTGCCTAATCCACACTCGTCTTCCCAAATGCTAATACATCCGTTTGACCGGTTAGTGCGTGCTAACCCGGATGAGGATTGTCAATCCCATATGATATCATATACTAACATTCACGCTATAAAATACTAGAGACTATGCTTATGGAGGACTTTAAATTGATTAGCTTGAAACTCATGTAGTATTTGAAGTTTGGCACTTGCGTTCTACTTGTAAAACAAAATCGAGTAGTAATATCACACCCCTAGTTGTAAAGCAGTGAAAATGGGGCTATGAAACTCACCTGAGTCTTGAAGTGTTTAATTTAGTAAACTTGAAGTAATTAGCGGTGAATTGATGTCCAAAGGCTTGAAACCTGAATGTGTCCACGACACTTAAATTGTCATTAGTTGTACCGGTATCTCGAAAGACTACCATTTAAATTGTTTGTTTAACTTGATGTCCAAATTACCCCGATTTGGTTGATTGTATTGTTACAAGTTACTACGACTTGTTTGAATAAGTTGATACAAGTTACAACGACTTGTTTGATTGAATCGTCTAAGTTACTATGGCTTAGTTGATTTAATTGTGTATTTGAAAACGTGTACGGCCCGTTGGTGACGGTTGTAACGATAGTTCTAAAATGTTATTATATTGTTGCTACAGTGAATTGTTACAGTAAAACTTGTCTTTGAAAATTTTGAGGTTTGAAGATTCTGTTTTGTGCGACGTAGGGTGCTACGTCGCAGATCCGTACTGCGACGTTGGGCATGACGTCGCTATGTGCGACCTTCGCAATTTAATGCGACGTTGAACGTGACGTCGCTATAGGCGACGTAGTTGATTTCTGCGACGTAAGGGTCTGCGTCGCTAAATGCGACGTCCGCAAGTCAATGCGACGTACTAGGCTGCGTCGCTATATGCGACGTTGGGGATATAGTGCGACGTAGGCCGCTGCGTCGCATTTGCTCCAGGCCAAATGCGACGTACGGGGTCTGATCGGAGTTTCAACCCCAAAAACGCATTTTCCGGCCATCGATCGGCCTAATATTTTTACCCAACCCATTTTAGGACATTATAAGGTTATACAAACAACTAGCAAGTTATAAAACTTAAAAACGAGAGTTTTCGGAGTTGTGTCGGAAACTTACAAATCGCCGAAATGAAATTCCGGAAAGGTAGGATTGTAGATCGTCGCGAGGTGGTCGTTTATTTCCAAATGGGCTTGAAGATCCGAGGTTGTTTGAGGTGCTTATTTTGTGAATTTGTGAGTTTTTGGGTGTTTGGGGTTTTGAGAGAAAAGAATTGAAAGAGAGAGAGAAAGAAAATAAGAAATGAAAAGAAAAGAGAAAGTGGAGGGGGTTTTGGTGAATCCCCACCATTTTCAGTCCGCGCACTGCGCTCCGTGCGGTGTTCGTTTACTCCGTCGTTTTAAACGTTAAATATTTATTTTCTATGTTTTAATGTACGTTCTAGAATACGAATAATTATTCAGTATTTTTGTTGAAGTGTTTGACTAAACATTTAATAACTACATTATAAATGATGATTCGTCTCATTTCGTTTGCGCAATTACCTTTTATTCGCGTTCATATTAATTGTGTGATAAAACTGGGATACTAAATATTATTGACATAATATTTCTAGGTGCGATAACGTTATTAATAATCCTTGTATTACTTAATAAAATTGTTCACCAACGTCCGTATTTATTGTATCGAAATTCATTTGAAACTCGTACGATTTAAACAATTCGCATAATTGTAGATATATATTCAACAATATATATAATAATTGATACATTAATTAGCCTAACACAGAACTAATTACATGTATTAAACTTGATTAGGCACTAAATTATAGTCCTAAATTGACGGTTGTCACACACGCTACTGAGCTCTGAAGGTAGCTGTAATCGATATGCGACTGGACCAATCCTTTCAAGGATCTCAAAAGGTCCGATGTATCTAGGGTTTAACTTCCCACGTTTGCCGAAGCGGATGACACCTTTCCAAGGTGATACTTTGAGCAATACCCGATCCCCAACCTGGAATTCGAGATGCTTGCGTCTCACGTCAGCATAACTCTTCTGACGATCACGTGCGGCCTTCAGCCTTTGTTGGATACCAACGATCTTCTCGGTGGTTTCATGAATGATTTCAGGACCAGTGAGTTGACTGTCTCCAACTTCGGTCCAACAAATAGGTGATCGGCACTTACGACCGTACAGTGCCTCGAACGGTGCAACTCCAATGCTGGTATGATAGCTGTTGTTGTATGAGAATTCACACAATGGCAAATGATGCTCCCAATTTGCACCGAAATCAATTACGCAGGCGCGTAACATATCTTCCAGTGTTTGAATAGTCCTTTCACTTTGGCCATCGGTTTGTGGACGATAGGCTGTACTCATGTCTAAACGAGTACCCAATGACTTTTGCAATGATTGCCAAAAGTTAGATGTGAATCGACTGTCTCTATCAGAGATAATTGAGATTGGAATGCCGTGTCGGGATACGATCTCCTTCAAATAGATTCGTGTGAGACGTTCCATTTTGTCGGTTTCCTTCATGGCAAGGAAGTGAGCAGATTTGGTTAGACGATCAACTATTACCCATATAGTATCGCAACCACTTGATGTTTTCGGGAGTTTAGTGATGAAATCCATAGAAATTTGCTCCCATTTCCACTGAGGAATGTCCGGCTGTTGAAGTAAGCCGGTGGGTTTCTGATATTCTGCTTTGACTTTAGAACATGTGAGGCACTTACTGACATACGTGGCAATCTCTGCTTTCATGTTTGGCCACCAGTATGATTCCTTGATGCCATGATACATCTTGTCAGATCCAGGATGTATAGAATATTTGGACTTGTGAGCTTCATCCATCACAAAGTCTCGAAGATTCCCAAACTTGGGTAACCAGATTCGGTTTGCGAAGTATTTGACCCCATTGGGTTTGGTTTCAAATTGATTCTCCATATTTCGCAAGGCCTCTTCCTTGATGTTTTCAGGTTTCAATGCTTCGAGTTGAGCAGCAAGGATTTGAATGATGAGATCATTATGGATGGTTATGCTAAGGGCTCGGACTCGAAGTGGTTTTGTGCGTTCTTTGCGACTTAGGGCATCGGCAACTACATTAGCCTTCCCTGGATGATACTTGATCTCGCAATCATAGTCAGTGAGTAACTCGACCCAGCGACGTTGCCTCATATTGAGATCCTTCTGATCGAATATATGCTGGAGGCTTTTGTGATCGGTGAAGATGGTACATTTTGTGCCATACAGATAGTGTCTCCAGATCTTGAGTGCGAACACTACGGCTCCTAATTCGAGATCATGAGTAGTGTAGTTCTTCTCGTGAACTTTGAGTTGTCGGGAGGCGTAGGCAATAACCTTGTCTCGTTGCATCAACACGCAACCAAGACCTTGGTGTGAGGCATCGCAGTATACCACGAAGTCTTCATTGCCTTCGGGTAGTGATAGAATTGGTGCACTGCAAAGCTTTTGCTTCAATAGCTGAAATGCTGACTCTTGTTTATCAGTCCAATCGAACTTCTTTTCCTTCTGAGTCAGTATTGTGAGAGGTTGAGCTATTTTGGAGAAACTCTCAATGAAACGTCGATAATAACCTGCCAGTCCTAAGAATTGGCGTACTTCGGTCGGCGTCGTCGGTGCTTGCCAGCACTTGATAGCCTCAATCTTTGATGGATCTACGTGAATTCCTTGACTATCAATCACATGACCAAGGAACTGAACGGTTTTCATCCAGAACTCACACTTGGAGAATTTAGCATATAACTCTTCGTGTCTAAGAAGTTCTAGAATAACTTTGAGATGTTGCGCGTGTTCTTGCTCATTGCGCGAGTAAATGAGAATATCATCGATGAAGACAATGACAAACTTGTCAAGATATGGTTTGCACACTCGGTTCATAAGATCCATGAATACTGCCGGTGCGTTAGTCAAACCAAAGGCCATAACCTGAAACTCGTAATGACCATAGCGAGTTCGGAAAGCGGTTTTCGGAATGTCTTCATCGCGAACTCGTAACTGATGATAACCTGATCTTAGATCTATCTTCGAATAGATACTTGACCCTTGAAGTTGGTCGAATAGGTCATCAATACGAGGAAGTGGGTAACGGTTCTTGACGGTCAATTTGTTCAACTCTCTATAGTCGATACACATTCTGAATGAACCGTCCTTCTTTTTCACAAACAGAACCGGAGCTCCCCATGGTGAAGAACTCGGTCTAATGAATCCCTTATCCAGGAGTTCCTGCAACTGAGTAGACAACTCCTGAAGTTCTGAAGGGGCTAAACGATATGGTGCTCGTGCAACAGGTGCTGCCCCCGGCACGAGATCGATCGAGAACTCAACTTGTCTCGGTGGTGGAAGGCTAGGTAAGTCTTCGGGAAAGACTTCTGGATAATCTCTAACAATGGGCACATCCTCAAGTCGTTTCTCTTCCGTCTTTTTCTCCAAGACATGTGCGAGAATCGCCTGGTACCCTTTCCTAAGGTACTTGCGAGTTTTCATGCAGGATATTATATTCAGTCTCGTCCTACCGGTCTCCCCTTGTATGATTAGAGTACTACCGGTGACAAGAGGAATGCGGATGATTTTGTCATAGCAGACAACTTCAGCCCGGTGCTTGGATAACCAATCCATTCCAATAATGACGTCGAAACTTCCAATTTCAACGGGTATTAGGTCAATAGAGAAGATTTCATCAGATAGATTTAAAGTGCAATTTGGTATTACACTGTCAGCCTCAATTAACTTGCCATTAGCTAATTCTACAATGTACTTAGCATCTAAGGTAATAGGGGCAATGTTAAGCAATTGACTAAACTCATCAGATATGAAGCTCCTATCAGCACCAGAATCAAATAGAACAGAAGCAGTAAGATTGTTGAGAAGAAACGTACCCGAGACCACATTTGGGTCTTGACGGGCCTCTCCTGAGTTCAGAACGAAAGCTCTTCCCTTCGCAGTGTTGTTACCCTTGTTCTTCAGCTTTGGACACTCATTCCTAAAGTGTCCAGTATCTCCACACTCATAGCAGGATTTTGGTTGGCTGGTGGTGGTGTTGGTGTTGACGGTAGTAGACCTACAGTCTTTGGTCAAATGTCCATACCTTTGTCATTTTCCACAAGGTGTGCTGCAAGGACCATCATGATGACGGCGGCACTTTGAACAGTAGGGTTTATTTCCAGTGTAACCCTTGTTGAAACCAGAACCTGTGTTGAGGGTCTTATCAGACTCAGACCTCTTTGATGATGATTGGTTTTGAGTGGTGTTCCCAGACCACTTTCTCTTGTTGTTGTTACCAGAAGATGGAGCAGATGTCTCACGGCTGACAACCATGGCCATGAGTTCATGAGCAATTTCGATAGCTCTTTCCAGAGTGGTTGGTTGAGCTGAGGCGACATTCCCCTGGATATTCTCCGGGAGTCCTCGGATGTACTTCTTGATACTTTTTCCTTCTGTATCAACCAGACCTGGGCACAACAGAGCAAATTGCTGGAACTTGGTGGTGTACCCAGCAATATCGTTCCCTTGTACCTCCAGATGCCAGAACTCGACTTCCAGTCGGTGTAGTTCTTCCTCGCGACAGTACTTCTCCCTTAGCTTTTTCTTCAATTCAGGCCAAGGAAGTCGGTTTGCGATCTCGACGCCAATAGAGTTTGCATGGGTGTTCCACCACGTTAGTGCACCTTCTTGAAAGGTGTAAGCAGCAAACTTGACCTTACTATCTTCAGCACAGTTACAGAGACTGAAGACAGATTCAATTCTTTCAATCCATCTGATCAAGCCAATGGCACCTTCTGTGCCCTTGAAATACAATGGTTTGCAGCTAAGAAAATCCTTGTAGGAACAAGGTTTGATAACAGGAGTAGGAGTAGCATTGACTGTCTCTGCATTCCTTAGAGCTTCTTGAGCAGCCATGGCTTCGGCTACAGCTCGGGTAACCGCAGCATTAAGTTCAGCTTGACTGAAACCAGTCTTCTTTGGCGGCATGATTCTGACAAAAGCATAGAGAGTGGATGAGTTGTTTGCACCAAAACATGATACATCACATATGCATATATATATTTATGGGGTAATATACAATTACACAAGTGATAATCACATTTGACAAACAACAGAGTTGCATACTAGATGCGAGTTTGCGAGTAGGTGGGATAAGCAACTACTTAGGGGAACCTATAGTCCTTCTGACAATAAGTCCATTTGTGATTCTAAGAAAATAGAATGATGGAGGAAATACAAAATGATATATTCCTCGCGAATATGTGATTGTACAGCGGAATGTGTTGTGAGATGTTATGTGCGTATAAAAAGGATAGACGATAGTAATTCATACTCATCGTCTTTGGTAGTGAAGATGTTAACGAGTGTATTATCGTGTGTGATCTATATATATATTCGATATATATAATAGCTTAGAAGATAATACGCGAGTGGCCTTAATCATATATCTTTAATATATAATAGCCTATAAGGTAGCACATAAATGAGGCCTATGTATGTATATACGCCTATATCATATAATAGCCTAATGTGTGTCTAACACTAATCAAGTATTAGTCACGGTTTCTCTCGTGGTCAGAGTCAACTATCGCATTCCTGTTCAACATAACCCCTTTCAGCTTTTACATCGTATACATTTAATTGTACATAGTTAGCTAAGCTATGTTAAATTAAACTCATATGGTATAATCACTGAACCAGTTATATCTAATAAGAAATACTGCCTAACGGTCATAGTCTAGGCCCACTAAATGCAACCTAGTTCACTATAACCTTAGTCTCTGATACCAATCTGTCGCACCCCCAAATTATGATGCGGAAGCGGGTCGGTTCGGGGCGCGACTAATCAATACACAAAGCACCAGATTACATAATGAACGACCACTACATGCGTCGTTTGATAAAATACATGGATATTATAAAAGTTTTACACTGTTATAATATAGTTTACAAAAGCTCCTGAGTTCAAATGATAGAGATTCTATGGCATAACTAAATTATACAAAATATAGTAATGCATGACAATCTCTTGATGTCTGAATATGACTCGAGCTAATGGGCATCTTGAGTGGCAGACCTACTGCTGCTGAGCACCTGTGATACATGCTAAAATGGGTCAGCGAAAACGCTGGTGAGCTCACAGGTTTGTATGTCAACACATATTTGTATGAACCGCAAGATTTAATGATAATTGAATTTAAAATGCAATTAAGCAAAATAAAAGTTATACAGCCATGAGCACATAGTTTGAGCTTAACTCGAGATGTCAGGTCCACATTTAAGGTATCCTGAGCGAGGTGCCTCCTACGAGTGCCTAATCAAACACACGTCTACACAAATATTAATACATCCGTTTTACCAGTTAGTGCTTGCTAACCCGGATGAGGCTGGTCAGACCTATATGGATCCATATACTAATATTCACGCTACTACGTATTACCAAACTATGCTGATGGAGGGCTTTAAAAATGATTAGAGAAAATAACTCATGCAGTATTCGATTTAATGATACTTGCGTTCATATTGTAAAACAAAACATGCAATGGATCACACCCCTGAGAAAATATATTTAAAAAGGGGCTATGAGACTCACCTGAGCCTAATGAATTGTTAGCAAACAATTAGGATGATTCACAATGATTTGATGTCGTTACAACGACTGAACCTGCAGGGCGTCTTAGACGCGCAAGGTTTTGATAAATGATTAGATTCTTGAAACCTGTCGGGCGTATTAAACGCGCAAGGTTTAATTGATTAGATGACTCTACGGACCATCTATGCTAGTTATCCCATTAACTAGTTATGACCAAGTACTTTGGTTAATGATTATGTTTGAGTTTGTGAAACTATTTACGGCCCATTGGTGATTGATTGAAATAATAATTCTTCAATTATTATTACTACTTTCAATTGTTGTGAACATATAAAAGCATATTTGAAGTGTTTAAATGTTGTATCGTATAAGTATGAAATATGTCGCGATGTCAGACACTTAGTGTAAACCTTTAGTTTTAAGTTTATGGAATAACGTGGGTCCGAAAACTAAAATATGCCATTTTCGACCCCTAGATGACTCCGGATGGCCTAAAACTGGCTAGGCTAAGATACTTAGCCTTGACCATTCGGTTGTTTTTAAATGACCATGCGAATTTGAACCCAATCCGTTACAATAAATTTTTCATCGAGAAGCTACCCTGTTTTAACTTGTTAAATCGTCGACATTTTCGAAAATTTACTTGTTCTGTTTTAGGTAAAATTTGCAGGGCTAGTTTATTGATCTGTTGGATCATGAAATATAACGGGGGAATCCGCCGTATTCATTTGAATACGCCGTATTGGTGGCTTTTGTGGGGAATACGCCGTATTCATTTGAATACGACCGTATTCATGAAAAATAGAGGGAATACGCCGTATTCCCTTGAATACGCCGTATTCCGGAAAAATAGAGGGAATACGCCGTATTCCCTTGAATACGCCGTATTCCGAAGACGCGCCGGGTAGATCATGTTTTCTGGGCGGGAATACGCCGTATTCCCTTGAATACGCCGTATTCATATTTTCTGGGTGGGAATACGCCGTATTCCCTTGAATACGCCGTATTCCGAGGTCTGTGACGAACATCAGCTTAATCCAACAATTCGGGGTTCGATTTGGGGCATAATCAGTTCGTGAAACATCCTAGCATGCTAATATACTCAATATAAACATGTAAAATTAACAAAAACGTAATCGAATCCTTACAATTTTATTTGATGAACGGATGATGATGATAATGGTGATGAAGATGATGAGATGATGAAGATGATGATGATCACTAAGATGATGATGAGGATGATACTTGATCTTGTTTTTGTAATTGTTGTTGTTGTTTGAAAATGAAAGAACCGAGAGAGAGATCGAGATAGATAGATGGAAAAATGAAAACATAAGGGTGTTTGATCAGTTTATTCATCCGGCTCCAATTATTGGAGTCGGGTGGGCTCCCATTTGTGGTACAAAATACCCGTGTTTTTGTACCCGATCAAAAAGTAATAAAATGTTTTAATTCGATAAATTTCTAAAATTAATATCGTACGTATTCTAATCGGAGTATTTTAATAAAAATACTTTTAATGAGATATAAAAATATATCATTGTTTTATGTTTTAGAGACGGACACGATTTGAATGTTTTCGTCGCGTTTGAGTAAAAGGTTGTAAAACGAAATATGTTTTAATTCAACCAAAGTAACTAGTAATTATTATTTCAAATAATAATTCATCTTTTATGAGTTTTGTAGCGAACGTTTTGATTTGTATGATACGTAATACTTGATATATATTATCAAAATAATATATAATACATAATGAGTTATTAAATAATAATTCTTATATTATTTAATATTGTTTTTCACCAATGCCATATATATATATGAATCGGAAATTCGGCCGATTTGATAATGAACGATTAATTCTAATCGAGTATTGATATATATTCAACAATATATATTTTGATACATACAATTAGCCTATTACATAGCACTAACTACATGTATTACATAATGATTAGGAACTAAAAACTAGTCCTAATTTGACGGGTGTCACACCTTTTCAGGTTTTCATGTGGTTTTCTTACGGATCATAAGCTCAAACATTTTTTACATTAAGCAGGTTACAAACGAAAATCAGTGAAATTGATGTGTTTTTACTGCAACTGCCACTCTGCATACTTTTATGAATGTTGGTTGATGTGTTAACTTGATTTAGTTCGATGCTTTTTGATATAAAAGAATGTCAAATTTATGAATTTTATAATATGTGCCGGTTCTTGATGATTTCTCTATATGAGTTCCAACTGTTCGATGTTATGCTTCAATGAATAATGGCTGATTTTATTTATTGTTTTCATCGGTTGTTACTTAAAGTGTAATGAAGGCTATAGAAGCAAATAATATGCGGACAAATTCATACACCTCTGAATCTTCATCGAATTCTGCTGCTTATTGAAGGTACAACTGCCTTTTTAAGTATAAGTCTGATTTTCCTTACATTATAATCAACAAATGCTTTATATGTTCCAATCATGCTTTTATTATTTCAATTTGGTTGGCTGCATTGATTTGTTTTGAATCGAATTTTGTCCGACCAGATTATCTATATTCATTTCGTATTGTGATTTTGAAAGTTTTTTTGCACGTACGTAAGGTGTTCAATAAAATGCAAGTGAGAACTTGGGCTTAGTGTTTCATACCTACATATCATCAAGCAAGTTTTTTCGTATGAATTTTTCTTAATAATGAAATCACTTTCATAAGCTTGCCTTTATTTATTTGTATGTATGCGCCATCATTATCATTATGATTGATATTACTGTTTCTCTTCACGAATTAAAGAATCACTATGCTCTCTTCACGAGTAATTATCTCCAAAAATAGAGTTTGCAAACTGACAAATGTAAAATATTATTGTAATAATCTTTAGTCTAAATATGTTTTCATAGTTGATTTGAAATTGTTTATTAATTCATAAGTGACCAACAAACATTTCTTATACATTATTGCATATATATATAAGTGATCTGGTTTTCAATCCCATAAACTTATGTTCGATCTCTAATTTCGATAGTGCTACTTTACGTAGTGTTATGAATCAATGGCCTGATATTAAGATGGTGTAATAGTGAAATTATTCTACTAATTGTGTGTTCCCTGTGTTGCAGGCCCTATGACAAAACTATGTAAACTGTTTCAGATGGCATGCATTGTTGGTGGCTGGAAAACATTCTATCTCGATGCTAATAGGTCATGGCATATGTCACATGTGAGTTTACAAAACCATTTTATTTCTCAGGTGTTCTCATGGAACCAATCATGGTACTATTTGCTATTCATGACAAGCATCAAGTTTTGCCACGACATGATCATTTGTCAATTTTGAAATGTGGATACATGGTTCATGGGTTTTTTATTAAAGTTTTCCGATTTCTGTTTTTGTGGATCTGTAAATTTTATTGTATTGTAGTTTTAGCTTCTACCTCAACAAGGGACTAATTATAGATATCAATTTGGCTGCCATATTATCTGAATTCGATCACTTTATTTAATATCCATTGGTGTCAAAATCTCAATGGTATTTCTTTCTGTATTTGAAGAATGTTCGAAGGTTATATTGGAAGTTTGAGATTATGAGTTAATTTTCAGGGGTGTGTATCAAGATCTGCATTTGAATAAAAAACCATTCAGAAGCTGGAGCTTTATGTAACAGAGGAGCTCGAGAAAAGAAAATTGATCTTAACTGAGTGTCATCTCCTTCGTGCAATGATGCAATTAAAAGGATGGATTACTACTTGGTGCTATGTAAAGAGGCTAACCAATATCAGAAAGAATATACTATGGTGGTGTTGTGGCTCGGTAAATATGACCAAAACCAGGTAGCTGGTAGCTGTTGAACAACTGAATTTAGTATGAAACACCAAAGTCAAGAAGGTTAGTTTTACCTTCCGCTACTATTTATATGAATTTAACAGATCATAAAGAAGATTTTGTTTGTCGTTGATATCTGCTTATATACTGCTGATGCTTTTTGAATATTTGCAATCGAATAGGGACATCTGCAAGGTCAATTCCCGCAGGGGATGTAAGTCCCATTAATATCCCTTGAATATATTAGTGCTAAAAAGGCAACTTTTTTCTTTCATAATTTGTTTGCTTTGTTAACTTGTGTTCTTTTGTTTTTGTTTGTACACTTTATGTTCTTAGAGCTGATTGAAACTTGAGCTGCTTATTCCAAAAGAGGAGAAAACGCAGATGGTAACCGTCTTTAGCTTAAGGATTTTGATTTGTGCAATACATATCAAGGTATCCTATTTGTGAATTCTTTTTTTTTTTTAACCAAATTGTGCAGCAATTTTTTGTCTAATATACGTTGGAAGATGCTCGTAGTGCTAATAGTCATTTGGGTCACTTTTCTAACTCTTCATATCATTAAGTCAAGTAGTTTTCTTATCCTTTGTAATCTTTATCCTAAAATTGAGAGTATAATTTTTTACTTTCAAGAGTCAAACATATTCATTGTATGCTTAAAACACTGATTTTAGTGATGTTGGAGAAAAAAAATTAATGTTTAGATTAACAATTACAGTAGAAAGCAGTTTGACCCTTTTAATTATAAAAGAAAGTTCGTCAATTGGAAAACTTTAACTTGGACACTAATATGTTTGACTTCTCAATATATGTGCTAACTGCTAACAGCAACTCTTTTATTTTCTTCTTGCAAATTAACTCAATTGTATGTACATTGTATTGGGTAGTCACCATAATACAGGTAATATGAATTAAAATGATGATATTTGCTACAGTTTAGATGGGAGGTCAGGACAAAAGGTTTTTTTTAAGTACACATGGACTGACTTGCAAACCCTCTGTGCGTAATTATTATTTACAGAAACAATATCAATACAAATTTACTATGATAGTCTATCTTTAGTAAATTATTTAATATATATGCATCGAAAACAACGCTTTGGGTGACTTCCAACCTGTTTTACCCTACCCATTTGAATCGAATGTGACCCGTCTGAGAAAAACAGAACTCAAAATGGATCGAAATCGCTTGCTCGACTATTCTCAATATGCATCACTTGGTGTAAGTAAGTAGCTTCGCATATTTTATAAGTCTTTTTGTGTCTCTTGCAGTTCTCAATAGCACTGCCAGTGTTAGGGTACGAATGTGTTAAGCTATGCAAGGAAAGCAAGAATAGACTAAACATGGGGAACCATGGATCAGCATGTGAAGCTACAATTGAGTGAACCACACCGCACCTTACATTCTTTGCGTTTTGTGGGATGTTAGAAGGCACCCTTGGTGGTCTCTTGGGGTCAGGTGTGCGTTCATTCTTTGCCCCCTCTTATTACGAGAAATTGGCGTTATGCCACAGGTGAACAAATTGTACTTCATTTTCTTTTATCATAAGGTTTGTTTTTGTAAAGTAGTTACTACATTTGTTTTAATAATTTTTCATTCGAGTAATGCATGATATACTGTAGTACAACCCTACATGTAACTATCTCTCAAAGTATGTCGTATGCCATATCTCTTCGTAATTCAGAACAAGTTTGTTATAAAAGATGTTACTATGTCTGGTCCATTGATATTTTGATTGTGTGAATATGCCAAAAGAATGAGTTCTGCAAGTAATGTGAAGATAATTTAAAAGAGTGTCTGCCCGTAGAGAAAGAGAAGCATTTAGAGCCGTGGAGGTAGTTAAATAAGTTAAAGTTGCAAGTAAATTACTAGCTATAAATTTCTAATTTTGGTGCACAAATTTATATTTTATTGTCATTATAGTTCTGACAAAAGCTTTTCTACAGCCTCCGTTTCTATCATTTCTATAGATGCAAATCTGAAATGGCAGTTTGGTTCGGGTCAGGTTGGTTTGACTTGTCCTACTTTGTTTATTCTTTTCAATAGGTGTGTCTAAGGAAATTACCAAAATTACATTATCTTTGGTGATTCTGCAACAATCTGGAGGGAACTCGCAGGTAAATATATGAATTTCTCATTGTTTTTATAATTATATTGTATGCTTGGAGTCTAAAGCTAGAAGATCATTACTGGTAACCGAAGATGAAAGTGGGTTCTTGTGCATGTGGCCGAAAATTAGCGCTTATATCAATAAGGACCTACGCAAGTTATCTTCATGTCTTTCCCATATGCATAGAAATGATCAAGATGATGAGGATGCTATCATGGAACACAACCATTATTTATTTATTTATTTATTTATTTATTATTTATTGTTTAGTTTTAACATAACTAAATGTTCCTGAGTGTTGAATGCAACGCTCGCCATTTTCTATTTCGGGTTCATGTTTATGTGGGTAGAACTTCGCCCATTTCATAGAAATGGGTCACTGTGTGTAATTTTATTTGCATCTAGTCAAATGGGCAAACATTATCAACTCCGCTAAATTGAAAATGGATACAACGGGTCGACGTTACCCACGTTTTAAAATGCTTATTATAATACTACATTTCACTTCATCACTCAAGCCTATGATTTCTCTGAGCGTCATATGCAAGTAATTCAATTATTAAGAAGACGTTATTTAGTTTCTTCTGCTACATATGTGTGATTATATTTTATTTGTATGTTGATAATAATAATTGGTGGCCTTCGCCCTTGATGAGTCCGATTTACCTCTCACGTGATGGGCCTGGGGCGACTTGACGTGGGCCGGTTTGCGTGTCCGGAACAACACGTTTTTGAATAATCAGTTGATCTATTATTATGAAATAAGTTTTTTTAACTTCATCTGTTTGCAACTTCCATATATAAAATGAGATCATACAGTTTGTATGACTGTATACATTTAACTATTACATATTACATATACTCCTTATAATTTATTTATCAACCGGTTAACTGGGCAATGCCCGGGTAAAAAAACTAGTTAATGATGTAATGGGTGTTTAAGGGTGTTAATTTGGACATTGTAAAACGTTAACACATGTGTTAGTAAATTGTAAAACCCACCAAAAAACGTGAAAAAAAATTTTCGTCGAAAGTATGTCTTAATGGACGGCAAATCGAAGAGGAACAAACGCTGAATCTAATGGTGCAATTTTCATAATTTTTCGATTTGTCGTTTGTGAGATATTTAAGTTAGGGGGTAGATGGGTTTTGTATTCTCTTTGTAAACATGACACCCTCCCATCGGTTATTCCATTCTTTCTAAAATTCTTTTACTCTCATGATCCCTTCTCTTGATTAATAACCGGAAAAACTTTCACAACATCACAAAATTGATCATTTAATAAAATCGGTAGAATCCGGGATAAACTGACACTTTCCGTCAAAATATCTTATAAAGTGTTCCTTGGTAAACATATACGGAGTAATCAAAATCAAAAAGAGTGATGCATGAAATCACAAATCTGTAACTAAACGCGCCCTTAATTTTTCACACGTCTACATCTATTTTCTAAAGTACTCCTTTGTATATTATCATCCAGCATTTGCACAACCAACTATTTAATTACATATTCTAAAACGTTAGTTAGTATTTTTATTGTGATCGATTTGTCTTAGTATTAGCAAACAGGGGAGCAAAAATATATTTTAATGTATATTAAGATTAGTCTTGAACTGGAACAGATTATTATAAATTATAATCTAATGATGTTGATTAGTTTCCAATAATCTAAATAAGTGTAAACGTATGATTTGGTTAAAATTCTCATGGAATATAAACAAATGGGACACGAATACCATCTATATAAAAACCGTACTTAAATACACCAATTTAATTTAATTTGTTAGGTAACAGCGTCACCTAAATCATCCAAACGTACCATACAAATTTACTACTTTAAATGCATTAATTTTTTAACTTATGTGTTATAGCTACATTTTCTAATGTCTTACATGTGTTCGAGAATAGGAAGTACAAAGTATTTGAAAAGATTCAATCAGGTGAACATGTAATGCAAGAAAGATGCACATTGACCCTGGTTTCAACGTACAGACATATGTATGTGACATCGTCACATGAATATAATTAACAAGATTATTAAGTTGATGAACCTGAAAATCAATGACTTTGAATTGTGTCACACCTTATCCACCTGCTAATCTTGTATACCAAGACACACCAACATCAATGTTTAGTTAGTTACTTGACCCATTTGTATTCCTGTTAATTTCATTAATTATAGGTTAGTTAATTAACTACTTTTTTGAATAAAAGTAAAATTTACCAAGTAGTACTTTGAAATGTCTATCATATCTACATAGAAAATTCACTATGGTGAAATTAACCCCCACTTTAACTACTTTTGCCATCTGAAATATCGTATCAGATTTTACTTCAAATCACTTTTCACTATTTTTATCGACACCGTCAACCACTTTAACCATCAACCACTTTGCAATGTTTATAGCCAACCATCATCACAAAGACGATTTGGCATTTTGAACCCAGACGCCGACTCAACTATTTCGTGGTATTATTAACGGTATACTAGCTAGTAATGATGTAATGGGTTTTTAATCAAGGGTATTAATTTGGACATTGTTTTTACATATATAGATGATCTTCTAGCCGGACTACACCTAGCAAGCTATATTTTGGCTATACACCATCAAATATGTTTTACACGTAAGTGGCGATCGATATACTAAATTCTAAGACTCATGTTTTATCATATTTTTTATTGATTAATAACCGGAAACAATTTCACAACATCACAAAATCGATCATTTAATAGGACTGGTAGAATCCGGGGTAAACGGACACTTTCCGTCAAAACATTTTATAAAGTGTTCCTTGGTAAAAATATACGGAGTAATCAAAATCAAATCCGTACATACACCACTATATTTTGGCTATACACCATCAAATATGTTTTACACAGTTGTATAGTACAACGCTATAATATATATTTAGTGGTGTATGGCCAAAATTTGATGGTGTAAAAATCATCACCCAATCAAAAATTTGTTGGAACACCATCACTGATCCATCGCTAAAGACGCAGGTGGTTTTCTTCTAGGAATCTGTTTCTTTGTTATGTCATTCTTCCTGATTTGTATGTACGTTTAATACGATACCCCGTGTATATTCCGTTACGGAAATTAAACTTTATCATTATGATTTATGAAACTGCGACTTAATTAGAATATACAAAAATGTAGAAAAAAAATGGTAACTATACAAGTGTGATATGATAGGACGTTCAAAAACGTTAAGGTAATTAATTTTAATAACCAGACAAAATGTTTGAATAGTGAATATTATCCAGATTCCAGAGGATGGCCCCGGGGATATAGTAAAAAACATCACCTCGGTAAAGGCTGCCAAACATTTGTTCCATTTCTTTATTTGTCTGTTTGCAAAAGGGTTTATGGACCACGTTGACAATGTACTTTACTTTTTGTTTCAATGTCATCAATGAACCAGTTTTATTATCAAGGTCGACATTAAATTTTTTACTTTTGTTTCAATGTCACCAACGGACTAATTTTATTACCAATGTCGACAACTAACTTGTTAAATATGTTTTGAGGTCACAAAAATATTTTTTTCTTTACCATCTACATTTTGAATTTGTTGATGTGGTGTTGCCATGCATTTCATTTATATGAACAGGCTTCCACGTAAGCTAAACTTGTACATGTATGGTTAATTCTTCTTCTCCTATCGAATAACATGTAATTTTTGATTATTTTACGATAATCACCACTTTTCCAGTGAATTTAAACGCAATTACTACTTTTTTTTTTATCAAAAACGTAACCCAAAATTACATGTTAGTCGGTCGGAGAAGATGAAGTTAACCATACGTGTACATGTTTAGCTTACATGGAAGTCTGGTCACATAAATGAAATGCATGGCAACACCACATCAACAAATTCAAAACGTAGCTCATAAAAAAAGTATTTTGGTGACCTCAAAACATATTTAACAAGTTCGTTGTCGACATTGGTAATAAAATTAGTTCGTTGGTGACATTGAGACAAAAGTAAAAAGTTTGGTGTCGACCTTGGTAATAAAACCGGTTCATTGGTGACATTGGGACAAAAAGTAAAGTACGTTGACGATCTGGTTTATAAACCCTTTGCAAAATTCGAAAGTCTTACTGTATTTGCGTACATTTCTATATTTGTGTTTTTGATTAATTGTATCTTATAGTTTACTATGTACATTTAATACATTAATTATAGTGTACATCAAACTACATGTGAATCTTCAAAATTTTGATATTAGTTCTAAATTATTTATATTAAACTTAATGAGTAGATTGAAGATGCATATTTATATGTTATGCAATACTAACCTTACACCAAATTTATACTGATCTAATAATTACATCATTATATATGGTTTTTCATTTCGATGTTTATATCATATTAAGGAAATGATAACAATAGTAGTTTTAAGGGTTGACGTGAAGGTGTATAAACTTACTCGATCAATATATTATACACAAACAAGCTCCTAAATATTAGTTAATGTACAATCAATTATGCATGTAGCATGTATGTTCGATTATATTAATGACAGCTCTTAGTACTGTTGTTAATAAAAAATTTAATTTTAATATAAATTATAATTATAAAAACTGGAGTGCAGTTAAGGATATGGAAGTGTGTAAATGTGTTTCAAGAAAAGTTTAGCAAGGCAATCAACGAAAGAAAATAATAATAATAAAAAAACAATAATAATAAAAATGGATGTCATTTCACCACGTACCAAAAAGAGTTTGGTGTTTGATGAACAGAAACCAGAAATTTAACGACTTTGAAATGTGTTGCTATCTTGTACAAATGTACACACTTCGTCATTAGATTAATTAAAGCTCACCTGCTAAACCATCTACTCTAAGGAAATTCATATCAGAGCTCGACCAAGAGTTTTATTGAGATTTCCGTTAGCACCACCAATTTACGCCTTATTTTTATTTTTTTTAGGGTTAATTGTTTCGTTATGTATTTAACTTTACCTCTTTTACTATTGTAGGCAACCAACTTTCAAACGTTCTATTGTATGTATCAAACTTTTCAAAAATGTCTATTGTATGTATTGGGTGACCTGCTCAGCAGGTTGCCGGTTTTCTGTGTTTACAATCAGCGCCACATAGGATGACAAATCAGCGCCACGTCAGCATGACCGGTGCCACGTCAGCAAAAAGGTCACCCAAACATACAATAGACATTTTTGAAAAGTTCGATACATACAATAGAACGTTTGAAAGTTATTTACATACAATAGTAAAAGAGGTAAAGTTAAATACATAATGAAACAATTAACCCTTTTTTTTATTACCAAGAGTGTTAGTTAATTAACTACCTTATCCATCTAATGAACCTTCTTTTCTTCTCTTATTATACATTTAAATGTTTATGTACGTACATTTTATTCTTGAAATTCATGTTAATGACTCATCTTAAAAGTTCACAACAGGGTTTAGATACATTTTATTCGAAACTCTACCTACATTATTTGGAATGTAACAACTTTTGTGTTTTAGTGACCATTTATACTCTTACTTTATTTAATTATGTCGCTACGACTATTTATTAAATGGATTTTTACCTGATTTTTTTTAGTTTTTTTTAGTTTTTTTTTCTTTCTAATTCGATACGTTTGATGTGAATATTTAGATGGTGTATGGGTTTGCGTTTATGAACGACGTTTTGAAAATCATGTCCTAACCTACTTTTTCAAAATTGCGTTTTCTCTCTAACATAACGCGGATAATCACTTTTATACCAAACACCTTTTCAAATTATTTGCGTTTTATGATAATCGGATAATCTATTCAACCTAACACCCCCTTAGAAGCAAAAGTTTTTGTTCAATCTCAGCTCGTATTACACGAGTTCGTTATCTTAGAAGTATTTTCTTAGAATATAAATGATACACGCACTTAACACGCAGATTAATTGTATAGTATATATTTCTTCAACAGCTTCATATATAAATTATAAAACTTGTGGTGTGATACGCTGGTTTTGCTGGAAGTGGCATCCAGAAAATACGAATTGCTATAAATGGTTAGAAAAAGGGCCAGGTGGTGATAGTTGTTAAAACCTTATCAACAGAAATAATAATAATTATAGTGTTAATTTATATTATTAGTAAGCTAGTCTTGTTAAGTAAATAAGTAATTAATTAATTAATTGTCAAATGCTTACGCATATATCGTATTCGGTCGGCAGCCGGGAAATTTTGCGTCTGATGCCAGACCACGTGTTCAAGCTGACGCCTGAGATATAATTTTTCCGACAGCCGTAACATTTTTTCTCCAGAATTAATATATTTTTAAAAATTAAATATGATTAAATGGAAGAACACAAATTGAAGATGCATGTTTAACACGGTAAAGATGTGAGAGATCAAGTCCAGTCGCCTTTATTAAATTATTATTATATGCTCTGCATTACATTTATTAATTGATTATTATTTCGTTTAAAAATGCATTATGGCAGACTTGATTTATCACTCTATTAAATTAATTATTTAATTTGGTCTATGTAAAGTTGAATATGCAGATTATTAGTGTTATTAATTAATTTGGTCTATGTAAAGTTGAAAAATTTTTAGAGTACGTATGAAACGTAGTATCCATGAAATGACATACTATAATTCATAAGTATGTTGATAATTGTCGATAACTCGATACTTGACTAAATAAGTCCGGTCACAAATTAAGATAATATACACAAAAATTAAATACGGAGTATTTACCCCTTCTCCCAGGAACTCACCCATATATAAAAGAAAATTTATAACCTAACTTAGAAAGAAGGAAAATGATTGGGAGGACTAATTAGATACACCTAATGTAAACCTAACAATGTAAGATTAGGAGAGAGACACTGTATTATTCAATGAATGTATTAGATCTATTTTTAGGTCCATTTAATTAGGTCTACATAGCACTACTCTAGAAAAAAAACTAAATAAAAATCCTTCTAGAACAACAAAGTGAGAACGTACTGTTGTCTTTTACTTTGCTCTCAAGGGTACTTATATATATATATATATATATATATATATATATATATATATATATATATATATATTTTTATCTATTATTATCAAATCAAAGTTGACTTATTTTCTTTGCCTAAAACGTAATTTGATTTGTAATTAATGCACATTAGTTTATAACCATTCATTCATAGTTTCCTATACCTCTTGTTAATTCACTAACTTTATTATATCACTAATCCTATTATCAATACTATTAATCACCAATAAATTATAGTTAGGCCGCAAGTTGGTAACAATTTGGACTTGATTAAATAGTAATTAGTTGCTAATTAACGTATAGTAAGTACCAATCCATATCGAGTGTTAGTGTATAATGTCAAAAGTGTTGTAAGATATAAGAAAGAAGAAACCATGGAAACATTTTTTCTCACAACTGGTAGAGGATCTAACAACCTTTAGCTACCCACCATCTCCCTTTTTTCCATTTCTCTGAAAAAGGTCAAACAAGAAATACGTAAAAAAGTCAATCCCATTCATCGTTCGACACTTGTCACTACTTCAACTTCACCTCTTTGGCCCATTTTCAACTTCTATTCCCAAAAATAAAACTAAAGAATATAAGAAAAGATACAAAAATTAAGGAAAAATAGTCTATTTTTAAATCTTTCACTTAGTGTACAAACAAAGCAAGAGTAAGAGAGAGAAGTGAAGGTGCCAAATCATACCCATCAAGTTGACTTGGTAATGCATGCAACCGTATAGTTTTTATACACACATCTATATATATGGGGGTATAATGGTGTTCTCTTAGGACCTACCACCTTCACTTTATCTTCTTTTTGCAAATTTAAATCCTCTACATTTCACTCAAGGCTTCACATCTATATATTATTATTCTTGAAGATATAATTGACAAATAGCAAGAAGTTATGGGCAGATCACCATGTTGTGATAAAACTGGACTCAAGAAAGGGCCATGGACACAAGAAGAAGATCTCAAACTCACTCAGTACATCCAGATACACGGACCAGGCAACTGGCGAACCCTTCCCAACAACGCTGGTACGTTACGTATTAGATTAGATTGATTGATTTCTCCTGTTGTGACTTTTATTGATTGGTTATTACTAGATTGTTCTTACTTATGTATTTATCATATTGTTATTATCGTAATAGGGCTTCAACGATGTGGAAAAAGTTGTCGCCTTCGATGGACAAACTACCTTAGGCCTGATATCAAGAGAGGAAGATTTTCGACTGAAGAAGAAGATACTATTATCCAACTACATAGTGTTCTTGGGAACAAGTATGGTCACTACTCAAAGTTTTTGTTTTCTTATTTGCCATATTAGCTTGTATCAACCACTTTGGATCACATAATCGATGTTAAAAGAATCAGGGGATTAGACCAACTATATTATTGACTAGTTGGAATACAAGAAGTGTTATGTGATTTTATGTAGTTAATCTGCTGTCATGAAATACGTGATCATATCTTGATTAAATTTCTCTTTAGAAGTTTTCTATATATAAATAACAAAAGGCTAGTAATCATTCTCCGTATATGACCGTCAGAGTTGCCAGTTATCAATAATTTTGTATGATTTAATTATTTTGTTCGAGTATTTTTTTTTTTTCGATCTCTCAAGTAGTCTAGCTAGGTCTAATCTAATCTTGTCTATTTGAATATAGGTGGTCAGCAATTGCTAGTCGCTTACCCGGAAGAACTGATAACGAAATCAAGAACTATTGGAATACTAACATCCGTAAAAAGCTACTCCGGAATGGAATTGATCCAGTTACTCATACTCCACGTATTGACCTCTCACACATTTCATCCATACTCAACGCGGCTCAGTTTAACCTCTCAAACCTTCTTAGTCTCCAAACTCTTGTAAATCCAGACGTTTTAAGGCTCGTTACTCTCTTAGCACCATCATCATCAAATCAGGAAAACCAAGACTTGTTCCTCAACAACCACATAAACACCATGAACCAAATTAACCCTAATCAACAAACCCTAAATAGCACTACTTCCAAGCCTTCAAGTCTTCCAAGCAATCAACTTTTGGATCAAACAAACATCCTATCTATAAATGATGGTCAATACTTTTCAAAACAGTCCATGAACCCCAATGAGCAAACTAGTCATGATAATTCCGTAATTCCATGCTCGAGTTATAATTCTGTAACCCTTCCAAGTTACAATCCGCAATTTACGCCACAATCATCAGAAAACATGAGTTTCCTCCCATCAAATATGGAATATACAATTCCATCTAGCCAGAACTTCAATTATGATTCTATTTTATCAACACCTATGTCAAGTCCTACTCATGTTAATTCATCATCAACGATCATCAACAGCTGCAGCTCTGAAGATGAAAGAGGAAGTCACTGCAGCAATATGTTTAAGTTCGAGATTCCAGAAAGTTTGGAGTTCGATGATTTCATGTAGAATTATTGTAGAATTAATTAAGTAAATTACCATGCGGTTATCTTAGAGGATATGTAGTCCTTTTTTGGCTCTTACTCTTGATGTTTTTTTGCTAATATACAGACTTTTTAGGCTAGCTAATAGATATACAGCATACACCAGTTCTTTATCACTTTGTGCATATTGTAACTTTGTAGTATTATGTATGTTTGGTGTCAATCATTCAGCACTGAATCATTGTGTTTTATCAAATGCAACCTTACTATGCAAATAATTGTTTAAATCATGCATAGTGTATATTAATTATCTTGCCTGGTCCCTCGATTATGATGTAACAGTACGTGAACGGATTTATGTGAAGAACTTGACTTTCGTGAATACTGTTTTCTACAGCAAGAACATCTTTCAGAACAATGTAATGTGATTATGAGACTCAATAGATTAATCTATCAATGATTTCATATCCATTAATTCATAGGTGTACATCAAATTTCTAATTTTGAATATCTTCCTCTCCCCACATATACGAACCATGACTCTCGTCGATTACAAAATCTTATACAGACGTATAACTCTATATGTTATCATCACATGTGTATCTCACAAAACTTTTGTTGAAAACACTACGCAGCAAAGTGTAGATCGACCATTGTCTCGACTGAATAATTTCTCGCATATGGATTCTTACATTGACAACCAACTTTATGTTGATTTCGTTCTTCGTTAGTTTGCCACCACATTTCAGTAGACATTTTCGATCGTCGCAAAAGAAAACGCTCATTTTTTTTAATTATTATATATTTTTTTATCGAACTACATATGAATATAATTACAAACTAGCAAGATAAAGTATGTACAGGCAAAAAAGAGGTTACCATCTTAGCTAGCTTATTAATGTACAGTACCATAGTATAGCAACATAACGATCTACGTAGTATTAACAAATTAGATATTTGATCACGCATGTGATGAAACATAAGTCACTCTCCTAACGCCCGTAGATGATGTTGTTATGATTCCACATGTATGGTTAGCTTGAAGGAGGAAGGAACACCTAGACTTATAAGCCACCAACCAATCCCATATTTGGCCAATGTGGGATCATAACAATACCCCATGCTTTGAAGAGCCAACGTCCTCGTTGGTCACGGCTATGTTGGTCACGGTTGGCACCCTCTTTCGTGTCCAAGCCACCACTCCGAGGCCTCTTTGGTCACGGCTATGTTGGTCACGTTTGGCACCCTATTTTCGGGTCCAAACCACCACTCCATAGGCCACCACTCCGAGGTGTTGGAACCTCGAAAGATGGGGCTGGCTCTGATACCAATTGATACGAACCTAGCCCATACTAGGCCCACATCAAGCCATAAGCCCAAGTGTAGAACTCACTCCCAAAAGCTAGCTTGAAGGAGGAGGGAACACCTAGACTTATAAGCCACCAATCAATCTCATATTTGCCAATGTGGGATCATAACAGATGTTATCCCGGCGTCTACGACTCTTTTCTTGTCTATATATATCTCTTGCTAAAATTGGGGTGTTGATGTACTGTACAACAGACTGATGCACATTAGTGGTGTATGGCTAAAAGTTGGTGGTGTACAAATCACCACCCCTAAAATTGTCATGAACTTGCTTGTTGTGCATGAACTGGTCCGTCATATTAATCGGCTTCAATTGGTTTGTGGGAGTTAATCAAACATCATATCATGAACTATTGCATCCAAAGAATGTTTGAAATAAAGTACTCAACAACTTGTGTCTTTTCGTTTGACTTTAAACATCTCTTACTTGTCACCTTATACCTTTAATTGCTTTTGAAAATTAACTCAATTCGTCATTTTGAACATCGATTTAGTTGACGTGTTTCTTCTCTATTCGCATAAATTTTGTTTTATACGACGAGGGATAGGCGGCTATCTATTTGTATTTCCATGTCGTACGTCAATGCATAGAAGAAACCAAGTGGTACAGAGAATTTAAAGGCGCTTTTAGTTGCAGAAAAATTTCTCCATTTTTCTTTTTCCATTTCTCTAGAGAATGAGAAGTGTTTTACCTCTCTAGAAAAACATGGAAAATCTAGAAAACGTGTTTAGTTGCAAGGGGTGGAGTTTTCCTTTTCCAAAGAAGAGTAGAGATGGAATACTTAGAAAACTATAAATAGTAGTTTTTAACTTTGTAGTTATAAAAAGGAAAACGAGGATTTTCTTTTTCTTAGAAAACTTTTTTTGAAAACTCGAATTTGAACACATTTTCTAATTTTCTTGTTTTCTTAGAGAATTTTTATGGAAAAGAGGGGAGTTTTATGTAACTAAACGCACCCTAAGGGAGTGGTTTTTTTAGGGAAAAAAAAAAAACGAAACCAGCAATCTAATTCACATATATATGCAATCTACATATTACTCACATATTGTCTTTCCGAGACTTGAACTTACAACCTATAACGGTTCTTCACATACCGATCGATAGGTCAATTAACGCCCTTTAATTTAGTGGTGAGTGAATTATTTTAAAATAGAGTTCACAGTTCACTATTCTACTATAAATTTTATCGGTAATTGATTAATTTTTGTAAGTTTTTCTTTATGCCCATTGACCATCAATCTATACGATCATCACACATAATTAATGTATCATACTTAACACAATTAGAGAATATACTTTGATTATGGGCTTCTTTCCAACTAATTTCGGAATCTGCCAACTCTTGAAAGTTATTTTACATTTAAGATCAAAATGGTCCGAGGTTCAAGTATTGTTAGAGACTAAGAATTAGGCGGGGGCTGCAAAATATAAAGAGCCCATATTATGGTTTTGGACCATTTGGGCTAACTTTGTCGACCCTTTTTTTCTGACGGGAGCTCTAAGAATAATTAAATACTTTCCAACCATTGTAACATACGGTGCAACTTATTATCTTAAATTATACATAAGAAACACTTGATGATATCATCAAAATTTTAGTTGGCCAATAATATTGTTTTGATTTTGTAAAATTAGATACAATTTAGGATTTGATGACATCATAAACATAAATAAATAATAATTAATAGTAATAATTTACTTTAATCTGATTTAAATAATACAAATAATGAGGTCAACGCATTTACATACATACAATCACCAAAGTGATTTGTCACTATTCACAACCTATTAAAACTCTGAAAAACATTATACCAACTCAATGTAATATCATATATTAACTTCGTATGTATTTTATATATTTTGTTTAAAAGCTAGCTTTTCTTTTTTCCTTTTTCTTTTACCTTTTAATTACATGATCATTTTCTTATAAATGAGAACACAAAAAATAAAAAGATCATGTTATTTCCAATACATTACTTGAGATGTGCAATCAAATTAAAATGACTTATTTTATTAATTATATAATGTAATCATTAATTTTGCCCATTGATAAAATTCAAATTTTCTATTAATTTGATAAATGTATCGTATTAGTCATCATATCACTTAAATAAAATAATTATTACAACCATCCATAAAATTTATATTATCTATATTTTATTTGAAAAATCATTATCAAAATTCGTAAGTACTTACGATATAATTTTTAAGAAGTTAAAGTTCGAAAATCAACATTAGACGTTAAACTAGATGTTAACTAATCTATACCTAAAAGTAAAAGAGATTATTCAGATAGTGTTTTAGACAATAGTTAAACAAGTAAAGGCATGTAAGGTATGGAACAAATATATGAAATATGAAAAAAGAAGATTATTATAACACCCCTCGTTTCATTACAAACAATTAATATAATAATGGCGACTCAGAAGCGTATATTTAAAACATACTATCAATGTACTCAAAATGTCAATAAACTTTTTCAAACTTATTACATGACATTTCAACAAACTCGGTGTTATATAATTCAAAACATCTCTTTAGTTATCCAAATAACATCAGAGTAACAGCCTGTCAAACATTCCATCAATTCCAAACACTTCCTGCCCTGCCAATATGTCCCCTCTATTTTAACCTGCAGGAAGAACTGTGGTGGGGTTAGCATAAAGCTAAGTGAATGAAACTATAAGCAACAGTACAACCTAGCATAACAATCTGTTTACATCAAATAACAATAAACAGAAAATCAATCATTCACTCGACATCCAATCAATGTCAAGCTACACCAATCAAACATTATAAATCATCATGAGGACCGGTGGCTCCTGAGATACCCTAATACCGGTTTGGTACTCAAGGAACTCTTATCAATCATCTGTATTGGCCTATACGGAATTACCGATAACCAGTTGTTAATCACACACGACCTAGATCTCCAAACCAACATTTCAAGTTTCAAGATCTCCTGTCGTCTACAATAACAACCAAGTCCAACTGTCAAGTCAAGTTGACCTCAGAATCTTACATACTAGCACAATCAGCCAAGTAAGCAACTAGTTAATCTATCATGGCAAGATATCTCCACAGATGCATCATATCAAAGTAATACTATAAATTACTCGTTGTAAATCAAATCATTACAACTAAATCACACTGAGGTTACAGATCCACTCACCGACTACCTCAGGCCTCCACTCAGTTGTCTAATATCACTGAGCCTTCTCCACATCTGAGAATTAATCAATCAAATATAAGTTAGTAATCAAGATCATTAATACTAAACTTATATCAATCTTTAACATTAAGAACTTAACATAACTTACATCAAGATTACTAGTTCCTAATTATACACTAATGATTACAACATAACCATTACCATATATTAACTTGCAACAGATACATATCACATTACATTTAACAAGTTAAAAGAAAAGTTATGACAGCCCTTCAAGCCGCCGGCTTCCTCCTAGAAGCCGCCGGCTTCCTATCCTCACCCGCCGACTTTACTTCCACAACCGCCGGGTAATTTACCAATTGTGTTAACAGAACAACACTACGTTTTAAAGCATATACCAACAGCCGGGTCGGGTTTAGACCCGTCGGGTCCCTGCCAGACCACTCAAGCCGCCGGCTTGCCCCACGAAGCCGCCGGCTCCCTCCTTCGTCCCAGCCTGTGCGAATCTGCTCAAAACCCTAACCCGCAAATCTTAACCAAATCATCAAAAACTCGGTTTTTAAACGGTTATAAACCTTAAATATCATCACATAATCAATATGTAATACTTATAACCTGTTTCTAACATCCAAATCTCTCAAATCATCAATTTACCCAAATTCAATCAAAATCAAATTCTTAAATACATCAAGAACACTTACTATTTGAAGAATCTGATTATGATAATCTGATGATTATGAAGTTTCACGAGGATCACAACTTCCTGATTTGATTTCTGGATTGATTTGGAGGTTTTCAGAGAGTTTCTGTGAGTTTTTGGAATGAAAATGAATAACTTCCTAAAAAGGAAAGTTATATAAATAGAAACTTAAGTCGGTTCCTCAACCGACCTTCTATTATACGGGTATAATTTAATACCCCATCTCAATCTATTGCCTGGAACCCGAAAACCATTTACGAGTCCAAACATTTTATTGCACCGTCAACTATATTAATTTACAACAATTAATAATTTACTTATCACATTGGAATATTCGACTCCTATTCCAATTATTTCAACTATTTCAAACAATATTATTTCCAAACACATTTAAATACATATTTAAATCAAGAAATAATATATAAACAACTAGGTCCATTTCGAGGATGTTACAATTATAGCTGGTGAATTAGTGTTACATGTTTATTTTAAATTGTTACTTTGATACCAACATCACACTAACCCTCTCATAGAACTCAAAAAATTACAAATCAGGTGTTTTGATACTTTATTATATTATTTGTTATGTACTATAACAAAATTAAATTTGAGTTTCACTTACGATTCTAGAAAAATAATCTAACCCAAAGTTGAATCATTTACTTTAATAAAACATATATGTTACACATAATCGTTGGTGATTCAAATGTAAGTCAATTTTAGTGATTAGTCAGACAGAAATTACAAAATATTTACACATTTATAAGTATAACTAAGCCCGACTGACAAAAAAAGTATTACTCTCAAGCATCTTAACATGCATATTTTTAGAACCCCGCCGCAACGCGCGGGTGAAAAAACCTCGTTCAAGACATTTTTCAACTCCTATTTCCTTCCTAATTTGTATCCAATGTTAACTTTTTTAATTTATGGAGTAACTCTGAAAAATAAGTACCGATGTAAAATTTATACGGTGGCCGTGTCTACTTATTGCAATCCAGTTTCTTTTTTCCTTCCTTAATATCTAAATTCTTTATGTTTCTTATTTCGTTTATTCCTTCTTCATAAACACATCAAACGGAAACAATGTTTAACATATAAAATATTATTAAGTCGTTTACTTATTTGTAATTTCATCCACGGAGTCATCGCAATTTATTTGCCGTGATTGTATGATTTGTAATTTTTATGAAAACCGTAATTATTGATTAACTTAATGTCTTAATGCTTGATATTGGAGTGTTTTGGGTTTAGAAAAGATAAAAGTTATTAATTTAGTGTTTATTTTAAATGGTTTAAATGACACGTCAATTGAGTCCCTCAATTTCGTTAACTTTTAAAATAAAACCCCTTAAGTTTTACAATTTTAATAAAAAGAGATTAAAATAATTAATTAATATTATTATATATATAATCACAAAACAAACAAAAAAATCTTATCTTTATCTTAAATTATATATACGAAACACATTTATGATGTCATCATTCTAATTAAGTTTCAATCTATTAATTAAGTCCTTTAATTTTAGTAAATTTTAAAATAAGATCTATATCTTATTAAAAAAAAAAAAATTATTCAACTATTCACTTACAATTATAAAGAAATTTAATTTATTAATTAACACGTTATCGGAATCGATCTGTAATGTTTCCATTATATAAATTTATTTACATAAAGTAATATTATCATGAATCCAATTAAATGCTTAATATACATATTAACGGAAACGCCCTAAATTTTTATTTTTTTTAAAAAAAAATCATACGTCATAATTCGTAAAAATCATAATGTTTGGAATTGTAATTCCTTTACATTTGGTCCCATATAAAATCAACACCAATATGTGTCAGCTAATATTAATAATTGACTTTACAAGCCAATTATGTACAAATACTACAACTTATCAGAACCTTTCTTTCGAATAATACATGACACTATATCATTTTCTTTTGGGCGATTTGTACAAGTATAGTCATAACGATAATTCAAAAGAAAAGAAGCTTGTCTAACTAATAAGCAAGCTCCAATCCACGCTATCCTCATGTCATCGTAAATCACATGTCGTGTACTTTTGGTTCAACCAAACCATCAACCTACAACATAAAATAACTGAAGGAGTAAGCATAAAGCTTATTGAGTATACAAACAAATAAACGAATAATACACCTCTATTATCAAATAACAAACGTCAACAATACATAATTCCTTAGTCAATTAACTACTTAGCGATTGTAGAGACTAATCTGAATACTAAGCAGATCCGCGGTCAAATATTAAACATGTACAAAAGTACATGTTAGTCAAATATGTCGAATATCGTGCATGTACAAAAGTACATGTCGGTCAATTATGTCAAATATCAAGCATGTACAGAGTACATGTCCACCTGTCAAACATAAAGCATGTACAAAAATATATGTCGGTCAAATATAAAGCATGTACAAAAGTACATGTCAGTCAAACATCTGTCAAATATCGAACATGTGCAAGCACATGTCCTCCTTCTTCGAATCTCTACAATGCTCATTTCCTATAAGTCAAATAATTCCACATAATTCAAATATTTCCACGTAATTCAAATACTCTGTAACACCCCCAAATTTCAGGTTGCGGAAGCGGTCGGGTCGGGTGTTACCAAATCAAATATCACAAGCACAAAGGTAAATAATGAACGACTCTAAATGAGACGTTTGAAAATAGTTATACATTTCCCAAAATAAAAGTGTATACAAGTTGCGAGTTCGCAAAATAATTTCAATACATAATTTGTAATACAAAAGTTATGCAGAGAAATCCAGTTGTTTGAAAACATGCGACTCGAGCTAGCATATCTTGTAGCAATCCTAATCTTGCTGGGCACCTGAGAACACATGGTAAAACGAGTCAGCTATAAAGCTGTTGAGTTCATAGGATTGTTAGTTGAAAACATAAAGTATAAACCTTGTATGTTTTGAAAAGTAGTTCAAAATCTACGATTTTGATATGTATTGTATTAAGGTTGTAACACCAATGTGTATACATCTAACGAGGTATCTCATACCTAAGTAATGGTAGTGTGTACCTAAGTACATAAAGAAAGAGGCATTCAATGCCTAGATACCTATCAGGTATAAGTAAGTCTACAAACGTGAGGCAATACATGCCTAAGAACTATCGAGTAAGTGTATGACCACGTCATATCGAGGGTGTGGCAATCTATGCCTAGATACCTATCAGGTATGAGTAAAAACTACCAATGTGAGGCAATACTTGCCTGAGTATGAATCGAGTAACTGTATGACCACGTCATATGATAACAAGTAATAACTGGTATGCCACCTGGCATAGTGTGTTGTCTCCAGCAACATGAATGTGTAGTCCCGTAGAATTATGATTGAGTATTTAGCCAAATACTGAGTTAACGATCTCGAGTGTCAGGTCGACGATTCATTACTGAGTGCGAGTATCAACTCGTATGCTTATGATTTGTATCGCTTTACCACGATATCATTTTGAATCACTTTACCGTGATCTCGTTTTGTGTCCACTTTACCGTGACATCGTTTTGTGCCCACTTTACCGTGGCATCGAACAGTGTTGCTCGCAAACAATGTATGTATTTGAGAGCCGGCAGTACTACGACATGCCCGACTAGAGTAATTGTGTTTGTATAAGTGTATGTATATCAATATACATAGGTAAATCGTAGGTAGCACCGAGTACTTGAGATTAAGTACGAGTATGTATATATATATATATATATATATATATATATGCCTTAGTCAACAAACACATTTAACAGGGTATGATGTATCACATGAACCTGATTTGTTGTATCTAAATATGTATATACATTACCCAGATATTAGGTGTAGCACAAAGAGCCTAGGTAAGAATAATCATCACCTAGTTGTTCTGTATTAGTATAAGGAACTATACTAACATACGTCACTATCGTATACTCCTAGCCCCAGTCTAGCAAGTATATTGAGGTCTTTGGGAAATGTTCACTTAAGTACAAGTCCATTCGAGTGATCTTGGAATATATAGGCAGTCTTAGTTCCTAAAAGGAAAACTAATCCTGTAAAGAGTCTAGTTGTTGCTCAGCGTAGGTAGAAATAACCAGTTCTAGTATATTCGATAATATTGTCCCGCGACAATATGGCCAATGTATAGTGATAACTTAAGCAAGTTATATAATGGTAATTGTTTTTCAACAATCTAGCAGCGTACAATGGTAACCTATCTAGATTAAATAGTGATATTGTTCTACAACAATATGACGGGTGTAATTCCTAAGTATTACACATTTTGTATTACATAATATAGTTGAGTGTGAATTATAAAGGTTTTATCATTATAATTCGAAAACAGTAGTTGTGCATGCGTCTCACCCCGAAAACAGTAAAATAGTTGAAAGAGTGGGGCTATGAACTCACCCGAGGAGCTAGCGATCCTACGATACGCGCGTCGTCCGATGGGTAACCTCCTAGAGTCCTAAACACGCGAGATTGTAAGTGTGTAAGTCGATATTTGAAGTTTGTAAAAGTGTACGGCCCGTTGGTGACGGGGGTCCGGGGGCAGCGTGTGACACCCGTCAAATTAGGACTAGTGATTAGTGCCTAATCAATTATAATACATATAATTAGTTCCGTGTTAGGCTAACTAATGTATCAATTAATATATATTGTTGAATATATACGATTATGCGATTTGATTAAATCGTACGCAATTTAAATCGAATGTAATTCGTTTCAATAAATACGGACGTTGGTGAACAAATTTTATAAAATGATATAACATTATTTAATAACACTATCATATCCAAAATATCATCTTGATAATATTTCAAGTCAAACTCGTATAGTACAAATGAAATTTACACGAATAAAATGTAAACGCGCAAACAAAACAAAATAAATTAAAGTTACGATTTATAACTCAAGTATTAAGTATTTTGATAAAATACTTCAACAGAATTATCGAGTAATTAATTGCATTTTTAAACGTATAATTAAACGTTTTAAATAAATAACTAACATTTAACGAGCGAGAAAACGAACACCACACGGAGCACAAATACACGGGAATGAAATTGGTGACGTCCACCTCAGTGGACCCCACCTAGCCCCCCCCCCCCCCCCCCCCCCATTTACCCCACCATCATCTTCTTCTTTTTCTTCATTTATCACTTTCTCTTCTCTCTCTTTCCTTCCTTTTTTCTCTCAAAAACTACCAAACCACCAACAACTAAAATCACCAATTAACACCTCGAAACGACCTCGGAATTCAACACTCATTTGGAAGAAAAGATTCACCACGTCACGATCTACAACCCCATCTTTTCGGATTCCTCCAGCGTGAACTTGTAAGTTTCCGACAAATTCTCGAAAACGCTTAAATCTTTGTTATAATACTTGATTTTGGTTTAGATAAGCTTAAAATGTCCAAATATGGGTTGGGTAAAAGTATTGGACCGAACGGTGGCCGGAAAACTCGTTTTCGGCTCAAATTCCGGTGAACGGTTGGAAGTGTCGCTAGTGTGCCAAAAACAGTACTAGCGACACTAGCCAAGTGTCGCTATGCCAAGTGTCGCCCCTATAGTGACACTACTTAAGTGTCGCTGAAATACTTAACCAGATCTATCCTAGTGACACTACCTTAGTGACGCCAAAAATTAGAAGTGTCGCCTATAGCGACACTAATCAAGTATAGCCAACCAATTGAAAATCAGAAATCTAGCGACACTCACCAAGTGTCGCCTAACAAGTGTCGCCTATAGCGACACTCATCTAGTGTCGCCTAACTAGTGTCGCCTATAGCAACACTAGCCCAGTGTCGCCAAAAACATAAAGTTGTCAAACTATTTGTATACAAAGTGTCAAACTTGTACAACTTCAAACACTTATACGATACGACTTCTAAAACACTTTGGGATACACTTTTAATTATAACACTTCAAAAACATAACGATAATATTAAGATTATTGTTACAAACAATCACCAACGGGCCGTACACGTTTTCAAAACTCAAATCAAACAACCAAATCGTAGTCATTTGGACATTATAGTTGAACGAACAACTACAAAGGTAGTCTTTGTAACTAACTACTCATATTAATAACCATCGTGTGTCATGGACACCCTCAGGTTATCTGTCTGCGGACATCTCACTGCTTGATTAAGCATCGTACGTTTATTGACCAAACGCTTCAAGACTCAGGTGAGTCTCATAGCCCCTCTTTTTACCGCTTTTCACTCAGTGGTGTGATTCAATGCTTATTTTAACATGTGAACGCAAGTACAACTTTTCTATATACTACATGAGTTGTTTTCCACTAATCATTTCAAAGTCCTCCGTCAGCATAGTTTGGTAATAAGTTGTAGCGTGATTATTAGTATATGGTACCATATAGGATTGACCCTCCTCGTCCGGGTTAGCATGCACTTACTGGGTAAACGGACGTACTAATAATTATTCAGACGAGTGTGGATTAGGCACTCGTGGAGGCACCTCGCTCGGAATTCTCTATATGGGACCCGACCCTCGAGTTAAGCTCAGACTATGTGCTCATGGCTGTATACATTACTATTTATTTGCTGGATGTAAATTATTACTTAAATCTTGCGGTTCATACGATATTATCTGATTTCAAACCTGTGAGCTCACCAGCTTTAGCTGACCCATTTTAGCATGTATCACAGGTACCCAGCAGTAGATTGGACTGCCATCAGGATAACTATAGCTCGAGTCAGCATGCAGATATTAGAGATTTTCTTGCATTAGTATATTTTGTACAAGTACTTATGTACTGAAATCTCTCATTTAATCGAACACGAGCTATGTACAGTTTCAAATGTTGTAAACATTTCTTATAATTAATGTATTTTGTTAAAACGACGCATATAGAGTCCTTTGCTATATATCTTTGTGCTTTGATTATTGATTAGTAACACCCAAAGTATGCTTCCGCCAAACAGTAAATTTGTGGGTGTTACAGATTGGTATCAGAGCCTAAGGTTATAGTGAACTAGGTTGCATTTAGTGAGCCTAGACTATGACCGTTAGGCAGTATTTCTTTATTAGGCATGACTGGTTCAGGAATTACAGCATACGACTTTAATTTATCATAGCCTGATCAACTATGTACAATTAAGGAATGATGATGTAAGGTCTGAAACAATTATGTTAAACGGGGATACACTAGTTGACTCTGATCTCGAGAGAACCGGGACTCAAACATGTATGTGCTAGACACCCAATAGACTATCATGTGATACTAAGTATCCATAGATAGGCTTCGCTACAATCTTAGGCTATATTGTATAAGTGCTATATAAATTTAGGTCTCACTTTCTCTAACGCTTTATCTCAAAATGGCAAACACACCATCCAATTCATCGCCATCTCATCCTCATGGATTCCAAAATCCGAGGGTAGCTAGGAGGAACCTCAGGTTTCCTCGAGCTGGCCTATATCCCGCGCACTTCACTCTACCGGGTTTAGCTGCTAGGCTACACCGTCACGAGCAACGGCTTAACACCATGGACAGCGAACTCCAAGAAACCAACGAAAACTGGAGACTTACATCCCTCGAGCGCATCAACCAAGTCTCCGAGGATCACGAAACCACCATTAACAACGTGGATGTCATTCGCAACAAGGTAGTGGAGATAAGCGTAGAAACCGCCCTGTTGCAGCAAAGGCTAGAAGAATGTGAGCAACGCTCATGGGAAGCAGAGGAATACGTTCGCGGTTTAGTGCAGTGACTGGTCCTGGCAGAAGATAACGCCCGACAAGCCAGCAGACTTGCAAATACCGTGGATCGTCTTGTTGAAATGATGGAACAGATTGATCTACATCGAGACTAGTGTAGTCCTTGTCTTGTAATCTATCTTGTAATCTAATAACTACCTAAGCGCTACTCTATAATTCGGTCGGATGTAACAATTCCCGACACCTTTTGTAATACATCCGTGGGATGTAACCTTTGAACACGTATTATCTATCGAATATTCCTACTGTTCCAATTTATATATTGCCATTTTCATATTGATGTTGTGTATTACCACTTTTATACATGAATATCTGTGACAAATACAACTTCTTACAAAATCTCATGTATCTTCATTTCTCTTATTGAAGAAGCATGCCGCCAAAGACGAGACCATACTCCGATGCTCAGCTTACATCACTCATAACTCAGGCTGTGACTGAAGCCCTGGCTTGGAATTCTTCACAGAACTCTGGGAGAAACAGCGATACCGCTGAAACCACTACTGCCGCCAAGCCTTGTTCCTACAAGGATTTCCAAAACTGCAAACCCTTTAGCTTCAAGGGAACCGAAGGAGCCATCGGATTAATCAGATGGTTCGAAAAGATGGAATCTGTCTTCCGCATCAGCAAATGTGCGGAGGACGACAAGGTCAAATTCTCTACCTACACCCTCGAAGATGGTGCCCTCTCATGGTGGAACTCATATGCCCAGTCTGTGGGTATTGACACCGCCTATCTACTCCCTTGGGATCTGAAGAAAATGCTCACTGATGAGTATTGCCCAACCGAACAACTCCAGAAGCTGGATGAAGAGTTCTGGCACTTGAAAGTGCAGGGAACTGATATTGTTGGATACACCACCAGATTCCAACAGCTCATCATCCTTCGCCCATCTATGGTAAGTACTGAACCCGATAAGATCAAGAAGTACATCCGCGGCCTTCCGGAACCTGTCCGGGGAAACGTCGCCTCATCCAACCAAAACACCCTTCATGGCGCCATCCGGTTGGCCATGAACTCTTAGTCATGAACGAGGACCCAGAACCACCCACTCCGTCCTCCAACAACAACAAAAGAAAATGGTCCGACAACCACAACAACCACCAAAACAAGAAACCCGACACCATCAAAGCCTACACCTCAACCACTGAACCCAAACGAGGTTACACTAGGAGCAAACCCTACTGTTCCAAGTACAACCGTCATCACGAGGGTCCCTGCGAAACCCCCTACAATAACTGTAAGAGGTATGGACTCCTCACCAAAGACTGCAGGTCCCCCAACAACTCCAGCAACAACTCCAACCGCAACGCCAGGCCGTCTAAAGCCTGCTACGAATGTGGAAACCCTTGGCACTACAGGAACGAGTGCCCAAAACTGAAGAACAAGGGCAACAACAACAACAACTACAATGCCAAAGGTAGAGCCTTTGTACTCAACTCTGGGGACGCCCGCCAAGACCCGAATGTGGTCACGGGTATGTTCCTCCTCAACAACTTAACTGCATCTATTCTGTTTGATACTGGTGCCGATAGGAGCTTTATATCTGATGAGTTTTGCCCACTACTTGACATCACCCCTGTGGCCCTAGATGTTAAGTACACCGTAGAACTAGCAGACGGTAAACTCATATAAACCGATAATGTAATACCTAATTGCACTTTAAACCTAGCCGACGAAACCTTTTCAATTGACCTCATGCCTGTTAGAATCGGAAGTTTCGACGTCATCGTGGGTATGGACTGGTTGTCCAAGCATCGAGCCGAAATCGTTTGTTATGATAAGATTGTCCGCATTCCTCTTGCCGTCGGTAGAACCTTGATCATACAAGGGGAGACCGGTGGGACGAGACTGAATATCATCTCTTGCTTGAAAACCCGAAAATTTCTGAGAAAGGGTTATCCGGCAATCCTCGCGCACGTCATGGAGAAAAAGTCGGAGGAGAAGCGACTTGAGGATGTGCTAATCGTACGAGACTTTCCAGAAGTCTTTCCCGAAGAACTACCTGGTCTACCGCCACCTAGACAGGTTGAGTTCTCGATCGATCTCGTGCGAGGTGCTGCACCGGTAGCCCGAGCACCATACCGCTTAGCCCAATCCGAATTTCAGGAGTTGTCCACCCAATTACAGGAACTCCTGGATAGAGGATTCATCAGACTGAGTTCTTCACCTTGGGGAGCTCCGGTCTTATTCGTGAAAAAAAAAAGACGGCTCATTCAGAATGTGTATCGACTACCGAGAGTTGAACAAATTGACCGTCAAGAACCGTTATCCACTTCCTCGATTAGATGACCTGTTTGACCAACTACAAGGGTCGAGTTTTTATTCAAAGATCGATCTTCGGTCAGGTTATCATCAACTACGTGTTCACGACACCGACATTCCGAAAACTGCTTTCAGAACACGATACGGGCACTACGAGTTCCAAGTGATGCCCTTTGGCCTAACCAACGTACCGGCTGTATTTATGGACCTCATGAATCGGGTGTGCAAATCTTACCTCGACAAGTTTGTCATCATGTTCATCGACGACATACTCATATACTCGCGCAACGAACAGGAACACGCGTAACATCTCAGAACCATCCTAGAGCTACTTAGACACGAGGAGCTATATGCTAAATTTTCCAAGTGTGAGTTCTGGATACAAACCATTCAATTCCTTGGACACGTTATCGATAGTCAGGGAATCCATGTCGATCCATCGAAAATCGAGGCCATCAAGTGCTGGCAAGCACCAACAACTCCAACCGAGGTACCGAAATTCCTAGGTCTTGCCGGGTACTATCGGCGATTTATTGAGAACTTCTCTAAAATAGCCCAACTCACAACACTGACTCAGAAAGACAAAAAGTTCGATTGGACTGGTAAACAAGAGTCAGCATTTCAACTTCTGAAACAAAAACTTTGCAGTGCTCCAATCTTATCATTACTTGAAGGCACCGATGACTTCGTGGTGTACTGCGATATTTCTCACCAAGGTCTCGGTTGTGTGCTGATGCAACGAGACAAGGTCATTGCTTACGCCTCACGACAGCTGAAAATTCACGAAAAGAACTACACTACTCACGACCTCGAACTTGGAGCCGTCGTGTTCGCTCTCAAAATCTGGAGACATTACCTCTATGGCACTAAGTGCACAATCTTTACCGACCACAATAGTCTACAACACATATTCGATCAAAAGGATCTCAACATGAGGCAACGTCGATGGGTTGAGTTGCTTACCGATTATGATTGTGAAATCAAATACCATCCATGGAAGGCAAACGTTGTTGCCGATGCCCTCAGTCGAAAAGAACGATCGAAACCAATTCGAGTCTGAGCCCTCGGTATGACTATTCATAACGATCTGAACATTCAGATCCTCGATGCTCAACTCGAAGCCATGAAACCCGATAATGTCAAAAACGAAGCCTTGCGGGGCATGGATAAACAATTCGAAATCAAACCTAATGGAGTTAGGTGTTTCTCGAATCGAATCTGGTTGCCTAGTTTTGGTAATCTGCGAGACTTGGTAATGGATGAAGCTCACAAGTCCAAATATTCTATTCACCCGGGATCCGATAAAATGTACCACGTCATCAAGGGGTTTTATTGGTGGCCGAACATGAAAGCTGAAATCGCTACCTACGTCAGCAAGTGTCTTACTTGCTCAAAAGTCAAAATTGAATATCAAAAGCCTTCTGTCTTACTTCAACAACCTGACATTCCTGAATGGAAATGGGAACAAATCGCCATGGATTTCATAACCAAACTACCCAAGTCATCGAGCGGTTGCGATACCATTTGGGTGATCGTCGATCGTCTCACGAAATCTGCTCATTTCTTGGCGATCAAGGAAACCGATAAAATGGAACGCCTCACACGAGTCTACATCAAAGAAATTGTTTCTCGACACGGTGTTCCAATCTCGATTATCTCCGATAGGGATAGTCGCTTCACATATCATTTTAGGCAATCACTTCAGAAATCGTTGGGTACCCGTCTCGATATGAGTACCGCATACCACCCTCAAACCGATGGCCAAAGTGAACGAACTATTCAAACACTGGAAGACATGCTACGAGCTTGCGTAGTTGACTTCGGTGTAAACTGGGGAAATCATCTACCATTGTGCGAGTTTTCGTATAACAACGGCTACCATACCAGTATTGGAGCTGCACCTTTCGAGGCAGTGTACGGTCGTAAGTGTCGCTCACCTATCTGTTGTACCGAAGTGGGAGATATCCAACTCACTGGTCCGGAAATCATTCGTGAAACCACCGAGAAAATCATTGGCATTCAAAACAAACTCAAAGCCGCACGTGATCGTCAAAAAAGTTACGCTGACGTGAGACTCAAACCACTCGAGTTCCAGGTTGGAGATCGAGTACTTTTAAAAGTATCGCCTTGGAAATGCGTAATCCGATTCGGAAAACGCGGGAAGTTAAATCCCAGGTACATTGGACCATTCGAGATCCTCGAGAGAATCGGTTCAGTGGCATATCGATTGCAGCTGCCAGCCGAGCTCAGCAGCGTGCACCCCACCTTTCACATTTCCAACTTGAAGAAATGTCTGTCTGATGAGACACTTATTATCTCACTCGATGAAATTCGTTTTGACGACAAACTTCACTTCGTTGAGGAACCCGCTGAAATCATGGACCGTGAGGTCAAACAACTCAAACAAAGTCATATTCTCATCGTTAAGGTCAGGTGGAATTCGCGGCGTGGTCCGGAGTTCACCTGGGAACGGGAAGACCAAATGCGACTCAAGTATCCTCAACTCTTCACTGATTCTACATCGAACCCAACTTCGAACTAAATTTCGGGACGAAATTCTTCTAACAGGGGGAGAATGTGACACCCGTCAAATTAGGACTAGTGATTAGTGCCTAATCAATTGTAATACATGTAATTAGTTCCGTGTTAGGCTAATTAATGTATCAATTAGTATATATTGTTGAATATATACGATTATGCGATTTGATTAAATCGTACGCAATTTAAATCGAATGTAATTCGTTTCAATTAAATACGGGCGTTGGTGAACAAATTTTATTTAATGATATAACATTATTTAATAACACTATCATATCCAAAATATCATCTTGATAATATTTCAAGTCAAACTCGTATCGTACAAATGAAGTTTAAGCGATTAAAATGTAAACGCGCAAACAAAACAAAATAAATTAAAGTTACGATTTATAACTCAAGTATTAAGTATTTTGATAAAATACTTCAACAGAATTATCGAGTAATTAATTGCATTTTTAAACGTATAATTAAACGTTTTAAATAATTAACTAATATTTAACGAGCGAGAAAACGAACACCACACGGAGCGCAAATGCACGGGAATGAAATTGGTGAAGTCCACCCCAGTGGACCCCCCCCAGCCGCCCCCCCCCCCCCTTTTACCCCACCATCATCATCTTCTTTTTCTTATTTTATCACTTTCTCTTCTCTCTCTTTCCTTCCTTTTTCTCTCAAAAACCACCAAACCACCAACAACTAAAATCACCAATTAACACCTCGAAAAGACCTCGGAATTCAACACTCGTTTGGAAGAAAAGATTCACCACGTCACGATCTACAACCCCATCTTTTCGGATTCCTCCGGCGTGAACTTGTAAGTTTCCGACAAATTCTCGAAAACGCTTAAATCTTTGTTATAATACTTGATTTTGGTTTAGATAAGCTTAAAACGTCCAAATATGGGTTGGGTAAAGTATTGGACCGGACGGTGGCCGGAAAACTCGTTTTCGGCTCAAATTCCGGCGAACAGTTGGAAGTGTCGCTAGTGTGCCAAAAACAGTACTAGCGACACTAGCCAAGTGTCGCTATGCCAAGTGTCGCCCCTATAGCGACACTACTTAAGTGTCGCTGAAATACTTAACCAGATCTATCCTAGCGACACTACCTTAGTGACGCCAAAAATTAGAAGTGCCGCCTATAGCGACACTAATCAAGTGTCGCCAACCAATTGAAAATCAAAAATCTAGCGACACTCACCAAGTGTCGCATAACAAGTGTCGCCTATAGCGACACTCATCTAGTGTCGCCTAACTAGTGTCGCCTATAGCGACACTAGCCCAGTGTCGCCAAAAATAGAAAGTTGTCAAACTATTTGTATACAAAATGTCGAACTTGTACAACCTTAAACACTTATACGATACGACTTCTAAAACACTTTGGGATACACTTTTAAGTATAACACTTCAAAAACATAACGATAATATTAAAATTATTATTACAAACAATCACCAACGGGCCGTACACGTTTTCAAAACTCAAATCAAAAAACCAAATCGTAGTCATTTGGACATTATAGCTGAACGAACAACTACAAAGGTAGTCTTTGTAACTACCTACTCATATTAATAACCATCGCGTGTCGTGGACACCCTCAGGTTATCTGTCTGCGGACATCTCACTGCTTGATTAAGCATCGTACGTTTATTGACCAAACGCTTCAAGACTCAGGTGAGTCTCATAGCCCCTCTTTTTAGCACTTTTCACTCAGGGGTGTGATTCAATGCTTATTTTAACATGTGAACGCAAGTACAACTTTTCTATATACTACATGAGTTATTTTCCACTAATCATTTCAAAGTCCTCCGTCAGCATAGTTTGGTAATACGTTGTAGCGTGATTATTAGTATATGGTACCATATAGGATTGACCCTCCTCGTCCAGGTTAGCATGCACTAACTGGGTAATCGGACGTACTAATAATTGTTCAGACGAGTGTGGATTAGGCACTCGTGGAGGCACCTCGCTCGGAATTCTCTATATGGGACCCGACCCTCGAGTTAAGCTCAGACTATGTGCTCATGGCTGTATACATTACTATTTATTTGCTGGATGCAAATCATTACTTAAATCTTGCGGTTCATACGATATTATCTGATTTTAAACCTGTGAGCTCACCAGCTTTAGCTGACCCATTTTAGCATGTATCACAGGTTCCCAGCAGTAAATTGGACTGCCATCAGGATAACTATAGCTCGAGTCAGCATGCAGATATTAGAGATTTTCTTGCATTAGTATATTTTGTACAAGTACTTATGTACTGAAATCTTTCATTTAATCGAACACGAGCTATGTACAGTTTCAAATGTTGTAAACATTTCTTATAATTAATGTATTTTGTTGAAACGACGCATATAGAGTCGTTTGCTATATATCTATGTGCTTTGATTATTGATTAGTAACACCCAAAGTATGCTTTCGCCAAACAGTAAATTTGGGGGTGTTACACAGCGCCCCTGGTAGCGGGGTCCAAGGGGTGGCAACCCCTAGCGGGGTCCAAGGGGCAGAGCCCCTGGCTGGGGTCGAGCTGCCAGGTCAGCTTGGAAAATTTTTATTTCTACTACATTGCTTTAGTAAAAACGCATCCGAAATCAAATTCGGGGTAAAATCAAGTGGTAAAATCTAGTCTCGACACTTAGTAAAAATAATAGGTTTTTTAGGTTCTGTGCTTTGCGACACTCGGTGCGTCACTTCGTTTGATTTGCGACACTAAAGTCAGTGTCGCAAAATATGTAATTTTTGAGTTGTTAGCGACACTTCAATAAGTGTCGCAGGTGGCGTCACTAGTAGGTTAGCGACACTAAGGTAAGTGTCGCTAAGTCTGCGTCACTTAATGCGACACTTACTTGCGGCACTTACTGCGCCATCCAGATGCGACACTAGGCTAGTGTCGCATCACTGTTTTTGGTCCCTATGCGACACTTCCGTCTGTTCGAACGATTTTTCACCCAAACCAAGATCTAACCTATTTTCGGGCTAAATCTGCTAGTACAAAGCTAGTATATGATAATATAGATGATATAAACACGAAATATCAAAGAAAAAGGGTGTAATTCCTTACGATTTGAAGATCGAGGGTTTGAGGATGATGATGATGAACTTGATGATGAACTTGATGAAGAAGATGAAGATGAAGGTGATGATGATGACGATTTGCTCCTGTTTTTGACGTTAATCTTGTTGTCGTTAGATTTGTTGTTGTTGTTGTTGTTGTTGATGTTAGTTGTTGTTGTTGTTTGATTTTTAGAGAGAAAAGATAGATGAAAAAGAAGAAGAAAATGATGAAATGAGATGAAATGAGAAGGGGGTTTGGGTTTTGTCAAAACTCAGATCCCCATTTTGGGGACTGTGGTCTCCAACCACAGTACAAAATACCCGTGTTTTTGTACCCGATCGTAAAATAAATAATATTTTTAGTTTATAAATTTTCTTATATGTTTTCGAGATATTTTTGAGCTGAAGTTTTGTTTAAAGTTTTATAACTAAATTTCGCGCGGTTTCAGATAACTAGAATACGTTTTTAGTTAAAACGACTTACCTTTTCGAATGTTTAATATTTTTCCTCCCAGGTATAATGTTAAATCTATATAATAAAACATTATTTATAAGATTTGTCACCGAAATTCGGACGCGATATTCTACGTTCTATCAGATTTGTTTCTTAGTGATTATGAAATAATCATCTTGCACTATATATATATATATATATATATATATATATATATATATATATATATATATATATAAAGTTTTTGAATACTTTATTATAATTGCGTACTAAGTACGATTATTTGAAGTTTAAATTTGGCGCGAAAATTGACCTTTTTGACCAGGTGTTACATACTCCCACATAATTCAAATACTTCCACATAACTCAAATATTTTCACGTAAAAAAAAACCTCAATTCTAAACCAACTGAGATACATGTTTAGAAATTTACCATAAAATCTTAAATTATATATACGAAGCGGATGATGACATCATCAAAATTCTAATTAATCAATTAAATTCTTTAATTTTATCTAATTAGCTAAGATTTAAGATGAGATGATGTCATAAATACATATTTTGTATTGAAATATATTTATGTATTAATTTATCAATATAATTATTATTATTTTAGGTTTCTAAATTCATTAGGAGCTTTGCACAAGGAAGATTTTAACTTTAAATAAGTAAGGTAATAAATAAATATAATCTTAATGATAATCTTAATATATTTTTGGATTTTATTACAATTATTAATTATTATACGCAATCAATCTATTATATTGCTTTCGTTTAAGGACTTTTGAACTTCATTGCATATCTTTTTTAACTTTTACAAAATGATTTTATCGTATACATAATTCGCGTAATTATAAAAATCAAATTCACATTTAATGGCCCGTGTGTATACACGGGTTTGATGTCTAGTTATTAATAATAGTACAGTTCAATGATGTTTTATACAGAGTATAAAATCAACCCAATGGTCAGCCCGTTAGATATATATAGTTGGTCTTTAGGATTCAAATATAACGACGTCTATTAGTCTTCTTTATTATATACTAGATTATAAACTCGTGTATACACACAGGCTGTGTAAGGAAAAATTAATTAGGTGGTGTTTGAGGAACTTATTTTTTTAGCTTATTTGCTCATTTATAACTAATAAGCTTCCTGAATGTGTTTGGAAAGCCCATTTTAATTTGCTTATTTGCTTTATTTGTAAGAGTGATGAAAATAAGCTTCAAATTCCTATTCAAGCATAAAAAAAGTTACAACTATATTTGACATCGATGATAATCCGCATTTTATTTTTATTATTTACATATCAATTTTTGTTTGTTACGAGAAAATTATGTAATTGTACATAACAGATGATTATTAATAAAAAAAATCTATAACAGAAAATAAATAAAAATCAATAATTTTATTTTGATAATTTAATTTTTTAAATATAATACATTAATTATTCTTGTTTTAAAAAGTAAGTGTAATGTTACTATTTTGACAATATATATGAAATTAATTTTTTTTATACGACAATTTAGTAATTTACATAAGTTTGCTAACCAATGAGTTATGGTTAAAGTTTGCATATAGTTAGATATACAAACCCGTTTCATATAATTATAGTCTTTATTTAGTAACTTTTTTATTCATGAAAATAATAAATTGAATATTCAATAAGTTTTATTAATGATAACCTTAATAATTAAATGAATGTCAACAAAATTAGGCGCTGATGCCAAAAAGAATGATAATAAATTATGATAATCGCTAGCCCACTTCTTATTATTGAAGTGGTTGAAAGGGGTTAATTAAGGTGCTTCACTTTGTCTTGGTCACTTTATATTATCTTTTGTTCAATTATTTGGCCATTATTCATATCACACTTTGACCAATTAAATTCGTATGGTTGGGTGTGAGAATAATTGATATGTTTGCTAAAATTCATAAGACACCTCGGAACGGGCCGTCGGCTCAGTCATCAGTTTCAACCGACAGAACTGACGCAGTTGGCACAGAACCGTAGGTTTCGATCGTCGGTTTAGCGACGAAAAGGGACGCCGAGAGGTGGGGCTCATTTGCTATATTTTTGTTTTACTCGATTCCAACTGCCGAAATTAGAAAATATATATAACCGTTATAAACGACTCCTATCCAAAGGGTAAAAAATATATATATTTCAAACTCAACAACTAGTATTTCCACACTATATATATATACTCACTTCATACATATCTTTTTTCACTACAAAATGTCTTCTTCTTTCCACACTATATATATACCCACTTGATACACAACTTATATACAAATACAACTTCCATACACAAATACAACTTCGATACACAACTACAAAAATGCGTAGAAATCAATCTAGAAATAAATTAACCACCACCTAAATCACAAGAAAACGATATGTGGAACAATTTAATAAATAATCATATACCGAATTTTCACCCGAATCCAACTTTACCAACGGGTCGTCTTCAGCTCAATCGAGCAACTCTTCATCAAGTCAACCGCTCGGGTTTGAAGCATACTCACATCCCCCTACACCATACCAAGTTCAACATTACCAAAATTACCAACATTTCTCACCATAACTTTCAATACCCCAAACCCCTCGGTTTTTGGAAACCAACAATTTTTTCAACAACACGCACCCTCGTCTTTCTCTCCATATCCACAAACCTCAATTAACTATCCACACTTCGGAAACATCAACACACCACCCGAAACCGAAAGGCGAAGGAAAGAAAGGAAAAAGGGTACAAGTGCGATGGACGGACGCTGAGGTGGTTATATTGTCGGAACGCTGGGTCCACATCTCCGAAAATCAAAGAAAGGAAATTCACAAAGCTATGAAGCTTTTTGGGATAAAGTATTAATCGACTGTAATTCGGTGGCACCCACAAAACGTACTTTGAGTCAAATAGAAGGAAAGTGGAATAAAATCCGCAAAGACATCAAAGCATTCATTGCAATGTAAAACCATCTTACCGACCCTCGTCCAAGTGGGGCCAATGAAAAAAACATTGTTGACTCGTGTTATGAACTTTTTAAGTCCCGGCCAACAAAAACGCAAGTTCATATACAAGAAATGTTGGGATGTGCTCAAACACTATCCGAAGTTCTAATCGGATGAGGGCGTCATGACCAACAGACGTACAAACCAACCCGATCCCGAACCGATCAATCTTGGTGATGACATGCCTTCATCCGAACCTCTTACGACTAACATGGAAAGCTTGTTCCAAAACGACGAGATTCGTCTATCGCCCCGATCGTGCTCTTTCAAGAAAAAGTCAAAAAAGTTCGGGTTCGAGTGATGCGACTACTTCGTCACGATGTTTGAAATAACAAGAATGTTTGGCAAATATAAGATTCGCGGAAGCACAACAAAATACATTGGCTACGATCAACACAAATTCTACCGAAAAGACTATTCTTATATAGTGGAAAATGTTTAAAAATACCAAAGGGTCTTAAAGGCAAATAGAAAAAAATGCTCAAAGATGTGCGAAAAATCGTGTTTAGTAATTATGAGTCGGATTACAAAATGGTTTTTGGTCACGAATCGGGTTCGGCTCCATTCCAAGTCGACGATTTGGACGAAGATTAAGACGAAGATTCGGACGATTCGGAGTAGTCGACTACTTGTATTTTTTTCTTCAATAAATGTACTTTTTTTATGAATTGTAATGTTTTATTTTTTAATTAATGTAATGTTTTTAATTTTAATGAAAATGTTTTATTTAATTTGGTGTTTTAAATGAATAAAGTAAATAATGTGTGCGGTTAAAAAAAAAGTGAAGTGATAACTGTTGGCAGTGTAGTGTTAGTTTTGTGTCAATATTGAAACGTATTGACGTGACGCTGTGACAAAAACTGATATGTCAATTAGCGTCACTATTGAAAATGATCTAGAAAGCATAAATATGCGTCTTTATTACTCCGTATTTCATTAATCTATTATGCGCCATGCATAACTACCATCTTGTTTATAAAGATATTGCGTACCTGGCAATCATTTACCTAGCTAGTTATGAGTTATGATCCCGTCTCATTTCAAATGTCAATATTAATATCTTGATTTGTTTATAAATAAGTATCTACTTTTATGTTTTAACCAATTAAAAGAAAAAATGTTTCAGTTGGTATAAATGATACTTGGTTGGTGAATGCTACGTAATATAATTATTGAATATTTCCAAAACCGTATGCATTTTTTAAATAAATACTTTAATTGACACTGATAGAATATTAGATATTGTACATCTTAGATAGTTGGATGCATATGAATGCGTGAATCTTTCATAAAAATTCATATATGTCATGCAATTATTTTATTTTACCATGAACTCGTGAAGAAACCTCTAGACCAATGCCAAACAGTTTCATCGGTTCGTCGTCAGTTGTTTCCGACGAAATCGAAACCAATGGTTTGGAGCTGTCGGTTGGTTCAGTTGGTTCTGTCGGTTTCATCCTTCGGTTATCCGACGCACCGTCCATTTGATTGTGGGGCCCAATTTGAATTTTTTGTTTTGTTTTTTCGATCGTTGATAAAGAAAATTTTAATACTTGAAATTGGTAGTATTAATAAAATAATTTTTTAACGTCTTTTTACTATCCCAAACACACTATAAATATACACACAACTAACCTCAGCTCATATCCATACAGTTTATAACTTTATACACACCACAACAATTACTTTTACATACCTCACAAAAAATGTCTAAACATCACCACAGTTCTTTCCAAAATCATAATTAAGTAAAATTACGATGGTTAAAAATAAACTTAGACGCATATTTTAGACAAATTTAATATTAGTTAAGTTAATAAGAACAGGAAAGCTTAAGATATATATAAAAAATTGCTTGCTACTGCCAAAAAAAAAATAAAAAACAATTTTTATTTACCTTTTCCCACAACAAGTTGTACCATCGTATTCATATAGGTTTTCAGTGTACTCCCTCCGTCAATTTCAAGTGTCTACATTACAATTTTAAGTTGTCACAAATAAATATTCACTTCCAAGTTATAATCAAACAAAAGTGACTTAAATGAGTAGATATGTTATTTGATTGGTGAAAAGTAGAGCTAGTGAAAAATAATAAAATTGTGTGCATAGTCAAAGTGGACATTTTGAATGAGACGGAAGGAGGAGTAATTTCAACCTTATCGAAACCTTTTACATATTAAGCCCAAAAGTAATTTTATATTACAAAAATGGTCCCTTGTCCGTTAAGCTCATCAGTTCATCTATTTTCGAACATGACTATCTAACTACGAACATGGAGTGAGTGATTAAAATATTAATATGATAAAATGGTTGTTTTCAACGGTTAATGAGGTTGCTAAACTTAAAGAAAGAACGTTCATTTTTATACAACGAGATACGTTTTTATGGACTAAACATGTCATTTTAATTTTGTAAAAGATGAAATTCGTAAAAAATATAAGTCAAATGGACTATTTGAGTAGTTTATCACTTTATTGTTTGAATCTAAAAGGAAAAAAAGAAAAGGTGATGACGAGAGGTAGCGAACAGTCACATACAGCCTGCAGAAAAAAGTTGCGAAAGGTAAGGCCAAATTTTCCTAGATGCCCGCCCGATGACTACTTGTGCTTGTCCTTTTACCTTGTGTTTTTTGTTCAGCCTTTTTTTTGCTTTTGTAGTTCCCAACGTTAAAAAGCTAATTTCAAATTTCAAGGGTATAGTAAAGTAGCCCAATATATATTGTTATTCTAGGAACATGGGGTTTAGGAATTACAAAATGAAAGAGATCGATGCTAGCAAAAGATGTTACTTTAAATTTTTATTGAATTAATCCATTCATACCTTACTCATAACGACATCAAAAATTCTGTATTTGTGATTGATCTTGTCCTTTGTAGTGTTTTCATTACTAAACATATCGTTAAACATAAGCTCATAGTTAGAGGTGGCAATTTTAGACCCATTGGTTAATTTTGGGTCAATTTGGTTAATTTATAGGAGGGGGTGGGTTTGTTGGGTCTCCTCCCCATTTTTTGGATGGGTCTAAATGGATTTTTCAATATAACCTCTAATTATGTAACAATTAACCAACGGGTTTAGACGGGTCTAGCGGGTAAATTTTTTTTTTTTCACCTCATTTCATTTTTCACTCAAATAAAAAAAAAAATTTTGGTGAACCCGATGACCCGACCCGACCCGAGACCCATTTGACCCGGACCCGTTTAGACCCATCCTTCTAAATGACCCATTTAGACCCGAACCCATTTAGATCCAAACTCATCTAGACCCGTGACCCGACCTGACCAATTCATTTTGCCACCTCTACTCATAGTTATAGCAAAAAATGGTATAAAAATTAGATAGTTTTGTAAAGATACTTAGACCTCTCCATTGTGTTACGTCAGCTTTTCTCAAAGGTGACTAAAATTGACTGACAACACTGACACTGTCACTTTGATTTTTGGACCACACATTTACCATTTACCTATACTTTTATACACTAAAAAAAATTAAATATAAGTTGACCCCGCACAAACAAATCGACTCGGCTTCGGCTAACCGAAGGTGGAAACCAACGGTCCTTAACATCGGTGTTGGTTCGTTGATTCGAACCGAAAGCCAAACTGAGTAAGTGATGGGAGTGCTCTTATACCATTAGAAATCCCAAAGCAAAAATAATCGCACCCCCATCAATGAAACTTTTACATACCTTTTAGGTACTCTCTTTGTCAAAAAGAGAAGAAACACATTTGCAACTTGAAAGAGACGGACAAAGAATGAGTAAGAAAAGGACACCATACTACTGCCCCACACACACCAAATTTCTCTACCATATCCTTTCACTGCACCCCCGAATCTTTTCTTTTCCCTCTCATTCCCTTTTCCTTAATCAAACACTCCTTCCTTCAATTCCATTCATCACATTTCCCTTCCCAATTCTACTCCTTAATCTCAAATGACCAATTCCTCACTTAACTACATTTCCTTTCTCTTCTTCTTATCTCTCTTCCATCTCTCCAGGTCCGGCTTACTATCAGAACCGGTCCAGCAAGTCGAACCGTTAAAGCCACCAAACGAAGGCGACGACACTCCCAACACAGTCCCATCCTTCCCGGTCCAAACCGAGTCAGAACTCTGCCGGTTAGACTTATCCGCCGAGTTATTCGGAGGCGTAAACGCCGCGTGTGGTCGTAACCTTGATAGAAGTAGATGCTGTCCGGTTCTTGCGGCGTGGCTATTCGCTGCTCATGCCAGGTCAGCATTGCAATTAAACGCGTCAGCTCCTACTTCCTCTTCTGATGAAATGCCAATCATGCCTGATGACTCACAGAACTGTGTTAACTCGTTGCAAAACTCGCTGTTGACTCGGAATATACGTATACCTCAACCGAATGCCTCATGCGACGCCGTTTTGTGCTTCTGTGGGATTAGATTGCACCAGATCGGTTCCCTTACCTGTCCAGCTGCGTTTAATGTTACAAAGAATTCTACTAATGCAATTCCTACTGCTGCTGTTAGAAACCTAGAAAAAAGTTGTCGGAATTCATCGTACGCCGGTTGTACCAATTGTCTCGGAGCTTTGCAGAAGGTCATACATTCTTACTACTTTTTATTTTTTATTTTATTTATATTGTGAATTGACGAAAATACCCTTGATTGCTAATCTTGTCACAATTATTATTATCATACAAATATAGTAGTTGTCTAGTTGCTAACAATGTCCAAAAGTAATTATAGAGGTTGACAACTGTATGATGAAACAATTATAGTACTCCGATTAGTTTGTGTTTATTAATCATGGTAAAAAGACTAAAATGCCCTTGTTGAATGATTGAACGACGATACAGTTGAATGACGATGGGAAGAACGGAACTAGAAAAAGTCATCATGAAGCTGGTGACAGAGCAAGCAAGATAATGGCACGTGACTGTCAGCTGATGGGGCTGACGTGGCTACTAGCAAGAAACAAAACGGCGTACATACCTACAGTATCTGCTGTATTGCGCGCCATCATGTACACTGCGCACCCACCCCATGAGTTCAAATGCAGCCCCGATCAAGAAAACATGCCATTAGCCGTTGATTCATTACAGTTTGATAAATCTGCATCATCATCCTTGTCACGTGCCAGTTTTTTTGTAATGATGATATTGCCCCTGCTGGTTTTAATTATTTTGGGAATGTTTAAATTTTAATTTATATTATTTTATTTGTGGATGAAAAACGGGATCACGTGAAAAGTTAGAGACGGACAAAGGTAAAGGGTAGCGATGTTTGGGGTAATTTTTGTTGTTTTTTTGCCTTGAGGGTACGTACACATCTGTATAATTAGGACTTTAGGTTTTGGATTCTAGTTTGGAGGGAATTTCAAATTTTTTATTATTATTATTATTATTATTATTATTATTATTATTATTATTGTTTTAAAAATCATCTACAATCAAAGTTTGATGATCATAACGAAGGCAACATTTTTAGGTTTTCGATAGCAAAAACTACTACGGAGTAGTACTTTTCGTAATGTAAATTATGTATTTAAATCATGTATATTCAAAGTGAACCATTTTTTCATGTATAAATAAGCTTACAAACAGATTGATGTTCATGTGTGTTTGTACGATTAGCTCGAACAAGCTAAGACTCCATAGCTCCAGTTAAGAAACCTCCGGCCAGAGAACTCTGTAAAACAAATAAATAAGCTTACAAACAGATTGATGTTCATGTGATTTCATGTATTTTTATATTAGATCAGATTTAGTAGGTAGAAAGTTGTTTATCTTTTCTTTACACCCTGATAAAGGGTTTAACTCATTTCTTTAATACCTTAGGGCTTTGTTCAATTGGGTAATTAAAAGAAATGAAAAGAAGGGGAAGGAAGCTCCTCACTTTCTTCTCTTTCAAATCATCCCAAATTGGGAGGATTGGGTAATTTCCTTCCAAACCCTTCCCTTTTCCTTGTAATCAAAACTCAGGAACAAAGCCTATTGAGCAAAATAGATTAAACTACCATTAGTTTATTTTAGAAATGATTTACAATATTACAGAAATATTTCCATATATATATAAACAAGTGTACGTTTGGAAATAACCCAAACCCGTAAATAAAATTAATTGTGAATAACGAAATGAGAATACACATATACATTTAATTTAAAAAACTATAAAGTTCTAACTGCATATATAACTATATAATACTTGTGTAATGAGATTAAATATAATAAGTACCCCCGCTGCTTTGCGCGGGCATGTGTGAAAGATTATGTGCTTAATATTATCGTAAATTAATATCAAATCCAGTTTCATATGAACACCGCAGGGTCACACCGATGAGCACAACCGAACACGTAGTGTGATACTATAATTAGATATTTGATATCGTTCATTTAGTTGAAATGAATTTTTTGGTCGAATGTATAAATAATTAAATGTAATTATTTATTAAAGGAATTTATTTATAATTTGTTTTGTAAATAAATTTACTAGCTTAATTATTATTTAAACTACAAGGTTTCAATTGTAAATTGTTAACTTTGGGATTGGTTTAATAAGTAATTAAATTAGAGGGACTATAGGTGTTAGTTTGATTAACTTGGAAAACAAGTTGGACTAAACCTATAAAAGGAGGGTTAGGGGTTCATTTGTTTGGTGATCAAAAACCTAATCTTTTCTCTCATTTCCCTTCCCTCTCTTGCAGTCGACCAACCCCACCCAAACCACAAGCCGAAAGTCGGCCTACCCAATCCAAGGGTTTAGTTCGTGATTCGATCGCGTACTTGTGTTTGGTATTTAGTGTACACACTTTAGAATACTACCGTTCGTTCAACCGTGAATTATCGGTGGATACCTAACGTATCCCTAGCTTGGCCGATTTCAAGAAACAAGAGGAAGAAGTCGACTCGTACTTGGGCAACGAGTAGAAGATTGAAGTTCTTGCCGAGCACTCAATGTAAGAACGTTTTCTTCTTATCTTATTAATTACGTGTAATTAATTATGTACAAGTTTTATTATGAAAATTATAGATCTTGGCTAAGGGTTGATTTAATATGATTAAATGTTTTTATAAGCTTCCGCATCATTAATTGTATTAACAGTTAATAAAGATTAAAACTTTTATAACGTATAAATTCTATTAAAACCCTTCAGTGGTATCAGAGCCATGTAATTTTCTAGTAAAACTGTAATTAAGTTTCTTGTATGCTTCTTTTAATTGAAGTTTTAATTATTGCAATTTCTTCTTCTACCTTTCTTGTAATCGGTTAAACTGTGTAGTTTGTTAAATATTTAAACAAGGCGCATAAATTGGTTATTCGCGATTAATATAAAATAGGTATGATTTGGTTGTACTAAAATTGCTCCAAGGTTTATGTGAAACCTTGTTTGATCGATTTTAGTATATGGTGTTTAAACACCATAACCAAAGTCATGCCAAGTTTTGTTAATTAATGGTTTGAATATTTTAACCTGAAAACTAACGGTTAAATCTTCTTGCTTTAAATTAATATTAATTGTGTTGATTTAAACTTGTGCAAAATCGATTTTAGGGTTTACCCAAACCCCTAGGAAAATCGTTTTTGGCATAAGTATTAGGTATTTGATATCCTAACAAAATCTAGTACACTTAATAATTGATTTAGTAATCAAGAAATTGATACAAGAGTTTGACTACTTGTTATAGCCGATTTTTGTAAGGTTGTTACAAATCCATATCTTTAATCCAATGATATGATCAACTAGGTTTTATGAAAATCTAAGCTTAAATTGGTTTTTGTAAAGGTACAAGACCTTTAGCAAAATCGATTTAGGGTTTTTTATTGAACCCATGGATTAATCGATTTTGGCTAGGATATTTTATATCTTTTAGCAAGATCAAGTCTAGGGTTATTAAACCTTAAGATATTGATTTTGGATTATTAAAAGAATTGTTAGAAGAATTGTGATAAGGTCCGTAAAACATGTGTCTAATCAAAAATCTAGGGTTTATGAAACTTTGTATGATTTTGATTAGTGAACTTGTACAAATTAGGTTTTATGTGAAATCCTAATTTTGTATAAATTAATGTCTTAAGTAAACCTAATTAAAACTAGTGTCACTAAAACAAGTTAGTATTTTTGAAACTCACTAAAGTAACGTTTTAAAAGGTTTAAATAAAATTGACATGTTTTTAAATTAATATTGTTTAAAAAGTGTGTTTTAAAAGAAAGAGTAATTTTCGGTCAAACATGTTAATTCTATTTAAAAGTTAAGTCAAAGAAGCAATAAATCAAGAAACTAATTAAATAATAGTTGTTAGTTTATAATTCAATAGAATTGTAAATAGACAATTATTAATTGTTGTATGTGATACAAAGATAAAGAATATATAATGGAACTCGTAGTTTGTATGTCTTGAATAGGTGCGTTTATTAGATAATGCATGTATCCAATATAACGCCCTAAGCAAACTATAGTTTAAGTTTCCATTATAGTTTTATAATTGTGATTATAATTGTTGTATGAGTTGTGACCATAGCCGAGCCAATCTTTGACCTAATATATAAACTGCGTGGTTGTGATTATTTTAGCTGTGTTGTATTTTTCTTTTGGTTTAAGGGGAGACCTGCGTGTCACTTACAACCCCATTTATTTTGTAATTTCGTTTTATATGAAAATGTAGTTTTAGTTTTTGTGTAAAAGGTAGTTCAGATTTTGTTTGTAAAATGTAAATACAAAAGAAGATGGAGTCCAAAAGAAAAAGGAGCAACAACAAGGAGTTTTAGCTTTCCATGAAGTGATGAGGAGTCATTGGAGCTAGTGGGAGCACGAAGATCAAGAATGCCAACCATGTGTGTTGTTTGTCCCTTAGGTTGACCCTTGATTTCCGTAATGGCTCACGGAAATCAAACTTAGATTATGGCAAGGCTATGGCACTATATTAAATATGTTTTATTTTATGTCTATGCATGTTTAATTATTTGAATGATTGGTGAATTGTTAGATTAATAATTAGGACATAAATAAAACATTGAATAATGTGTATTATCGAGTGAGCGCATTTATGAAATGTTGATTCCTCTAGGATGAACGCATTAATAAAACGCTTGTTTTTAATATGATAAATAAAAACTAGGAAATGGTTTAAACTTGATGATTTCCTAAGGGTGGTGTTTTATTAAAAGCTTCGTATGTAAACTCATGCATAGTTTATAAAAGTATTTTTTTTTTGAAATTAGTTTAAAGTTAAGAAAAATACCGAAGTAGGTTTAATTAGAGAATTAAGACCTAAAACCCTATTTAATTTAAGACCGTAAGCACCCTCCATTTGTGGACATTCATACCGAACTCGACTCCGTGTCCTTTGCCGCCTCCGCGGGTGGGCATGGATGTATTCGATTAGGGTGAAGTGAAAGGGCCGTGATATCCACTTGAGAAGATGGCCGGTTCCCCACAGTTAGCAAATGGTTTGGTCTATTGGTGATTCCAAGTGAGACTTGGCCCAATGTGTAAGTTGAGATTAAATATACCCAAATAATAAATTTGGAATCTCAAGCGTCTAGGAATTGTATATGTGATGCAATTGATAGGTGATCTACCTAAAAAGCTATTGTGTGTCATTGCAGCCTTCGTTGAAGGCACACTTTAGTGTGAATGTCGGATCCTAGCTTAATAGTTCTATTTGGGTTTATGAATTATTAAGAGTTTAAATTGGAATAACTAAAGTTTGTTTGTTTTAATGTAGATGGCTAATAACAACATTAACGCGAACACTACCATGAACTTGTCTCTTCGTTCCATCCTTGAGAAGGATAAGTTGACCGGGCCTAACTTTCGTAATTGGGAAAGAAATCTTCAGATTGTCCTTCGCCATGAACGAAAGTGGTATGTGCTCGAGACACCTCTTGGTCCCGCGCCACCAAATGATGCCGCCGAAGACGTTAGAAATGCTCACACCAAGCATGAGAATGATCTTCTCGACGTGCAATGTTTGATGCTTGCTACTATGTCTCCCGAACTCCAAGTTAACTACATGGAGACAACGGCGTATGATTTGATACGTCGTTTGAGGGAAACTTTTCAATCCACTGCTAGAACCGAAAGGTTCGACGCCACTAAGGATTTGAATAGTTGCAAGATGGCCGAGGGATCTGATGTGAGTGCCCATGTTGTGAAGATGATAGGACATCTTAACCGTCTTGAAAGACTTGGTCATGCCTTTCCGCAAGAATTGGCTATTGATATGATTCTTGGTTCATTGAGTAAGGAGTACAAGCAATTTGTGCTCAATTACAATACGAACAATACGGAAAGGACGATCCATGAGTTGCATCAAATGTTGAAAACTGCTCAACGGGATATGGAACCCGTCAAGACTAAAGATGTGCTTATGATTCGTGATGAGGGTATAAAGAAGAAGCGTAAGTTCCGTGGCAACAAGGGAAAGAAGAAGAATGTTGATTCAACTTCAAAGCCAGCAGCTAAAGCCAAAGTGTCCAAAGCCGAGCATAATTGCTTTCATTGTGGTAAGCTTGGACATTGGAGGAGGAACTGTCCCGATTATCTTGCTGATAAGAGGAATGGTGTTGAAAGTTCTGGTTAGTATTGATATCCTATAAAGGATTGTTTATTTACTTCACATGACTATATTAGATGGTTGATCTAATGTGTACAATTTTTATTGTAGGGGTCAAGAAGTAATGGAGCACTTGAAGTGGAGCTATAGAGATGGCGTTATTAATTCGAGAAGCTTGGATGTGGAAGAATAAGTGCTTTATGCACATTAGTTCATTTTTTTTTTAATATTTTGGGATATTATTTCATACATTGGTTTTCACATTATGATTTGCTCGTTTTGAGCTTGGATAATTATTTTTGAATATTTAAATATTTTGGTTATTTAATATTAAAGTTTGGTTTCTGAAATAATGTTTGAAATGTGTTTACAAGTTTTTGAAATGTTCTTTATTTTAAAACTTATGTTTAAATCCCAAAATGAAATCCACATGTAACAATCTTATTGTATGACTCATTTAGAATTTATCTTTATAAGATAAGAGTTTATGAGTAATACATGTTATTTATTGATATCTATATAATTGTGAATTATTGAATACGTAAGTTGCCATATAATATGAATGTTTGAACTTAGCACTAAATAATAATACTTCAAGATTGTTGAATCTTATAGATTATTGAATCTATTATATGCATAAAATGTATGAATAAGTTAATATACTTATTAGATACAATTAAATTGAGTTGTCAATTAATTATGGAATAATAAACTTGTTGTGGTTTGATTTATTCTTGTCTATGAGAAATAAATTGATAATGTGTTTTCTATAAACACATCATGAAACCAAAGACTTAGTTTATTTAATTAATGCATATTATGAATCATTTCTAAAATGAATCATGAGATTTGTTATGTAGAAATTGAATTCATAATTATTGTTGGATTTAGTGGGAGCGTTAATTGGAAATTTTAATATCTCACAAGAACATTAATTCGTTAATTTTATTGTTGAGGAATTAAAGTTTATTGTTAAGTTGACTTTAAAAGGTTTGATGATTGTTTAAAAGTAATTTTAAAATCCAAGTTTTTGGAAACATCAAATACATTGTGAAGTCAATTTCATTAAGTTGAATTAATGGTTAGTCATAGTAAATGTTTTGTATAAATGATATCATGATCCAATATGTTTTACTTCGGTGTACATATGAAATGATCATTGGATTACATTAACAAAGATTCAAATTATGATTACAACAAATAAAGCTTAAAGTCTTTTAACTTAAGTTTAGTGGGTAGATATTTAATAAGATATATTTGGAGAAATGCATCTTAGTAAATATGGTTGATATGGATTAACTAGAATTAGTTCTAATTATATTCATATATCACGACCCGATTCCGAAACCATGAACTGTAGCATGTTAAGGTTGTGTGACTCATTGAGATATGACGAGATCTTCATGTTGTTCATATTTAGTATATTTTAGTATCCATGAATAAATGCAAATTTATTCTAAAGTGTATGAGACACATATCCATAACCGCTTGTTGTCGTGGGAACTACAATAGGGCGATCGGTTATAGTGAAAGATGGTATGTTACAGCTTTAAGTAGCAACTTGTCCTGCAGATAAGGTACAGTCACTGTTAATTTGTGATGCCTGATCACTCGCACTTAATGCGATTAAATGTTGGATTGACCCACATATTGAGTGAATACTTCATGGACCATAGTCATGGGTATTCTCAATTGTGGCGCACTATCCTCTGACCTGAGCAGGCTAGATTTTCGCATGTGAACCTAGTTGGTTTCTAATGAGACCTAACGGTGTTCGTAAATGAGCATCCATAACGGTTATTCGTTGGCTGACGAAGAACACATGTTGTGATTTCTAGTTTAACTCGCAAGATGGGACTTTGCAACTCTTGAATAGAAGCAAGAGAGATATCTCCTAGGCCGTCGATGATTTGGACTGAAGAAATGTATGGCCATACTCGAGTGATAAGTCACTTGCTTAGTCGGTACAAATCTGTAATCGAAAATAGGAATTGAGTATTGGAAGGTTGATACGGTCCATGCCTTATACTCTAAAATATCTTAAGAAAGTGCAAAAGGATAATAGCCACACCCTCACCGTTTGAATTTTATTTCAGCTAGGCTATATAGCTATGAGGAGTGATTGTTTCATTGATCTGGTTAACTTAAGTGTCCTGGTAGGGACCACCTTAGGTACATGATATTTACCGATGCTAATATTTCGCACAAGTGGGAGTCTGAAAGATTATGTGCTTAATATTATCGTAAATTAATATCAAATCCAGTTTCATATGAACACCGCAGGGTCACACCGATGAGCACAACCGAACACGTAATGTGATACTATAATTAGATATTTGATATCGTTCATTTAGTTGAAATGAATTTTTTGGTCGAATGTATAAATAATTAAATGTAATTATTTATTAAAGGAATTTATTTATAATTTATTTTGTAAATAAATTTACTAGCTTAATTATTATTTAAACTACAAGGTTTCAATTGTAAATTGTTAACTTTGGGATTGGTTTAATAAGTAATTAAATTAGAGGGACTATAGGTGTTAGTTTGATTAACTTGGAAAACAAGTTGGACTAAACCTATAAAAGGAGGGTTAGGGGTTCATTTGTTTGGTGATCAAAAACCTAATCTTTTCTCTCCTTTCCCTTCCCTCTCTTGCCGTTGACCAACCCCACCCAAACCACAAGCCGAAAGTCGGCCTACCCAATCCAAGGGTTTAGTTCGTGATTCGATCGCGTACTTGTGTTTGGTATTTAGTGTACACTCTTTAGAATACTACCGTTCGTTCAACCGTGAATTATCGGTGGATACCTAACGTATCCCTAGCTTGGCCGATTTCAAGAAACAAGAGGAAGAAGTCGACTCGTACTTGGGCAACGAGTAGAAGATTGAAGTTCTTGCCGAGCACTCAATGTAAGAACGTTTTCTTCTTATCTTATTAATTACGTGTAATTAATTATGTACAAGTTTTATTATGAAAATTATAGATCTTGGCTAAGGGTTGATTTAATATGATTAAATGTTTTTATAAGCTTCCGCATCATTAATTGTATTAACAGTTAATAAAGATTAAAACTTTTATAACGTATAAATTCTATTAAAACCCTTCAATGTGCTAGTCAGAATAAAATTTTGTTTGAGGAATTCCATTGAGAATCTATTAAAACACTACTTTATTATAAGTTGTACTCGGGGAACGAGGAATTCCATTATTCCATAGTTGGGAATGTTGGCCTTATTTTGTCCGTTGAGAATCTTATTATCACAATTCACAAAGTTTCAATTTGTTTAAAAATTTGGTACAAAGTTTCAATTTGTTTAAAAATTTGAGCCCACAAAACACCAAATTTCAAACGAATCGAATGTTTTATTTCTTAATCAACTAATTAACCTTATTTGTCCGTTGAGAATCTTTTGAAAACTATCCACAGTTCAGTTACGTGAATATATACAATATTATAAGTGCATACTTTCTCTAAACATATACTGCATGTATATGTTAACAGAAACAATAATATATGTTAATAGAAACTACATTACGGTACAACCTTACGAGCCTACCCTAGGGGAGAAGGTGAAAATGAATGTTAGTTAACCCGTCCTAACTAATTTCGCTGATTTTCACTAATCATATCACTACTTTGTTATCTGTTATCCAGAATAATCGAATATCTTTAACCATTACTAATATAGCCTAATGGTAAGGTGTGTTGATGTTTTTAACCGATACAATTCACTATGGCCGCATAATAGGAAAACCTGATGTGTTAACTCGTTTTAGAAATGGTTTGTTTTTTTAACATGCAAAAAACTCGTTATATACAGTAATAAACTAGCAAAGTCGAATGTCAATAATCATTCAAATAAACTTTCGATGATCAGAAGCGATTTTTAAAAGGGAAATTAAAAAAAATACCCTTTTTTTGGCCGAAATATATCGATTTGCCCTTTCAGGAAAAAAAGTGACGATATGCCCCTAGAAATCGCAAAAGCAAATTTGCTTTTGCGATCCCGTTTTTGCCATTTGCGATCTCGTTCACGTGGGCGAGGAAAAATGTACGCTGCACTGGATGGCAAATCGCAAAAAAAATTTTGCGATTTGCGTTTTGCCTACGGGGGTGGTTTTTTGCGATGGCTTATGATTGTACCTGGTGCACGGGATCGCAAATCTTGGTCCTGATTTGCGATTTGCCATCGCCTAAGAGAAAAAATTGCGAGTCGTATTTTTGACATTTTTGTATATTTATACATATATTTATGCATATGTTCTGTATATACATGTGCAACATTTTTTTATATTTGACATTCACACATTTATCATATATATGTATATATTTGTTTTTGAAAAAATTCGTTTTGCGATTTGCCTTTTGCCTGTGCACATACTCGTTTTAATATACATACACATTATTTTATTGTTTATATATGATAATCACAAATATTTTTTATCATATATATATTTATATTATTTTTTAATATATATACACATTATTAACTTATGTATATATTTTATTCCGGATAACTGGATTTGTGGGTAAGGTTTTTCGTGATTTTCGGGATGTAAGATATTTGGATAAGACTTCTGGATAAGATATTTGGATAAGAATTTCCGTGATTTTCGTGATCTTTTGCCATCTATATATTTTATTCCGGATAACTGGATTTGGATGTAAGATTTTCCGTGATTTGCGGGATTCAAGATTTTTGGATAAGACTTTTTGTAACACCCCCAAATTTAACGGTTTGCGGAAGCATACATTGGGTGTTACTAATCAATATACAAAGCACAAGATTAATAGTAAACGACCTCTAAATGAGACGTTTGTAAAATAGTTACATTTCATAATTTGTATCGTTTGAAAACATATAGTTTTCTTTACAAAAATACGTAAGCCTAGAGTCCGCGTATGTGGCGGGAGATTCTATTACATAATCAAAGTTACAAAAGATAATGCCAAAGAATCTCCGTTAAATGCAGTTTGGAAATCATGCGACTCTAGCTAGTAATCCTGGAGTGATCCTACTCCGTATGTGTACCTGAGATACAAAGCTAAAAAAATGTCAACCAAAAAGGTTGGTGAATCTCACAGGTTTAGTAATAAGTAAGTGTCATGAACCACAAGTATGTACCCGTATTGCTATCCAGCAAAGTAAGTAAATCAGTTAATCAGTACAGTGCCATGAGCTCATAAGTTGAAGCTTAACCGTGTAGTGTGAAATAAATCACGTACCCCCGTGAGTGCTATCCGCACACTCATATGTAACAAATACTAATATGTCTGTTTCTACGTGTAAATCAGTACGTGGTGGCGCTACCACCCCAGACAGGGATTGTCAGTCCCAAATGGATCCATTTACTAGTACTCGCGCTTAAGACCATAACTAACAACTTACGATAAGGAGGCTTTCAGTGGATAAAAGTAACTCATGCGTTTGTTTGTAATCAGTAATGTTTTCAGTTCAGTACATTGTGTTCATGCGTAAAACAGTTGCTAAGTATCTCACCCCAAAGTATAAAACAGTAAAAGTGGGGCTGTAAGACTCACCTGAGTCGAGCAGTAGTAATTAGCAAGTAGTAGTAAAGCAAGTAGGTTCTCCGAACCCGTAACCTTCTAGTGCCTAAACACATAAGGTTAAGTAAGTAGATGTCTCGCAAGACCATCTAGGCTAGTTGTTCATACCCCGTTGTGTTAAATGTTGGTTCGTTCACGTTCGTGTCAAAGTATATACGGCCCGTTGGTGGTTTGTTATAATTAAAGTTTTATCGTTAATAACGCAATTTAGATTAATTGTAATAGAAAAGTATGTTCTATGATGTTTGTTAAGTCGTATAGTATAAGTATTGGAAGTTGTGTAAGATCGACACTTAGTAAAATCCGAGTTTTCAAGGTTCTGTCATGTGCGACGTAGGGTGCGACGTAGGGTGCTACGTCGGGTGCGACGTCGGGTGCGACGTAGGCATGTACGTCGCATGATGCGACCTTCGCAAATCAATGCGACGTAAGGGCTGGCGTCGCTAATGCGACGTGGAGGTTTGCGACGTTAAAGTTTACGTCGCCATGTGCGACGTCCGCAATTTAATGCGACGTAAGGGGCTGCGTCGCTAGTGCGACGTGGAGGTTTTTGTGCGACGTAGGCCGCGACGTCGCAGAGGCCCCTGGCCAAATGCGACGTAGCGGTCTGATGGCCGGAATTTTTGTCGAAAACGAGTTTCCCGGTTTCCGTTGGGTCCAAATCTTTTACCCAACCCTTATATGAACATATTAAGCCTATCAAAACCATAAAATAGTAAAAATGATCAAAAACGAGAGATGTCGGGATTTGTCGGAAACTTACAAAGTGTCGGATTGAAAATCCGAAAAGATGAAGTTGTAGATCGTGAAGAGATGAACGTTTTTCTCCAAAGATGTGGTATGATCCAAGCTCGTTTAGTACGTTTATTTGTCGATTTAGTGAGGTTTTTGAAGTTGGTGGAAATGAAAGAAAAAGGAAAGAGAGAGGAAAGAGATAGAAGTGATAGGTGGAAAATGGAGGAAAAAGAAAGAAGGTGGGAGGTTTTAACCTCCCATTTTCAGCTCGTGCCCTCACGCTCCGTGCGGTGTTCGTTTGCTCCGTCGTTTAGGCGTTAAATATTTATTTTACGCGTTTAATTATATTTATAAAACCACAATTCTTGTTAAATAATTTATTTAAATTATTTCCTTAAATCTTTAACAGTTTAAATTACATTTAATTACTTTCGTCTTTAAATCGCGTAAGTTTTAAATCAGGTAGTACAAGACAGTTATTAACTATTCTAAAATAGTATTTCAGTTATAATTGCGTTATTTTAGTTTACAAACATTTGTTCACCAACGTCCGTGTTAATCGAATAGAATTTCATTCTATTTAAGTCGCATACGATTTAAGTCAAATCGCAAAGTTGCATATATTTACCAACATATAATCCGTTACATAAATTAGCCTAACACAGAACTAATTACATGTATTAATAAAGAATTAGGCGCTAATACTAGCCCTAAATTGGCGGTTGTTACATTCTCCCCTTGTTAAAAGAATTTCGTCCCGAAATTAGTTCGATTGCACGGTCGGTGCGTTGTCAGGGAAGAGATGTGGGTATTTCAGTCGCATTTGGTCTTCCCGTTCCCAGGTGAATTCAGGACCACGTCTAGAATTCCACCTGACTTTAACGATGGGAATACGACTCTGTTTTAGTTGTTTGACCTCGCGGTCCATTATTTCCATAGGTTCCTCGACAAAATGAAGTTTATCATCGATCCGAATTTCGTCGAGCGGTATAATCAGTGTCTCGTCAGACAGACATTTCTTCAGATTAGAAATGTGGAATGTGTTGTGCACGCTGCTAAGCTCAGCAGGAAGTTGCAGGCGGTATGCCACTGGACCAATCTTTTCAAGGATTTCGAATGGTCCGATGTATCTAGGATTTAGTTTGCCTCGTTTCCCGAATCGAATGACACCTTTCCACGGTGCCACTTTGAGAAGTACCTTGTCCCCTACTTGGAACTCAAGGTGTTTGCGTCTCACGTCAGCATAGCTTTTCTGACGATCACGCGCGGCTTTTAGTCGGTTTTGTATGCCGACGATCTTTTCAGTTGTTTCATGTATGATTTCTGGACCGGTGAGTTGTGTATCCCCCACCTCAGTCCAACAGATAGGCGACCGGCACTTACGACCGTACAGTGCCTCGAAGGGTGCAGCTTTTATGCTGGTGTGATAACTGTTGTTGTACGAGAACTCGCACAACGGTAAGTGATTTTCCCAGTTTTTACCGAAGTCAACTACGCAGGCTCGTAGCATGTCTTCCAGTGTTTGTATGGTTCGTTCGCTCTGGCCGTCGGTTTGAGGATGGTAAGCCGTACTCATATCCAGACGAGTACCAAGAGATTTTTGCAGTGATTGCCAGAAGCGAGAAGTAAACCGAGCATCTCGGTCGGAGATGATTGAGATGGGCACGCCGTGTCTTGACACGATCTCTTTCAGGTAGATCCGTGTCAAACGTTCCATCTTATCAGTTTCTTTGATGGCTAGGAAATGAGCAGATTTAGTGAGTCGGTCGACGATCACCCAAATGGTATCGCAACCGCTAGAAGTTTTCGGGAGTTTAGTAATGAAGTCCATGGTAATCTGCTCCCATTTCCATTGTGGTATTTCGGGTTGTTGTAGCAAACCTGAAGGTTTCTGGTGTTCAGCTTTAACCTTGGAACAAGTAAGACACTTGCCAACATAGGTTGCAATGTCAGATTTCATGTTGGGCCACCAGTACAGTTCCTTGATGCCGTGGTACATTTTGTCGGCACCGGGGTGTATAGAGTATTTAGACTTGTGAGCTTCATCCATCACCAAGTCTCGCAGGTTCCCAAAACTTGGTAACCAGATTCGATTCGAGAAGTATTTGGCCCCGTTAGGTTTGGTTTCAAATTGTTTGTCCATGCCCCGCAAGGCCTCGTTTATCAAGTTTTCTGGTTTGAGTGCTTCGAGTTGAGCGGCGAGAGTTTGATTGATGAGATCGTTGTGAATGGTCATACCGAGAGCTCGAACTCGAAGTGGTTTCACTCGTTCTTTTCGGCTTAAGGCATCGGCAACAACATTCGCCTTGCCCGGATGATAGCGAATCTCGCAGTCGTAATCAGTAAGCAACTCGACCCATCGGCGTTGCCTCATGTTGAGATCCTTTTGATCGAAGATATGTTGGAGACTTTTATGGTCAGTAAAGATTGTACACTTGGTACCGTATAGATAGTGTCTCCAGATTTTCAGAGCGAAAACAACAGCCCCCAACTCTAGGTCATGAGTTGTGTAATTCTTTTCGTGGACCTTGAGTTGTCGAGAGGCGTAAGCGATGACCTTGTCTCGTTGCATCAGCACGCAACCAAGACCTTGGTGTGAAGCATCACAGTATACCACGAAGTCATCGTTGCCTTCGGGTAAAGATAAGATAGGTGCACTGCAGAGTTTCTGTTTTAGTAGCTGAAAAGCTGACTCCTGTTTGTCAGTCCAATCGAACTTCTTTTCCTTTTGAGTCAGTGCAGTGAGAGGTAGGGCTATTTTCGAAAAATTCTCTATGAACCGCCTGTAGTATCCGGCGAGTCCTAAGAATTGGCGTACCTCGGTTGGTGTTGTAGGTGCTTGCCAACACTTGATAGCCTCGATTTTCGAAGGATCGACATGAATTCCTTGATTATCAATGACGTGTCCAAGGAATTGAACAGTTTGCATCCAGAACTCACACTTAGAGAATTTGGCGTATAACTCTTCGTGTTTGAGCAGCTCTAGGATAGTTTTCAGGTGTTGCGCATGTTCTTGTTCAGTGCGCGAGTAAATCAAGACGTCATCGATAAAGACGATAACAAACTTGTCAAGGTAAGGTTTGCACACCCGATTCATAAGGTCCATGAATACAGCCGGTGCGTTTGTTAAGCCGAAGGGCATCACTTGGAATTCATAATGCCCGTAGCGAGTTCGGAAAGCAGTTTTTGGAATGTCATCGTCACGAACTCGGAGTTGATGATAACCTGACCGTAGATCGATCTTTGAATAAAAACTCGATCCCTGAAGTTGGTCAAACAGGTCATCAATGCGAGGAAGTGGGTAACGGTTCTTGACAGTTAATTTGTTGAGTTCACGGTAGTCGATGCACATGCGGAAAGAACCGTCTTTCTTTTTCACGAACAGGACCGGAGCTCCCCAAGGTGAGGAACTTGGTCGAATAAATCCCTTGTCCAGGAGTTCCTGTAACTGAGTAGACAACTCCTGAAGTTCGGATGGGGCTAATCGGTAAGGGGCTCGTGCCACGGGAGCAGCACCGGGCACAAGGTCAATAGAAAATTCGACTTGTCTAGGTGGCGGAAGGCCAGGCAAGTCTTCAGGAAAGACTTCTGGGAAGTCTCGAACGATAGGCACATCCTCAAGTCGCTTTTCCACCGACTTTTTCTCCATAACGTGTGCGAGGATTGCCTGGTACCCTTTTCTCAAGTATTTTCGGGTTTTCATGCAAGAAATGATGTTTATTCTCGTCCCACCGGTCTCCCCTTGTATGCTCAAAGTTCCACCGATGACGAGAGGAATGCGTACAATTTTCTCGAAACAAACGATTTCGGCTCGGTGTTTGGACAACCAATCCATACCGATGATGATGTCAAAGCTGCCGATTTCGACAGGTATCAAGTCAATGGGAAAGAGCTCGTTAGCTAAGTTCAGAGTGCAATTAGGTATTACACTGTCGGCCTCAATAAGTTTTCCGTTTGCCAATTCTATTGTGTACTTAGAATCTAAGGCAATAGGTGTAGTGTCAAGTAGTGGATAAAATCCGTCGGAAATAAAGCTCTTATCAGCACCAGTATCGAATAATACAGATGCAGTCAAGTTGTTGAGAAGAAACGTACCCGTGACCACATTCGGGTCTTGACGGGCTTCCCCAGATTTCAGCACAAAAGCTCTTCCTCGAGCATTGTTGTTGTTCCTGTTGTTGTTGTTGTTCAGCTTCGGGCAGTCTTTCTTGAAATGCCCCGTTCCGTTGCACCCATAACAAGTCTTTGGTGCAGAGGAGTTGGTGTCAGTGGTGTTGGATCTACAGTCCTTAGCCACGTGTCCGAATCTCTTACACTTGTTACAGGGACACGAACCAAAGTGGTGTCGTTGGCACTTGGAGCAGTAGGGCTTGGTTCCCTTGTACGCTCCCTTATCATCAGTATTGGAGGTGTAGGCTTTAATGGTTTCAGGTTTCTTGGTTTGGTGGTTGTTGTGGTTGTCGGACCATTTTCTTTTATTGTTGTGGTTGGAGGATGGAGTGGGTGGTTCGGGGTCCTCGTTCATGGCTAGAAGTTCATGGGCCAACCGAATGGCACCATGAAGTGTGGTTTGTTTTGATGAGGCGACATTTCCCCGGACAGGTTCCGGGAGGCCGCGGATATACTTCTTGATCTTTTCGGGTTCAGTACCCGCCATGGTTGGGCGAAGGACGGTGAGTTGTTGGAATCGGGTGGTGTATCCAACGATATCAGTTCCTTGCACTTTCAGGTTCCAGAACTCTTCATCCAGCTTGTAAAGTTGTTCGGCTGGGCAATACTCATCAGTGAGCATTTTCTTCAGATCCTCCCAAGGGAGTAGATAAGCGGTATCAATACCCACAGACTGGGTATAGGAATTCCACCACGAGAGGGCACCATCTTCGAGGGTGCAGGTGGAGAATTTGACTTTGTCGTCCTCCGCACATTTGCTGATGCGGAAAACGGATTCCATCTTTTCGAACCATCTGATAAGTCCGATGGCTCCTTCGGTCCCCTTGAAGCTCAAGGGTTTGCAGTTTTGGAAATCCTTGTATGAACAAGGTTTAGCAGCAGAGGTTTCAGCGGCATCGCTGTTTCTTGTGGAACCTGGTGGAGTATTCCGAGCTAAGGCTTCAGTAACAGCCTGGGTTATGAGTGACGTGATCTGAGCATCAGTGTAAGGTCTTGACTTTGGCGGCATGACTCTTCAACAAAAGAAATGAAGATACATGAGATTTTGTAAGAAATTGTATTTATTTCAGATGTACATGTATAAAGATGGTAATACATAACATCAATATGGAAAAAGGATTATGACAATCAATATGAGTCGAAACAGCAAGGAATATTTAATAGATGATACGAGTTCAAAGGTTACATCCTGCGGATGCATTACAAAAGGTGTCGGGAATTGTTACATCCGACTGAATTATAGAGTAGTGCTTAGATAGTTACTAGATTACAGGATAAAGACTACACTAGTTTTAACGTAGATTAATTTGTTCCATCATCGTGACAAGACGGTCCACAGTGTTTGCAAGCCTGCTAGCTTGTCGGGCGTTGTCTTCGGCTAGTGCTAGTCGTTGTGTTAGTCCGCGCGCATACTCTTCTGCCTCAAGTGAGCGCTGCACACATTCATCCATCCTTTGTTGCAGAAGGGCATTTTCCACCCTTATTTCTATAATTTGGTTGCGAAGGACATCCATGTTGTTGTTTGTGGTTTCTAGGTCGTCGGAGACTTCTTCTATGCGTTCGAGGGATGTAAGTCTCCAGTTTTCGTTTGTTTCCTGCAACACGACATCTATGGTGCGAAGTCGTTGCTCGTGTTGGTTCACCCTAGCAGCTAAGGCTGGCAAGGTGAAGTGAGTAGAGTACGGGCCAGCTCGAGGCAACCTGTTGTTCCTCCTTGCTACCCTTGGGGTCTGCGACCCATGTGAGTGAGAGTGTGTCGGATTAGGTGGTGTGTTTGCCATTCCTGTGGCAGAGTGTAAGTAAGACGAGGCTAATATATATACATATATCATATCCAGCCTAGTGTCTAGCACGTATCAAGTAATGGTCCGGTTCTCTCGTAGTCAGAGTCAACTATCGTATCCCTGTTCAACATAATTATTTCAGATCTTACATCATCTTTCCTTAATTATACATAGTTGATCAGGCTATGTTAAATTAAAGTTGTATGCTGTAATTCCTGAACTAGTCATGTCTAATAAGAGAATACTGCCTAACAGTCATAGTCTAGGCCCACTAAATGCAACCTAGTTCACTATAACCTTAGGCTCTGATACCAATCTGTAACACCCCCAAATTTAACGGTTTGCGGAAGCATACATTGGGTGTTACTAATCAATATACAAAGCACAAGATTAATAGTAAACGACCTCTAAATGAGACGTTTGTAAAATAGTTACATTTCATAATTTGTATCGTTTGAAAACATATAGTTTTCTTTACAAAAATACGTAAGCCTAGAGTCCGCGTATGTGGCGGGAGATTCTATTACATAATCAAAGTTACAAAAGATAATGCCAAAGAATCTCCGTTAAATGCAGTTTGGAAATCATGCGACTCTAGCTAGTAATCCTGGAGTGATCCTACTCCGTATGTGTACCTGAGATACAAAGCTAAAAAAATGTCAACCAAAAAGGTTGGTGAATCTCACAGGTTTAGTAATAAGTAAGTGTCATGAACCACAAGTATGTACCCGTATTGCTATCCAGCAAAGTAAGTAAATCAGTTAATCAGTACAGTGCCATGAGCTCATAAGTTGAAGCTTAACCGTGTAGTGTGAAATAAATCACGTACCCCCGTGAGTGCTATCCGCACACTCATATGTAACAAATACTAATATGTCTGTTTCTACGTGTAAATCAGTACGTGGTGGCGCTACCACCCCAGACAGGGATTGTCAGTCCCAAATGGATCCATTTACTAGTACTCGCGCTTAAGACCATAACTAACAACTTACGATAAGGAGGCTTTCAGTGGATAAAAGTAACTCATGCGTTTGTTTGTAATCAGTAATGTTTTTAGTTCAGTACATTGTGTTCATGCGTAAAACAGTTGCTAAGTATCTCACCCCAAAGTATAAAACAGTAAAAGTGGGGCTGTAAGACTCACCTGAGTCGAGCAGTAGTAATTAGCAAGTAGTAGTAAAGCAAGTAGGTTCTCCGAACCCGTAACCTTCTAGTGCCTAAACACATAAGGTTAAGTAAGTAGATGTCTCGCAAGACCATCTAGGCTAGTTGTTCATACCCCGTTGTGTTAAATGTTGGTTCGTTCACGTTCGTGTCAAAGTATATACGGCCCGTTGGTGGTTTGTTATAATTAAAGTTTTATCGTTAATAACGCAATTTAGATTAATTGTAATAGAAAAGTATGTTCTATGATGTTTGTTAAGTCGTATAGTATAAGTATTGGAAGTTGTGTAAGATCGACACTTAGTAAAATCCGAGTTTTCAAGGTTCTGTCATGTGCGACGTAGGGTGCGACGTAGGGTGCTACGTCGGGTGCGACGTCGGGTGCGACGTAGGCATGTACGTCGCATGATGCGACCTTCGCAAATCAATGCGACGTAAGGGCTGGCGTCGCTAATGCGACGTGGAGGTTTGCGACGTTAAAGTTTACGTCGCCATGTGCGACGTCCGCAATTTAATGCGACGTAAGGGGCTGCGTCGCTAGTGCGACGTGGAGGTTTTTGTGCGACGTAGGCCGCGACGTCGCAGAGGCCCCTGGCCAAATGCGACGTAGCGGTCTGATGGCCGGAATTTTTGTCGAAAACGAGTTTCCCGGTTTCCGTTGGGTCCAAATCTTTTACCCAACCCTTATATGAACATATTAAGCCTATCAAAACCATAAAATAGTAAAAATGATCAAAAACGAGAGATGTCGGGATTTGTCGGAAACTTACAAAGTGTCGGATTGAAAATCCGAAAAGATGAAGTTGTAGATCGTGAAGAGATGAACGTTTTTCTCCAAAGATGTGGTATGATCCAAGCTCGTTTAGTACGTTTATTTGTCGATTTAGTGAGGTTTTTGAAGTTGGTGGAAATGAAAGAAAAAGGAAAGAGAGAGGAAAGAGATAGAAGTGATAGGTGGAAAATGGAGGAAAAAGAAAGAAGGTGGGAGGTTTTAACCTCCCATTTTCAGCTCGTGCCCTCACGCTCCGTGCGGTGTTCGTTTGCTCCGTCGTTTAGGCGTTAAATATTTATTTTACGCGTTTAATTATATTTATAAAACCACAATTCTTGTTAAATAATTTATTTAAATTATTTCCTTAAATCTTTAACAGTTTAAATTACATTTAATTACTTTCGTCTTTAAATCGCGTAAGTTTTAAATCAGGTAGTACAAGACAGTTATTAACTATTCTAAAATAGTATTTCAGTTATAATTGCGTTATTTTAGTTTACAAACATTTGTTCACCAACGTCCGTGTTAATCGAATAGAATTTCATTCTATTTAAGTCGCATACGATTTAAGTCAAATCGCAAAGTTGCATATATTTACCAACATATAATCCGTTACATAAATTAGCCTAACACAGAACTAATTACATGTATTAATAAAGAATTAGGCGCTAATACTAGCCCTAAATTGGCGGTTGTTACACTTTTGGATAAGATATTTGGATAAGAATTTCCGTGATTTTCGTGATCTTTTGCCATCTATAAATAAGAATGATGTAGCAGGAACACTACATCAGGAACACATCTAAAATTTTTTAAAAATGGTTCAATCCGGTCATTTTTGGCAATTCCGATCTCCGAATGAAGAATCATTTACTGAAGAATTATACGCCGAAGTTCCCGAATTGTTTTCAATTGCTTTTCATCACGGTGGACACTTTCAGGGCTCAAAAAGAATGTACACGCAAGGTTTGTTGACCTTTATTGACTGCGTAGATGTCGATGAATTTTCCACCAAATTTCTGGATTACGCTTTGGAAGAGCTAGGTTATTGGGCTCCAGCGAAGTGGTTCTGTTACTATAAAGAGGCTGGTAAAGACCTAGATACTGGTTTACAATTGATAACTGATGATGTCGACCAACTGAAGCAGATTACTGACTACACAAAAATACATAAAGAAATTGAGGTGTATGTTACATGTAACGATCTGGCACATTTCTCAAATTCTGATCAAACAATGCTAGTACGAATTTCTAAAATTAGTACTGGTTCTTCAAGTGCAAGACGTTTATTTGACTAGTGAGTGGTCAAATCTTGTAATTCGTATCTATGTTTCAATCAATTGGATGTTTGCCAAATTATGTTAGTCCTTATATAAGCTGTTTATCTACTGTCCATTTAATTGTTATGTAACGTTAATCATTATGTAATGAAGATGTTTTAGTATTGTTCAAACATGTCAAAATGAACATCAAGCAATTTCATTGATTCAAACTAACCATGATAATAAAAACATAAATAACATTGTTAAGTAATACATAACATAGGTTTTCCATTATATATAATTTAAGGGTCACTCAAATGAACACTTGGATAACTCTGAGCCGGCTGAGATGTGGTTGCAGCTTCCTTCTCGATATGGGTATTCGTTGATTTTGTCGAAGTTTTCTGCACGTAAATTATATTTGGATGACATTAATAATACAATTAATATGTTAGTTTTTATATGAATACTTTTTAGAACTCACCTTTTTCGTTCTTGATTTGGATCTTGATTTTGACCTTGACTTGGATCTTGTTGTGGTTCTTGATCTGCTTGGCTCGTCTGTTCTATCGTATAGAGCCATACAATTAACTCGACTATGACCATGTTCCTTGCAACGGCTACATTGCTTTGTGTATTTTCCTTTCTCCTCTCCTTTAGAAGGAATACGTGCACGTCCAGGTGGGCGACCAGATTGCCTTTTTACAAGTATCGGCGGTAAGCAAATCTGCAGATTACCGGGATCGGCCCACTCTGAAGGATGAGGCAGTGGATTTATAGCCTCACTGTAGGCCGCTCGATATGTTTCCGTGGTGAAATACCTCTCTGCAAAGCCGGACACGCTGTCTATATTAAAGTAACGGGTCACTGCCGATACGTGTCCGCAAGGTAAACCTGATAATTGCCATTGCATGCAAGTGCATGTTCTCGCTTCCAAGTTGACTGTCCCATTCTTCTTCCCGTCCACCACCTCACATATCATATTTGTCGATGGGTTGACCCTCCAGCGCAGCGAGTTGTCAACCCTTTTACCGATTTTGTGCTCCGCATATGGTGTGACAGGTGTTGTGACAGCTGCGGGAGTATTCCTATGTTTGAAATACCATTGTTGTACTGAAGATCGAAAAAACTCCAATAGCATTGTGACCGGCAGTTTCCTTGCATGCTTGGTCATGGCGTTAATGGACTCCGCACTGTTAGTTGTGAGGTAAGCATATCGTGTCTTTGTTGAATGATGCCTTGACCATCTTTCTTTCCCCACGTCCGTAAGAACCTTAATTGACGCCGGTAAATGTCTAGAAATGGCATCATAATGGCGATCGAAATCTGACTTACGGTACGCCTTACACATTTTCCAATAATGCCATTCAAAGTGCTTTACCTTTGAAGATTTGCTTTTCAAGTTCATCAACAGATGACGACAACACAAGGCATGAAATGCCTCTGGAAATACAACAGAGATACCGGATGCAATTGCTGGAGCCCTGTCAGAGATGAATGTCAAGTTGCTAATCCCACCAGCAGATTCAATGGCGTCTCGTAAGTTTCCTAAGAACCACGTCCAAACGTCGGACGTCTCTCCCGCCCCAATTCCATAGGCTAGTGGCAAGATGCCATTATTACCGTCCATCGCCACGACAATCAAGTTAGTACCCAAGTAACCACCTTTCAAATGGGCACCATCAACGATGATAATTGAGCGTGTATGGTTGACAAAAGAACGTACCTGCAATTTCCGATTAAAAAATATGTAAATTATATATGAATGTAGGTATGCGAACATCAGATGTAAACCAAGAATCATTACTTACAGCTGCACCTATGGACATGTAACACATTACAAATTTATTCTCTTTGTCCGTAAGGAGATTCGTAATGCTCCCTGGGTTATATAGCTTTAGGTTGTGGAGGTAAATGGGAAGTTTCGTAAACGATTCAGCTGGAGTACCTCTCAACAGCTCTATAGCGTAACATTTTGCTCTCCATGCTTGGTTGTATGTAAGGCTTATTTTAAAGCGTTCAGTCATATCAAGTTTGATCTCTTTGCCTCTGTATACACGTCCTTCCAAACTCATCGCCTCTTTTAATATGTGACCAAGCACTTTCTTGCTCGCAGAACGGCTATTAGGCTTATTTTGAGTACGCGAACAAGTGTGAAAATCACGTAACTTCCTAAATTGGAAGTTATGACTATCTCTGATACACGCTGCACTTATCTTCCAATCACAATTAGGCAAGATGCATTTTGCCGTGTACCTTTTCTTGTCTGACTTCTTCAGCTTAATTTGAAAACCTTCTTCGAGACACTTTCTATGCAAATGGAGCAGAAATTCTTCTTTAGTTTCAAATGTTTGGCCCACTCGAATTAGGCCGGATGCCTCGTACGTGGTCACTGGTCGTTGTTGAAATTCTTGTTCTTCGTTTCCTAAAGGTGATGGCATATTCCAGAATATGTCTTTTTCTGCTGCTCTTTGTGGTATTGGTTTGTCGTATGTATCTCTTGGATCGGGCTCATCCTCCTCATCATCTTCATCATCAGTAACAATGTGATTACAAAATGGATGGTCATGCTCCTTCGGTGGATTGACATTTTCTTCATCATAATGATCAAAGTCATCGGGATGTGGATCCGGCTCCTCCACATAGTATGTTGAATTAGCATGATCATCTTGAACATCATCGTGATATGTAAAATCATCTTGGGTTTCTTCATATACCTTAAAAGATGTATCTTGGGTGTGTTGTGTTGGATATTTGTGCATCGTCGAGTTTTGTGGCGCAGCATGATAATAAAATTCATATTGTTGTTGAAAAGGAAATGGAAATTGTTGGAACGGAAATTGTTGAGTGGGTTGTTGAAATGACTGGTATTGGGGTTGTTGGTTGTATTCATTAGTTTGTAGTTGGTGAAATTGTTGGTGAAAACCCGAACTACTACTGCTAGGTTGATTGCTACCCATACCCGAAACATTTCTGATAATATCAACAATGTAAATTTCAATCGGACCATTATTTATTGCATGACACAAAAAATCTCCAAAATCATCAGCATCATCATTTATATCAATGACATACTGATCTACCTTATATTTCAGACAAACCCGAGCATCAAGTGGTAGACCAATCTTCTTCAAAACATTTTTCAATAAAACTTTGCATGTCATGGGCTTTTCCGGTGCCACCGGAAGTTTTAATGGCACTCGAGTACACTCGATTGGCATATACACGGGCATGCTGTTAATATATTCAAAACGACCTCCATAACAAATGTAAATTTTGAACTTCTCCATAATCAACGTAAATAAAACTCAGAAGGATCAAAACTTGTACCTTAACATTATATGGAAATTATGCCCGAATACTTTTCAAATACGCATGGATAATACGAAGGGAAAATGTTTTCAGGATTTGAATTGAGGTGAATGTCTACTGAGTTCTTCGGGTTTATTTAAAAGTGAATATCATTGAAGATAACATTATCCGGAAGAGTCTGGAAAATCTAATCAAATGTCAGAAAATCCCACCCAAAAGGTTATCCACAATGGATAAGGCCACCGACAAAATCCATCTAATGTCAGAAAATCTAAGCTAAAATCTTATCCACGTGGGATAAGGTTTGTCGCACCCCCAAATTATGATGCGGAAGAGGGTCGGTTCGGGGCGCGACTAATCAATACACAAAGCATAAGATTACATACTGAACGACCACTACATGCGTCGTTTACAAATACATTGAAATTATAAAGGTTTTACACCGTTATAAAAATAGTTTACAAAAGCCCTTGAGTTCAAATGATAGAGATTCTATGGCATAACTAAATTATACAAAATGTAGTAATGCATGACAATCTCTTGATGTCTGAATGTGACTCGAGCTAATGGGCATCCTGAATGAGCAGACCTACTGCTGCTAAGAACCTGAGAATACATGCTAAAGGTCAGCTATAAAGCTGGTGAGTTCACAGGTTTAATGATAAGAACAATGTATGAACCACAAGATTTAATGATAATTGAAATTAATCAAATATAATGTACATACAGCCATGAGCACATAGTCTGAGCTTAACTGAGGTGTCAGGATCACAATTAAGTGCCTGAGCGAGGGTGCCTCTATGCGTATGCCTAATCAACATACGTATGAACAAATGATAATGCGTCCGTTTTAACCAGTCAGTGCTTGTTGACCCGGACGGGGATTGTCAGTCCCATATGGATCCATACACTAACATTCACGCTACAAAGTATTACCAAACTATGCTAATGAGGACTTAAAATGATTAGATGATTTTAACTCATGTAGTATACATCAATGTTTTGATACTTGTGTTCACATGTAAAACAAAATGAGCACGTATCTTACCCCTAGGTAAAAGCATTTAAAAAGGGGCTATGAAACTCACTGAGTTTGATGAATTGCTGTCGGGTAATTAATGATGAATTACAAGTAAATGATGTCGATCAAACGACTGAAACCTGCAGGGCGTGATAAACGCGCAAGGTTTAAATGATTAGATGTCTCAACAGACCATCCATGCTAGTTGTTCATCCAACTAGTAATGTCCAAATGATTAGCTTTGGATTGTTTATATTTTGTAAATACGTATGGCCCGTTGGTGAGTTTTTGTAATAATAATTTCAAGTATTATTATTATGCGTCTCATCATTTTGTTTACTTGTAAAGTATATACCTATGCATTTTTAAAAGCGAGTACTTTTATATATATCCGAAAATATATACATATTTATGTCCGAATGTTTGTAGTCCGAAGGTGTCTAGGTCCGAAGGTGTATATGTGTCCGGATGTAAGTTTTAGTCCGAAAGTCAAGGGTTCGGGTTCGGGAAAGTGGTCAAACGACCACCGTTTGACCCTAAACTTTTACACACATCCTAATATGTCAAAATAGGTTTATAGAACTTGTCGTTATGTTTCGTGGATGTCTCGAAGTGTCACTTTCACCAAACTACCAAAACAGTCCTTAGTTTCCTGTTTTCCAGATTTTATACTCAACAAATCCCTCGATTTGGACCACTTCTAGTCCGATTCATATCTAACAAAAAATCACACATGTTCTCATAGGTGTCTAGATCATTTCTGAATTTTATCACGATTTTACAAGGTACTTTACTATTTTAAACAAAAATGGAAACGGAAAGTGGTCGGTTTCGGCTCAAAACAGACCTCGGCTCAAAGATTGGCCTCTACACTAAAAACTGTGTATTTTTGGAAAAAGTCTCAGAGAGAACTTTTTGTATACGACATCCATACGGACATTTCGGTATAAAATTTGCGTGTTGATTCATCCTACAACTCAAGTTATGGCCGTTTTGGTGAGACAAAAATTCTGGCCAGTTTCACTGTTTATGTGTGTTTGTTCCAAAAACGTTTTTAAGCTTTCGATTTGGACATATAGTTGTTAAATGAGCAACTAAACATGTTTATAAGTGTTAAGAAATAACATCTAGAGAGAGAAAGTGAGCTCTTACAACGAAGAAGGGTGATCTAAAGTCGAAACAAAATGAAAGGTGCTCGGTTTGGCTTCCTCTTCCTTTTCCTTGCTTTCACCTTCACTTTTCTTCAAAAGATGGTGGTGGTTGGATGGTGGATGGTGGTGGAACTGATTAGGGAGTAGAGAGGGTGTGAGGGAAAAGGTTTTTAGTGAGAGAAGTTAGAGAGAGAGAGAGAGAGATATGGGCAAATTAGCATAAATTGTGGATCATGTTTCTAGTCATGTGATCAAATGGGAAGATGGGAGCAAGATCCCCAATTTGGGGAGCTGAAAATCGACCAGTGGGCTCCCCTTAGGGTGTGGGTGTTGTCCAAACTTTGTTCCCCAAGTTTGCGCTCCGTGCGATGTTCGTTTACCCGGTCGTTTCGTCTTCCGATTAGTCGTAACACGTATTATGCAATAGTTTTCGTAAACGATTTAAGACTCGATATTTTAAGTGAAAGTTTTATCCAAAATGTTATGTTTTAATGTCCAAAATAATATTCGGGCTTTCGTTTGAGTGTCGGCGGCGAATTGTACGTTCGAATAAATTGCGTAACGTTTTTAAACGTTATTAATGATTGTGCGTAATCGCGTTGATTTTACTTGAAGTATTTTATCAAAATACTTAGAGAGGAGTTATAAAATATAATTTTTATAAATTTCATTTGTCGGGCCCGTTTCGCGCGTTTTCGTCGCATTCGGTCACGTTTTAGACAAAACGTATATGTTTGTTATATTATAACCATAATATAAAGTAATAAGTGATGTTATTAAATAATTCCATATTATTTAATAAAAGTTTCACCAACGTCCGTATAATTGAATCAAAATTTGGCCGATTTGAAAATGAACGATTAAATATAATCGAGTACTGATATATATTCAACAATATATATATATATATATATATATATATATATATATATATATATATAGATACATACAATTAGCCTAACACATAGCTCTAATTACATGTAATTCCAATTGATTAGGAGCTAAAAACTAGTCCTAATTTGACGGGTGTCACATTCTCCCCTTGTTAAGAGAATTTCGTCCCGAAATTCAGCTCTGAGTTGGCGCGTGAGTGGAGTCTGAAAATAGATGTGGATATTTGAGTCGCATCTGGTCTTCCCGTTCCCAGGTGAATTCCGGACCTCGCCGCGAATTCCACCGAACTCTGACAATAGGGATACGACTTTGCTTGAGCTGTTTGACCTCACGGTCGATGATCTCCACTGGTGTCTCGACAAAATGAAGTTTGTCATCGATTTGAATTTCTCGAGCGGAATGATGAGTGTCTCATCGGACAGGCATTTCTTCAAGTTAGAAATGTGAAATGTGGGATGCACGCTACAAATCTCTGGAGGTAGCTGCAATCGATATGCGACTGGACCAATCCTTTCAAGGATCTCAAAAGGTCCGATGTATCTCGGGTTTAACTTCCCACGTTTACCAAAACGGATGACACCCTTCCAAGGTGATACTTTGAGCAATACTCGATCCCCAACCTGGAACTCAAGATGCTTGCGTCTCACGTCAGCATAACTTTTCTGACGATCACGTGCGGCCTTCAGCCGTTGCTGGATAACAACGATCTTCTCGGTGGTTTCATGAATGATTTCAGGACCAGTCAGTTGGCTGTCTCCAACTTCGGTCCAACAGATGGGCGACCGGCACTTACGACCGTATAGTGCCTCGAATGGTGCAGCTCCAATGCTGGTATGATAGCTGTTGTTGTACGAGAATTCGCACAATGGCAAGTGGTGTTCCCAATTTGCACCGAAATCAATTACGCAGGCGCGTAGCATATCTTCCAGTGTTTGAATTGTCCTTTCACTTTGGCCATCGGTTTGAGGATGATATGCAGTACTCATATCCAGACGAGTACCTAACACTTTCTGTAATGATCTCCAAAACTGAGAAGTGAAACGACTATCTCTGTCAGAGATAATTGAGATAGGAAAGCCATATCTCGATACGATCTCCTTCATATAGACTCGCGTGAGACGTTCCATTTTGTCGGTTTCCTTGATTGCAATGAAATGAGCTGATTTGGTGAGCCGGTCTACGATCACCCAAATGGTGTCGCAACCGCTAGCTGTTCTTGGGAGTTTAGTGATGAAATCCATAGCGATTTGCTCCCATTTCCATTCAGGAATGTCCGGTTGCTGTAGCAGACCGGTGGGCTTCTGATATTCTGCTTTGACTTTTGAACATGTGAGGCACTTGCTGACATACGTGGCAATCTCTGCTTTCATGTTTGGCCACCAATATGATCCCTTGATGCCATGATACATCTTGTCAGATCCAGGATGTATAGAATATTTGGACTTGTGAGCTTCATCCATCACCAAGTCTCGAAGATTTCCGAACTTAGGTAACCAGATCCGGTGTGCGAAGTATTTGACCCCATTGGGTTTGGTTTCGAATTGATTCTCCATGTTGCGCAAGGCCTCATCCTTGATGTTTTCAGGTTTCAGTGCTTCGAGTTGAGCAGTTAGAATTTGAATGATTAGATCATTATGGATGGTTATACTAAGGGCTCGGACTCGAAGTGGTTTTGTGCGCTCTTTGCGACTTAGGGCATCGGCAACTACATTTGCTTTGCCCGGATGATACTTGATTTCACAATCATAATCAGTGAGCAACTCGACCCATCGTCGTTGCCTCATGTTGAGATCCTTCTGATCGAATATATGCTGGAGGCTCTTATGATCGGTGAAGATGGTACATCTCGTGCCATACAGGTAATGTCTCCAGATCTTGAGTGCGAACACCACGGCCCCCAGCTCGAGGTGGTGAGTCGTGTAGTTCTTTTCGTGAACCTTTAGTTGTCGAGAAGCGTAGGCAATCACCTTGTCCCGTTGCATCAACACGCAACCAAAACCTTGGTGTGAAGCATCACAGTATACCACGAAGTCTTCGTTGCCTTCGGGTAATGATAGTATTGGTGCACTGCAGAGCTTTTGCTTCAATAGCTGAAATGCTGACTCTTGCTTATCAGTCCAATTGAACTTCTTTTCCTTCTGAGTCAGTGTTGTGAGAGGTTGAGCTATTTTGGAAAAAAATTCAATGAAGCGCCGATAATAACCAGCCAATCCTAAAAATTGACGTACTTCAGTCGGCGTTGAGGGTGCTTGCCAGCACTTGATTGCCTCAATCTTCGAGGGATCCACGTGAATTCCTTGACTATCAATTACATGACCAAGGAATTGAACACTTTGCATCCAGAACTCACACTTGGAGAATTTTGCATATAACTCTTCGTGTCTAAGAAGTTCTAGAATGGTTTTGAGATGTTGCGCGTGCTCTTGCTCATTGCGCGAGTAAATAAGAATGTCATCGATGAAAACAATGACAAACTTGTCGAGATATGGTTTGCACACTCGGTTCATAAGATCCATGAATACCGCTGGTGCGTTTGTCAGACCAAATGGCATCACTTGAAACTCGTAATGCCCATAGCGAGTTCGGAAGGCAGTCTTTGGGATGTCGATGTCACGAACTCGTAACTGATGATAACCTGATCTTAGATCTATCTTGGAATAGAAACTTGACCCTTGAAGTTGATCGAACAGGTCATCAATGCGAGGAAGTGGGTAACGGTTCCTGACGGTCAACTTGTTCAACTCTCTATAGTCGATACACATTCTGAATGAACCGTCTTTCTTTTTCACAAACAGAACCGGAGCTCCCCAGGGTGAAGAACTCGGTCTAATGAATCCCTTATCCAGGAGTTCCTGCAACTGAGTAGACAACTCCTGAAGTTCTGAAGGGGCTAAACGATATGGTGCTCGTGCAACAGGTGCTGCCCCCGACACGAGATCGATCGAGAACTCAACTTGTCTCGGTGGTGGAAGGCCAGGTAAGTCTTCGGGAAAGACTTCTGGATAATCTCTAACAATGGGCACATCCTCAAGTCGTTTCTCTTCCGACTTTTTCTCCAAGACATGTGCGAGGATCGCCTGGTACCCTTTCCTAAGGTACTTGCGAGTTTTCATGCAGGATATGATATTCAGTCTCGTCCTGCCGGTCTCCCCTTGTATGATTAGAGTACTACCGGTGAAAAGAGGAATACGGACGATTTTGTCATAGCAGACAATTTCAGCTCGGTGCTTGGATAACCAATCCATTCCAATAATGACGTCGAAACTTCCAATCTCAACGGGTATAAGGTCAATAGAGAAGATTTCATCAGATAGATTTAAAGTGCAATTTGGTATTACACTGTCAGTCTCAATTAACTTGCCATTAGCTAATTCTACAATGTACTTAGCATCTAAGGCAATAGGGGCAATGTTATGCAATTTACTAAACTCATCAGATATGAAGCTCCTATCAGCACCAGAATCAAACAGAACAGAAGCAGTTAGGTTGTTGAGAAGAAACGTACCCGAGACCACATTCGGGTCTTGACGGGCCTCTCCTGAGTTCAGAACGAAAGCTCTTCCCTTCGCAGTGTTGTTACCCTTGTTCTTCAGTTTTGGGCACTCATTCCTAAAGTGACCAGTTTCTCCACACTCATAGCAGGACTTTGGTTGGCTGGTGGTGGTGTTGGTGTTGACGGTGGTAGACCTATAGTCTTTGGTCAAATGTCCATACCTTTGACATTTTCCACAAGGTGTGCCGCAAGGACCATCATGATGACGGTGGCACTTTGAACAGTAGGGCTTATTTCTAGTGTAGCCCTTGTTGGAACCAGAACCAGTGTTGGTGGTCTTATCAGACTCAGACCTCTTGAATGATGATTGATTTTGAGTGGTGTTCCCAGACCACTTTCTTTTGTTGTTGTTACCAGAAGATGGAACAGATGTCTCACGGCTGACAACCATGGCCATGAGTTCATGAGCAATTCCGATAGCTCTTTCCAGAGTGGTTGGTTGAGCTGAGGCGACATTCCCCCGGATATTCTCCGGGAGGCCGCGGATGTACTTCTTGATACTTTTTCCTTCCGTATCAACCAAACCTGGGCACAACAGAGCGAATTGCTGGAACTTGGTGGTGTACCCAGCAATATCGTTCCCTTGTACCGCCAGATGCCAAAACTCCACTTCCAGTCGGTGTAGTTCTTCCTCGCGACAGTACTTCTCCCTTAGCTTTTTCTTCAATTCAGGCCAAGGAAGTCGGTTTGCGATCTCGACGCCAATAGAGTTTGCGTGGGTGTTCCACCACGTTAGTGCACCTTCTTGAAAGGTGTAAGCAGCAAACTTGACCTTACTATCTTCAGCACAGTTACAGAGACTGAAGACAGATTCCATTCTTTCAATCCATCTGATCAGGCCAATGGCACCTTCTGTGCCCTTGAAATACAATGGTTTGCAGCTGAGAAAATCCTTGTAGGAACAAGGTTTGATAACAGGAGTAGGAGTGGTATTGACTGTCTCTTCATTCCTTTGAGCGTCTCGAGCAGCCATGGCTTCGGCTACAGCTCGGGTAACCGCATCATTGAGTTCAGCTTGACTGAAACCTTTCCTTTTTGGCGGCATGATACTGACAAAAGCAAATATAGTGGATGAGTTGTTTGCACCAAAACATGATACATCGCATATGCATATATATATATTTATGGGGTAATATACAATGACACAAGTGATAATCACATTTGACAAACAACAGAGTTGCATACTAGATGCGAGTTTGCGAGTGGGTGGGGTAAGCAACTACTTATGGAAACCTATAGTCCTTCTAACAACAGGTTCCACTTGTGATTCCAAAGAATTAGAATGATGGAGGAAGTACGAATGATATATTCCTCGCGAACATGTGATTGTACAGCGGAATGTGTTGTGAGATGTTATGTGCGTATAAAAGGGATAGACGATAGTAATTCATACTCATCGTCTTTGGTAGTGAAGATGTTAACGAGTGTATTATCGTGTGTGATCTATATATATTCGATATATATAATAGTTTAGAAGATAATACGCGAGCGGGGCTTAATCATATATCTTCAATATATAATAGCCTATAAGGTAGCACATAAATGAGGCCTATGTATGTATATACGCCTATATCACATAATAGCCGAATGATTGTCTAGCACAAACCAAGTATAAATCTCGATTTCTCTCATGGTCAGAGTCAACTATCGCATTCCTGTTCAACATAACCCCTTTCAGATTTCACATCGTACTCATTTAATTGTACATAGTTAGCTAGGCTATGTTAAATTAAACTCATATGGTGTAATCACTGAACCAGTTATACCTAATAAGGAATACTGCCTAACGGTCATAGTCTAGGCCCACTAAATGCAACCTAGTTCACTATAACCTTAGGCTCTGATACCAATCTGTCGCACCCCCAAATTATGATGCGGAAGCGGGTCGGTTCGGGGCGCGACTAATCAATACACAAAGCATAAGATTACATACTGAACGACCACTACATGCGTCGTTTACAAATACATTGAAATTATAAAGGTTTTACACCATTATAAAAATAGTTTACAAAAGCCCTTGAGTTCAAATGATAGAGATTCTATGGCATAACTAAATTATACAAAATGTAGTAATGCATGACAATCTCTTGATGTCTGAATGTGACTCGAGCTAATGGGCATCCTGAATGAGCAGACCTGCTGCTGCTGAGAACCTGAGAATACATGCTAAAGGTCAGCTATAAAGCTGGTGAGCTCACAGGTTTAATGATAAGAACAATGTATGAACCACAAGATTTAATGATAATTGAAATTAATCAAATATAATGTACATACAGCCATGAGCACATAGTCTGAGCTTAACTGAGGTGTCAGGATCACAATTAAGTGCCTGAGCGAGGGTGCCTCTATGCGTATGCCTAATCAACATACGTATGAACAAATGATAATGCGTCCGTTTTAACCAGTCAGTGCTTGCTGACCCGGACGGGGATTGTCAGTCCCATATGGATCCATACACTAACATTCACGCTACAAAGTATTACCAAACTATGCTAATGAGGACTTAAAATGATTAGATGATTTTAACTCATGTAGTATACATCGATGTTTTGATACTTATGTTCACATGTAAAACAAAATGAGCACGTATCTCACCCCTAGGTAAAAGCATTTAAAAAGGGGCTATGAAACTCACTGAGTTTGATGAATTGCTGTCGGGTAATTAATGATGAATTACAAGTAAATGATGTCGATCAAACGACTGAAACCTGCAGGGCGTGATAAACGCGCAAGGTTTAAATGATTAGATGTCTCAACAGACCATCCATGCTAGTTGTTCATCCAACTAGTAATGTCCAAATGATTAGCTTTGGATTGTTTATATTTTGTAAATACGTATGGCCCGTTGGTGAGTTTTTGTAATAATAATTTCAAGTATTATTATTATGCGTCTCATCATTTTGTTTACTTGTAAAGTATATACCTATGCATTTTTAAAAGCGAGTACTTTTATATATATCCGAAAATATATACATATTTATGTCCGAATGTTTGTAGTCCGAAGGTGTCTAGGTCCGAAGGTGTATATGTGTCCGGATGTAAGTTTTAGTCCGAAAGTCAAGGGTTCGGGTTCGGGAAAGTGGTCAAACGACCACCGTTTGACCCTAAACTTTTACACACATCCTAATATGTCAAAATAGGTTTATAGAACTTGTCGTTATGTTTCGTGGATGTCTCGAAGTGTCACTTTCACCAAACTACCAAAACAGTCCTTAGTTTCCTGTTTTCCAGATTTTATACTCAACAAATCCCTCGATTTGGACCACTTCTAGTCCGATTCATTTCTAACCAAAAATCACACATGTTCTCATAGGTGTCTAGATCATTTCTGAATTTTATCACGATTTTACAAGGTCCTTTACTATTTTAAACAAAAATGGAAACGGAAAGTGGTCGGTTTCGGCTCAAAACAGACCTCGGCTCAAAGATTGGCCTCTACACTAAAAACCGTGTATTTTTGGAAAAAGTCTTAGAGAGCACTTTTTGTATACGACATCCATACGGACATTTCGGTATAAGATTTGCGTGTTGATTCATCCTACAACTCTAGTTATGGCCGTTTTGGTGAGACGAAAATTCTGGCCAGTTTCACTGTTTATGTGTGTTTGTTCCAAAAACGTTTTGAAGCTTTCTATTTGGACATATACTTGTTAAATGAGCAACTAAACATGTTTATAAGTGTTAAGAAATAACATCTAGAGAGAGAAAGTGAGCTCTTACAATGAAGAAGGGTGATCTAAAATTGAAACAAAATGAAAGGTGCTCGGTTTGGCTTCCTCTTCCTTTTCCTTGCTTTCTCCTTCACTTTTCTTCAAAAGATGGTGGTGGTTGGATGGTGGATGGTGGTGGAACTGATTAGGGAGTAGAGAGGGTGTGAGGGAAAAGGTTTTTAGTGAGAGAAGTTAGAGAGAGAGATATGGGCAAATTAGCATAAATTGTGGATCATGTTTCTAGTCATGTGATCAAATGGGAAGATGGGAGCAAGATCCCCAATTTGGGGAGCTGAAAATCGACCAGTGGGCCCCCCTTAGGGTGTAGGTGTTGTCCAAACTTTGTTCCCCAAGTTTGCGCTCCGTGCGATGTTCGTTTACCCGGTCGTTTCGTCGTCCGATTAGTCGTAACACGTATTATGCAATAGTTTTCGTAAACGATTTAAGACTCGATATTTTAAGTGAAAGTTTTATCCAAAATGTTATGTTTTAATGTCCAAAATAATATTCGGGCTTTCGTTTGAGTGTCGGCGGCGAATTGTACGTTCGAATAAATTGCGTAACGTTTTTAAACGTTATTAATGATTGTGCGTAATCGCGTTGATTTTACTTGAAGTATTTTATCAAAATACTTAGAGAGGAGTTATAAAATATAATTTTTATAAATTTCATTTGTCGGGCGCGTTTCGCGCGTTTTCGTCGCATTCGGTCACGTTTTAGACAAAACGTATATGTTTGTTATATTATAACCATAATATAAAGTAATAAGTGATGTTATTAAATAATTCCATATTATTTAATAAAAGTTTCACCAACGTCCGTATAATTGAATCGAAATTTGGCCGATTTGAAAATGAACGATTAAATATAATCAAGTACTGATATATATTCAACAATATATATATATATATATATATATATATATATATATATATATATATATATATATATATATATATATATATATATATATATATATATATAGATACATACAATTAGCCTAACACATAGCACTAATTACATGTAATTTCAAATGATTAGGAGCTAAAAACTAGTCTTAATTTGACGGGTGTCACAAGGTTGATCGCAAATCGCAAATCGCAAGTTATCATAAAAAAAGTTACGAGGCTTATTTAAAAGTGAATATCATTGAAGATAACATTATCTGAATCATAGTTATTTTGTCAGTTGTATAAAATTTCTACCCACAATGGTTTGTTATAAACTATAATGTACGTTGGTCATGAAATTAATTTACTGAGATAAATTGTAAAAGATATAGATAAATATAGAAAATGACGTAGATTTTTCATACAAGAGACTTTGATTATAGACCTAGATATTTCATACATAGTCACTGAAATTTAAAAGACACTAGACTAGAATTGAAATCTTACATAACAACATATGAAAGTTAACTGCTAATAGACCTAGATATTTCATACATAGTCACTGAAATTAAAAAGACACTGTTCTAGAATTTAAACCCTACATAACAACATATGAAAGTTAACTGCTACTTGCATGACGTCTGAAAGTTAGTTGAGTGCCCAGTGAATCCATTTTAGGGACGTTGTGTGTTGCTGTCATCACTGTTATAGTCACTGAAATTCAGTTCGGGCTCTTCCTCCATGTATACAAGATATAACTCAATACCTTGATAGCATTCTTTTGCGTGTTTTGCTACTGTATTCCATTGTTCATCCGACATAAGCATACGAGCACCAACATTTTGAAGATTGCCGGCTTCACAGTAGTATACATCATTGAATGTGAAATTTATATTTTCCTTAAGATAGGAAAACAACTTACTGAGATCAAACTTACTAACAGCAAAATCGATGATTGTTTGTTTCACCCCATTTTCGTACGCCTTATTGTCGTAACAAAGTTCCCCACCAAAAAACACAGTAAGGTCAATCAGTTGCATTTTGTAAACCCAAAATATAAATTATTGAAATAGATAACTTATGATGATAATCTATAACGTACGTGGTTTGAGATGTGAATGAAGACTGATGTTATGAGGTCTACTTAAAGGTAAATTTCAATCAAGATAAGGTAGCTAGGGTTATCCGAAAAAATCCATGAAATGTCAGGTAAAGGTAGATAGGGTTATCCGTAAAAATCCGCAAAATCCGTGAAATGTCAGAAAATCTTAGCCAAAATCTGATCAACAATGGATAACGTCAGTCGCAAATCGCAAAGCGTAAATCGCAAATCGCAAGTCGCAAATGTCCCGGTAGTATATCTAAAATGACTGACCTTACAGTAACATAGATTTTGTTTAACATAATTGTTTAACATAACACATAATTCTACCATACAGTAACATAGATTTTGTTTAACATAATAGATACATAACCAAAAGCATATGGGAATAAGAAAGTCTCGATCATCCTGGTGGTGGTGGTGGTGGTGGTGGTGGTGTCGGAGGCTCCCAATCAAAACGTGCCCTGAAGAAGGTATCCATCATCCTCTTCCTATATTCCCTAGCGTACCACTCTCTATCTCCACTAACCCTCCTCTCTTGTCTATTGACATGCGTCTCCATATTCCGACACACCCATACTCCGCAGTCCCCTAAATCCCCAGCCTGCTGGGGGGCATCATCTATCATGTGTAATAAAAACTCAGTAGTCTCCGACACTTCCCATTTTATGTGGGCATATCTCCAATACTCAATGGCGTCCAAATATCTACCTATGTTACGAGACAACTCTTCGACAATATGACAACGCTCCAAATCCGTACAATGATCTACCAGGCTATCGAATCCGACGACTTCCCAATCTCGAAGATCTAACACAAGTAGTATCCAGTGACTTTTCTTTGGAACCATGACCGGAAAAAGTACCTGTAAAATGTCAGGGAAAAATTACTAAAATCATCCCGCCAATATTCGTCAATTATCAACCTTTGTAAATTTATTTAACAAAACTACAAGGACAGATACATTTAAATATTACTTACCAAATCACATTCCCACCAAGGAGGATAAGGTACACGGGTGCCGTCTGCATATCCCTTCAAGAACCTATAATTAATCGTTTTCTTCTTCTGCTTCATATCCTCCTTGTAGTTCGCGAAACAAGAAATGACCCCAATAAAACCTACAGGCATAATCGTCCATCTCAATCTCTTCTCAAGCTGCGTTGGGCGTGTGAAAGTCCTATATCTCCACCACAAAAAAAGCATCGCCCAACCATTAATATGCTGAAAATAACAACGAATATAATTGTAACATCCTCGAAATGGACCTAGATGTTTATATATTAATTCTTGATTTAAATATGTATTTAAATGTGTTTGGAAATAATATTGTTTGAAATAGTTGAAATAATTGGAATAGGAGCCGAATATTCCAATGTGATAAGTGAATTGTTAATTGTTGTAAATTAATATAGTTGACGGTGCAATAAAATGTTTGGACTCGCAAATGGTTTTCGGGTTCCAGACAATAGATTGAGATGGGGTATTAAATTATACCTGTATATTGAAGGCGGTTTGTGAACCGACTATATATTTAACTTTCCTTTTTAGGAAAGTTCATTTAGAAACTTCAAAACTCACAGAAACTCTCAGAAAACCTCCAAATCAAATTAGAAATCAAATCAGGAAGTTGTGATTCTCGTGAAACTTCACCATGGACAGATTATCATCAGTATATTCTTTAATCAGTAAGTGTTCTTGAGTATTTAAGAATTTGATTTTGATTGAAATAGGGTGAATTGATGATTTTGAAGAATTAGATGTTAGAAATCATGTTATAACTGTTATATAATGTTTATACGAAGTTAATTGTGATATATAACGGTTTGAAATTGAGTTTTGAGTGTTTTGGGTATTAAACCCGTAGGTTAGGGTTTGATCAGGGATGAAGATGAGCTGAAAAAGGCTCAAACGCGATCCCAGAACCCTAGCCAGGATCGCGTTCGTTAGTTATAAAAGGAATCGGACTAGTTTTGTTCTTGGGAACGCGATCCCAAGAATTTGTCCGGATCGCGTTGCTTAGTTATAATTTGTCACAGAATGATTTTACAAAGAGGAACGCGATCCCACCATTGTTTTCTGGATCGCGTTTGTTAGTACTTTTTGTAAAATTTCAAAAGTGCATAAGTGTTTAGTAGTGATTTTTGCCACAGAAAAAATTGACAAATTGTCTTTAAACTCCGATTGGGCTAAAATTTACATGGTCACTCGAAAACGGTCCACTGATCAAAGCTATTACTATAGCCTAGTCAGTTTTTGGACATTCGGGGTCGTTTAGGGGTCGAAAATGGCATTTTACAGTTTTTGGACCTTATTTCGGGACTTTTTGATTTTGTTCCGAATTGAACTTTTGTTTGCTGTGATCTTAGAGATCATTGGATTCATGTAATTATGTTATGATTGTGTAACGATATTAATTACCTAAGTATTATCAGTTGAGACAAGTTACTAACTTATTGTTTAATTGATTGTATTCTCAGATGTGGAGAAGGCTGAGTAATATTAGACTTCTGAGCTTGCGGCTGAGGTAGTCGGTGAGTGGATCTGTAACCTCAGTGTGATTTAGTTGTAATGATTTGATTTACAACAAGAAATTTATAGTATTACTTTGATATGATGCATCTGTTGAGATATCTTGCTATGATAGTTTAAATAGTTGCTTACTTGGCTGATTGAGCTAATATGTAAGATTCTGAGGTCAACTTGATTTGATGGTTGGGCTTGTTGTTGTTGTAGACGACAGGAGATCTCGGAAACTTTAAATGTTGGTTTAGAGATCTAGGTCGTGTGTGATCGACAACAAGTTATCGGTAGATCGGTATGGGCCAATACAGATGATTGATAAGAGTTCCTTGAGTGCCAAACCGGTATTAGGGTGTCTCAGGGACCACCGATCCTCATGATGTTGCGTGTATGACATTGATTGGATGTCGAGTGATTGATTGATTTTCTGTTTATTGTAATTTGATGTAAACAGATTGTTATGCTAGGTTGGACTGTTGATTATAGTTTCATTCACTTAGCTTTATGCTAACTCCACCACAGTTCTTCCTGCAGGTTGTAATAGATGGGACATATTGGGCAGGGCAGGAAGTGTTTTGACTGGATGGAATGTTTGACAGGCTTTTACTCTGATGTTATTTTGATAACTAAAGAGACGTTTTGAATTATATAACACCGAGTTTGTTGAAATGTCATGTATTTAGTTTGAAAAAGTTTACTGACATTTTGAGTACATTGATAGAATGTTTTTAAATATACGCTTCCGAGTCGCAATTATTATATTATTGTTTATAATGAAATGAGAGGTGTTATAATAATGATAAGAAAACAATACAACTAAACATTTGTATACATAAAATAAAAATTAAACATCCCACTTACACAGTTATCTAAGTAACCCTGATTGATATCTCCATACAACCGCCCCCAAAAATCTTTATCGAGACACATATACGTCGTATTGGGTCGAACAAACATACAACGCACAGTGCCACCAGACAAATATAACTCACGAACAGTGGATGGTCCATCGATAGACCCCGGTGGCGCAGCCGGTGGAGTTGTCAAGAAACCAGTCTCGTCCACACATAACGAAACCATGTCCACCAGTGTGTCCTCAGAGAGCTCATCCTCATCATCGCCTTTCTTCCTCCTTGCCTGACGCTTAGTTTTCTTACGCCTCTCATCTGGCACATCCGGTACCCGAGCAACCACCGGCTCTGTAAGGACCCGATCGACAACCGGCGTATCAACCACCACCTCAACCACCTAACCTAACGTATCTTGATCGGCCCCCAAATCAACATGTGTTTCCTCATGCACCTGTCGAGGTCTATTGACAAGCCTTTTAAAATGCGTCGGTGTAAGATACGGCGAGAGTACAGACGGCCCACGTCGTCGTTCTCTGATACTACGCCGCAACATATAATGAACCGAGAGCTTCCCCGCAGAGGCAAGTATAGTGTCAGATACATAACCATCCTCGAAATCACCGTCAAACTGAAAAGGCATTAAATAACAAGTTAAAATTATACATACAAAAATATACATAAAGAGTTAAAAATATAAAATAATATAATAAATAAAAATTACAAACCAATACCTCATTCGACTCATTCGTCTCACTCATCCCAACCTGCTTCAACAACCTTTGTATAATGACATGTTGCGCATCAGCCCGCTTGTCTTGCGCATCAGCCCGGCTAACAAGGGATTCAATCGTCTTAGCCTGAGCGTCCACCATTTCCCGTAACGAGCGCAACTCCCCCTCTGATGTCGACTGATAGGTCTGACGAACATCTGGACCAGGACCATCAACAAACGGCTGATCATCATGCCGCGATGAAAACGTGTCTACATCAGGGGATGGGCTGGGATCGGAGGGCTTGGCATCCACCTTTTGACTGTTCCGTGCCTTCTTCGATGGCCTTTCAGCAACTACCTGCTCGTCAAAGTATTTCCAGCTATCAATCCACCACTGGCACTTCTTTTCATACTTATTCGGCTTCAAGGTAATCTTCGGAAGATACTCTGGTGTGGTATCCCTCTGCATAAAACGAGTCGATTAGTGAGTTCACAGTTATTTTTATAATAACTTTATTAATCACCATATATGTACCGATAGATCAATCAACTTAATATATAATTGCAAAAAAAAAACAATTTTCAAGTTAATATATATATATAAATATAAATATATATATATATATATATATATATATATATATATATATATATATATATATATATATATATATATATACACATGAGTATAGTCAAATGTACACATATAGATATATACATACATATGTGTACTTACATATATTTTCAAGTTAATATACATATATATGTATATATATATATATATATATATATATATATATATATATATATATATATATATATATATATATATACATACAGATACATATAATAGATTCTATACAGATACATACAGATAGATCAATCAACTTAATATATAATTGCAAACGAAAAAAACAATTTTTTTTAAAAAATTGGAAATATCCTTTTCGTAAAACAGATAAACCAGCTAATATTTTAGCTTATCAAATCACCAAAATTTCATCAGCATCACCCAATGATCAACAATATATACTTATGTCCACATACGCATACACACAAATATACATATACCACACGTACCCATATATGTAAAATAACTTACCGCAATCCGCAAAGCCTGACCGAATTCTTTAAATTCAATAATCTTCCTTTTGCGCTCCCCGTAGATCCCACGTGGTATTTGATCTCGCTTAGGTCTTGTAGCAATTGTCTCTACCTGACGATGAAAAGCTTCCCAAATCCAAGCCTTGTAAACAATAAGTAAACGACAAACAACCATATTATTGTATTAGTATATTATAAATTAAGTAAACAAAAAGTATGAAATAATTCGAACATTATTAATTAAGATGATGCTACCTTACACGCCCAGCCGAAACCACTCAACGTGTATTGCATCCCTTCTTGACTCATCCGAGTCTCCAAACCCTTATCCAGCTGCTCATAACTTCTGGCCCAAATAATATTACCCCAAGGGTACCGGTCAAAAACATCAAAATGCTCAACCAGATGCATATGATCATCCTCAATATTATGCGAACCCTGCTTTCCCAAAAACCCTTTATATAGCAACATAAGCATACACACGCGCACACAATCCTCATCGCTCAACTTCCTCTGCCCACTAAACAAACCTTTATCGTGAAACTTATTAGAAAGGTCCGATACACGTACGCTACGTTTGACAATTTCCGGGAACACACGCGCTCTAAATGCCGGGATCGTCCGTCGAACCTCCTTGGGAATATGATCCTCTATATTTTCATTGGGACCGAACCGAAAACCTGTCACCAGACAAAACTCCCTGCGACCGAAACGTATAAAATGGTCATCCGTATCCGCCGCCCTAAACCACAAATCACCCGGCTCCGCGCGAGGGTGCTTTAACCCAGGACGCTCCTTTCGTCGAAACTGGAGTATATGATGCACAAAACCCGGGTCATTGTCCGCAACCTTCACATCCAACCAATGGCCAAAGCAGTGGTCTCTAAATATCTTTTGTTGATCGTTTGATAAGTGCAGCTTGATATGGCCAGTAACGGTGAGTTGACTTTTCAAAGTCAGCCTTCCATTAAAAATGTCCTGCAGAGTGATCAATCAATCGAAACAAGTTTCGTTAATAACATAAATATATATATGTTTATTTAAGGACTATACATAAATAACAACCAAATTCTCAGTGTGTTTTATTTCCATTCTTTATAAAATGATATTTATATATATTAAAAATCATATATGTTATACTAATATTAATCCATTATTTTGCTAATATTAAAAATCATATATGTTACAATCGATATTTCTATAACTATAATGTCTACGTACAACTTTAATTAAGGAACTATAAGTTTATATTACGGTTTAAGTGGTTTTTATTTCTTTTGCGTTATCTTATTTATCTATAATTGTGGTTTTTATTTCCAATGTTACCCCTCAACATTTACTACATGCATCCGTTTACAAATGGTCATTTACTTGCCAAATAAAAGAAACAAATCACAATCACAATTTAAGTATCACAAAAAAGTCTATATATAACATTACCATTAATCATGCGTTTGCTTTTTGATGTAGCATTTAGTGTGTTAACCCCTTTCCAAAAATTGTCTCTTACACTTGCCCCTTTCCATATATGTAAGATCATTTCCAAAATACCTTATCTCAATGCATTTACTTTGCAACATCAATTCTAAAAATAATAATCAGTTAACCTTTTTTGAATTTCAAACATACAACCTTTACATTGATCATCATTAATGTATAAAATTATTACGATTGAAACAAAAAACCTCAACATTATAAATACTCACATCAATATATGAATACAAAAATGCACATATGAATTCTTATAATAATAATTACAGATCAATGTCTTTTGTAATTTACTATATTTTGTATGGATAAAGTGAACCTTTTTTAAACTTTTTAATATTTTGCTTACAACTCTACTATTAAACATTATATTCTGACATTTCCTATTGTCACACATAACCCAATTAATGAGAACACTACCATTATCGATACCAAACATTATGAGAACACTACCATTATCGAACAAACATTGCGATTTATTAAACTTTCTATTTAACTCTATACACAATCTATTAACCTACCTACATTCGTAATATGACACAAACATGTTACACACGCTTAAAAACGGATCAAATTCATGTTACAATCTATTAACCTACCTATTAACCTACCTAGATTCGTAACATTCATACGACACAAACATGTTACAATCATGTTACAATCTATTAACCTACCTAGATTTTAAACATGTTACACAAGCTTACAAACGGATCAAATTCATATGACACAAACATGTTACAATCTATTAACCTACCTACATTCGTACCATTGCTTAAAAACGGATCAAAGTCATGAAATATGCAAAATATATGTTGCACACCAAGTGTTCGACGAAATGCCACAATGAAAATTCGGATTTAAACCTACTAAATTCAAAAACACGCGCTAACTTTAACAAATATTATACAAAAACATCATAATACCTGAGAATCATCCATATTCCGATCGAAACCCGTCGCCGGTGAGCCGTGGCAGTGGCGAAATCCTTCGCCGAACAAGGAAAAACGAACGCCGGTGGTGAAACCACGTGTACGGTGAGAAAAGATGACGAGAAGTGGCGGTGAGCCGTGGCGGTGGTCGGGACGGAGGGTGGTAGGGTCGTGGTGGCGCGCCGGAGGCTGTGGTTGTGTGAATCGTCGGTTATCCGGCTACAAAGGGGTGGTGGAGGTGGGGTTTGGGTCGGGGTGATGGTGGTGGCCCGAAATACGATGGTGGACGCGGATCGTAAATCGCAAAACTTGCGATTTACGATGGTGGTTGGATGGATCGGGGTGTCGGGGTGTGTACGGAGGGGGTTGAAGGTTTGGCAGGGTTAGGGATGAATGAACCGTGGATGTTGTGATATATTGATCATTTTTTGGCGGTGGCAAATCGCAAATGTGGACGATCGTTATTTTGCGATCCCGTTCACGAGCCACGGTCACGAGCCGCTTATAAGCCATCGCTAAATACCCGACGCATATGCAAATCGCAAAAATATTTTTGCGATTTGCCAACGCGCGTTTTGCTTTTGCGATCGTTATTTTTGCTCGGCCACGTGAACGGGATCGCAAAAGGCAAACAGTGGATCGCAAAAGCAAATTTGCTTTTGCGATTTCTAGGGGCATATCGTCACTTTTTTTTGCGGAAGGGCAAAACCATATATTTCCAAAAAAAAAGGGCATTTTTTTTAATTTCCCTTTTTAAAATCGTTATTCGGACATCGTATGTGATGGGCCCGAATTTATATTTAGGTCCAATCATGTGAAGGGCCCAAAAACAATTCATATATTGTGTTGTGTATAAAAACTCAATCTACCAATTTGGCCCTTTTGCAACTTAACGTTTTATAGAGCTTCCATCAAGTTTCGGTGACCATGAGACATGAGTCCATGATGTTGATTTTAATTTTTGTTTTTAAATAGAATTTAACTTTAGAGTATTAAAAGTATTTGCGGTAATCCTGTTTTTATAAAAGAAGGCTAGTATAATTTGTGTGTTCTTTAAATCTCTTTTATTATTAAAGAATTACCGTTGCTATGTCTCTAAAGGTTGTGCTTATAGCTGGTTGTCATATACATGGCCTATCCTGTGTATGCAATTAGTCTTTCATTATTGTTAGATTAAGTTTTTTTATGTGGATTTTCTACAATCTTGTAATTGTAACGCTTATCATTCATTCATTTATAATATTTGCTGATGTCAATTCCCTTTACCAGAAAAAGACAAGTAATACTAAATTCTAACTTTACAATTGACACATAGTTGACTGTTCACTTTAACTACGTTACCATGAAAACAACATCGACGAATGGTGGAAAAACCGGCATTGAAGAACTATCCACAACGTGGTTCAGACTTCACCCTCAGTAATCTAAGTGAAATAATAATGAAAATTACATTTAGATCATATCACATGATAACGAAGATCGATGAATAGAATAACTCATACGAATAACTAATTGTACGAATAAATTTTTATATTTAATTTAGTTTTGTGTATAAAAAGTAATTTTATTGAAAGAAATGAAAACCATCACTCGATAGAAACCCGTATATAGTAATATTTTTTGGTCAACTATGGTTGGCTATTTTAGAAATACCTTTTACATTTTTTATATATTTTTAAGTATATTAAATAATCAAACGTAGGTAAGTGGCATAGTCGATTACAGAAAACAAAATCATCAGTTAGCCTTTTACTTGGTGATATTGTAGAATATAACTACATAAATATATCAAATGTTTGTTGAGTTATTACCAAAATATCAATAATTAAAACTATAACACCCTGATTTCAATAACAGATTATAATAGTGTATTTTCGACCCGGAAGCGATGTCCCAAACAAAACTTTACATTTATATACAAAAGGACCAGCTTGTTTCAAACAAATACAAATAAGTTTTAAACTTATAAAACCTGAAACACAACATCTGGGTATTATACAATTCCAAAACATCACATTTACATAATAAAATCAATATCAGAGTCAACGCAGTAGTTGTCAAACATTCATCACAGGTCAACTCCTTCTTGCCCAACCATCCTATCAAGTCATAACCTGCAAGAAGTAATTAAAGTGGTGGGATTAGCACAACTGCTAAGTGAGATAGAACTGTAACCGACAGTCCAATCTAGCAATAACAACTTTGTCTACAACAAATAATCACAGTCACAATCACATAATTTCACACAACATCAGAGGATCGGTGGTTGCTGTCAGTCAAGCATCACTTAGTAACCCCACTGAGCTGTAGACCACAACAGCGGTTATTCAATAACCCAACTGAGCTGCTGGTCGAAACAGCGGTTAACCGATAGCTGGTTACTACTTTCACACAACCTAATTTCCTATTAACGACATGTACAAGGAAATCCCTGCCGTCCAACAATAGTAACCAAGCCCAAACATCTTGACCTCTGATTAATCACTTATGCCCAAAGGCTAAATAATCACAGTCAACAAATCAGACTAAACAGTCTATCAAACAGTAATTCAACAATCACTCGCTGTAACCAAACCTGTTACAGCTAAATCACACCGAAGGTACAGATCCACTCACCAATCACCTCAGTCTCCACTCAGTAGTCTAATGTTACTGAGTCTCTGGTTTATCTGAAATCACCACAAACATCACAAGTCAGTAACTCAGCATTACAAGTTTAATCTACATTAAACATCACATCAAACTATGGCTATTAACAAGTTAAACAACTCGTTAATACAATCTACATATGTTATAATTATATAACATGTCTCAATATATCAACTTACCATATCAATCAACTAAGTATTAAACATGTCAACCTAGCTTGGATTATCCAATTTATCATCATACACATCTTTACTAGTTAGCAATAAAACTAGTATACTAACATGAATTCACAATACATATGCAGAATTAAAACAGTCCTGTACAGCCATAAATCGTGTCGCGATGGGGGTCGAATCGCGTCGCTATTTACAATTAATCGCGTCGTGTAACAACCGTCAAATTAGGACTAGTGTTTAGTGCCTAATTCTATGATTAATACATGTAATTAGTTCTGTGTTAGGCTAATTGATGTAACAAATTATATATTGTTGAATATATACGAATACGCGATTGGACTTAAATCGTACGCAATTTAAATAGAATGAAATTCTATTCGATTAATACGGACGTTGGTGAAACAATTTAAATTGAACATGAAACTTTATTTGAAAACATCACCTCGCAACGATCTACATTCCTATCTTTCCGAATTTTCGTTTCGGCATTTCGTAAGTTTCCGACAAAACCCGAAACTCTCCGTTTTCACTCATTTTTACGTTTTTATGGTTCATATATGCTTAAAATGTGCAATAATGGGTTGGGTAAAAGTATTAGATCGAGCGGTGGCCGGAAAACTCGATTTCGGTCCATTTTCCGTCGAACAGTTGGAAGTGTCGCTAGTGTGCCAAAAACAGTACTAGCGACACTAGCTAAGTGTCGCTATGCCTAAGTGTCGCCCCTATAGCGACACTACTTAAGTGTCGCTGAACTACTTAACCATATTTATTTTAGCGACACTCCCTTAGTGACGCCAAATTCGTAAGTGTCGCCTATAGCGACACTAACCAAGTGTCGCCAATTAATTGAAAATCGGAAATTTAGCGACACTCACTAAGTGTCGCCTAACCAGTGCCATTTGTTGCGACACTCATCAAGTGTCGCCTAACTAGTGTCGCCTATAGCGACACTAGCGAAGTGTCGCCAAAAACAGAAGGTTGTCAAAATATTTTTACACCAAGTGTCAAACTTGTACAACCTCAAACACTTATACGATACGACTTCTAAAACACTTTAGAATACATTTTCGCGTATAACGCTTCAAAACATGATGATAATATCGGGATTTATATTACAAACCGTCACCAACGGGCCAACTATATTTTCTAAGAACAAACGGTAACGAACCAACATTGGACATAACGAGTTGTGTGGACAACTAGTCTAGATAGTCTTGCGAGACAACTACTTACATAACCTTATGTGTTTAGGCATTTGAAAGTTACGGGTTCAGAGAACCTACGGTTGATATTACTTACTCGTTTATTGATATAAACGTACTTGCAAAGACTCAGGTGAGTCTTACAGCCCCACTTTTACTGTTTTATATACGGGGTGAGATACATTGCTTACTTTTCTTGAACACAAGTACTAAAACTGTTTACTATACCAAACGGAATTGCATGAGTTGTTTACTACTTACAGAAGTCTCTCCATCATATATCGTTAGTTATGGACTTAAGCGCGAACACTAGTTAATGTATCCATTAGGGAAATGACCCTCCCCGCCCGGGGTAGTAGCGCTACCACGAACCGTTCTGTATAAACGGGCGACTATCATTCGTTACTTATGCTTGCTCAGTTATGAGCATGTCACGGGAGCAAACTATTACTTACGGGTTAAGCTTCGATTATGAGCCTCATGGCAACGGTATAACTTATTTACTTTACATTTGTTGGATTTGCAAATACTTGATTTACGCCTGCGGGCACTATTGATGAACTCTTGTATTCAAAACTGATATTACTTACAAACCTGTGAGATTCACCAACATTCGTGTTGACCTTTTAGCATGTATTCTCAGGTACTCATATGGAGTAGGATTTCCCCAGGACATAGCCAGAGTCGCATGATTTCAACTAAACTGCATTTAACGGAGATTCTCAGCATTATCTTTTGTACATGTTGATTATGTAATAGAATCTCCCGCCATACGCGTGGACTCTAGGGAACTATTTTTGTATACGAAAACATTAAGTTTTCAAACATATATTTCTATGAAATTGTTTTACAACGTCTCATCTAGAGGTCGTTTACTGTATATCTTGTGCTTTGTATATTGATTAGTTACACCCAAGTATGCTTCCGCAAATCATTAAATTTGGGGGTGTTACAGATTGGTATTAGAGCCTAAGGTTATAGTGAACTAGGTTGCATTTAGTGGGCCTAGACTATGACCATTAGGCAGTATTCCCTTACTAGGCATGATTGGTTCAGGAATTTCGGCATACGACTTTAATTTAACATAGCCTGATCAACTATGTACAATTAAGGAAAGATGATGTGAGGTCTGAAATGGTTATGTTGAACAGGGATACGTTAGTTGACTCTGACCACGAGAGAACCGGACCATTACTTGATACGTGCTAGACACTAGGCTGGATACTATATATATATATATATATATATATATATATATATATATATATATATATATATATTAGCCTGGTCTTACTTACACTCTGCCACAGGAATGGCAAACACACCACCCAATTCGTCACGTCCTCATCTGCAAGGATCTCGAAACCCGCGAATAGCCAGGAGGACCACTAGGTCACCTCGAAGGAACCCCTATCTTGTTCATAACTCTCAGAACTCGGCACATCTCACGGTGTCGGTGTTGGCTACCCAACTCCGTCGTCAGGAGCAAAGGCTCGAAAATCTCGAACGGGAACAACACCGAATGACCTACCTGCTTCGCCAAGCTCTTGACCGCATATCACTACTCCAGCGAGAACAAGAATATACCAGCCTCTCTGTAAGCATAATTCAGGATTCAATGACCGCTGAATTAGGTGCGGATGAACTCGTAAGAAACCGACTAGAGGAATGTGAACAACGTTCACAGGAGACTGAGGATCACTCTAAAGCACTAGTACAACGACTGGCCTTGGTTGAAGACAACGCCAGGCAAGCCAACAGACTAGCAGAAACCGTGGACCGCCTTGTCGCGCTGATGGAGCAGATTAATCTGCATCAAGATTAGATCAGTCTGTAACTTGTAACCAGTTAACTACTTAATTAGGACCTATGTAATTCAACCGGATGTAACAATTCCCGGTACTTTTGTACTACTATTACCCTGTAATCTTTTGGGAAAATCCGTACCTTGTATCCAACGTGTTTATCTAAACGAAATGTGATTGTCACTTCGTACTGTTATCGTGTATCTCATTATATACACTTGCGATATATCATAAATTTCATGCAATTACCTTATTTCTTTTCCTTGTTCTTTTCTTGTTCAGCATCATGCCTCCCCGCCGGCAAATCACCCTTAGTGAAGCCGAAATTGCGGGTCTGATTGCTCGTAGTGTGGCCCAAGCCCTAGCTACCCGAACATCAACTCCTGGTAGCGAAGATACAGCTAACAATGGACCACAACCCAAACCCTGCTCATATAAGGACTTCCAAAACTGCAAACCTCTGAACTTTGCAGGTACTGAGGGAGCTATCGGTCTAGTACGCTGGATCGAGAAAGTCGAATCTGTGTTTCTTATCTGCAACTGTGCGGAGGGAGACAAGGTTAAGTTCTCCGTTAGTACTTTCACTGACACCGCTCTCACCTGGTGGAACACCTATGCCCAAACTGTGGGTATCTCTAATGCTTACAAACTCCTGTGGGAGGAGCTGAAGGAGATGTTGAGGGGTGAGTACTGCCCCAGAGATGAACTGAAACAACTGGAGTTGGAATTCTGGAACCACAAGATGCAAGGTGATGATATCACCGGGTACACCAACCGTTTTCACCAACTGGAACTTCTGTGCCCATCCATGGTCGATCCTGAATACAAGAGGATCGAGAAATATGTCGATGGACTTCCCGACAAACTACAAGACTTGGTGACATCATCCAAACTGGGTACGATTCAAAACACCATCCGTATGGCCCACGAGCTAACGGCAAATTCTGTCCGCCTGGCACAACTTCTACCCCATCTGCAAACAACAAACGCAAATGGGAAGGAAACTCCAACTCATCCAATCAAATCACCAACAAAAAGCGTGAGTCTGTTAAGGCTTATTCATCAGGGACTACGAAAAAGAAAGGGTACATCGGGAACAAACCCTATTGTCCCAAATGCAATCGTCATCATGACGGTTCCTGCCCTTGCACCAACTGCAAAAGGTTCGGGCACCTAGCCAAGGATTGTCGATCCATCATTCCTACCCCCAACACCAATGCACCAAAGACCTGCTTTGGGTGCGGAAATTCTGGGCACTTCAAGAACAACTGCCCCAAGCTGAAAAACAACAACAACGACAACAACCGCAACAACACCCGGAGCAGAGCCTTCGTGATCAACTCAGGGGACGCCCGTCAAGACCCGAATGTGGTCTCGGGTATGTTCTTCCTCAACAAATTATCTGCTTCTATTCTATTTGATACTGGTGCTGATAGGAGCTATATTTCTGATGAGTTTTGCCCACTACTTGACATCACCCCCGTGGCTTTAGATGTTAAGTACACTGTAGAACTTGCAAATGGTAAACTCATAGAAACCGACAGTGTGATACCTAATTGCACTCTAAACCTGGCCGACGAAATCTTCTGAATCGATCTTATACCTGTTAAACTAGGACGTTTCGACGTCATCGTGGGTATGGACTGGTTGTCCAAGCATCGGGCCGAAATTGTCTGTTCTGATAAAATCGTACGCATCCCTCTCGCCGTCGGTAGAACCTTGATCATACAAGGGGAGACCGGTGGGTCGAGACTAAATATAATCTCCTGTTTAAAAACCCGAAAATTTCTGAGAAAAGGTTATCCAGCGATTCTCTCACACATCATGGAGAAAAAGTCGGAGGAGAAGCGACTTGAAGATGTGCCAATCGTTAGAGACTTTCCTGAAGTCTTTCCAGAAGAACTACCTGGTTTACCTCCATCTAGACAGGTTGAGTTCTCGATTGATCTTGTGCCGGGTGCCGCACCGGTGGCCCGAGCACCGTACCGCCTAGCCCCATCCGAACTTCAGGAGTTGTCCACTCAGTTACAGGAACTCCTGGATAGAGGATTCATTAGACCGATTTCTTCACCTTGGGGAGCTCCGGTCTTGTTTGTCAAAAAGAAAGACGGTTCATTTCGAATGTGCATCGACTACCGAGAGTTAAACAAACTAACCGTCAAGAACCGATACCCACTTCCTCGAATTGATGATCTGTTCGATCAACTTCAAGGATCAAGCAGTTATTCAAAGATTGATCTTCGATCGGGTTATCACCAATTGCGTGTTCGCGATACCGACATCCCAAAAACCGCATTCAGAACCCGTTATGGGCATTACGAATTTCAAGTGATGCCATTCGGTCTAACCAACGCACCGGCTGTATTCATGGACCTTATGAATCGGGTGTGTAAACCTTATCTTGACAAGTTTGTCATTGTCTTCATCGATGACATCCTTATATACTCACGAAACGAACAAGAACACGCACAACATCTCAGAACCATCCTAGAACTACTTAGACACGAGGAGCTTTACGCCAAATTCTCTAAGTGTGAGTTCTGGATAAAAACTGTTCAATTCCTTGGACACGTGATTGATAGTCAAGGAATTCATGTAGACCCATCAAAAATTGAGGCTATCAAGAACTGGCAGGCGCCAACCACTCCCACCGAGGTACGTCAATTCTTGGGATTGGCGGGGTATTATCGCCGATTCATTGAAAACTTTTCAAGAATAGCTATTTCCTTAACGACACTGACTCAGAAGGATAAGAAATTCGATTGGACCGACAAACAAGAGTCAGCATTTCAACTGTTGAAACTCAAGCTTTGCAGTGCACCCATTCTATCCCTACCCGAAGGCACCGATGACTTCGTGGTATACTGCGATGCTTCTCACCAAGGTCTCGGTTGCGTGCTAATGCAACGAGACAAGGTCATTGCTTACGCCTCCCGACAACTTAAAGTTCACGAGAAGAACTATACAACTCACGACCTCGAGTTAGGGGCCGTGGTATTCGTCCTCAAAATCTGGAGACATTACCTTTATGGTACCCGAAGTACCGTATTCACCGACCACAAAAGTCTTCAACACATATTCGATCAAAAGGATCTCAACATGAGGCAACGTCGATGGGTCGAGTTGCTTACCGATTATGATTGTGAAATCAAGTACCATCCGGGCAAGGCGAATGTTGTTGCCGATGCCCTCAGTCGGAAAGAACGTACAAAACCACTTCGAGTCCGAGCCCTCAGTATGACCATTCACAACGATTTGAATATTCAGGTTCTCACCGCTCAACTCGAAGCTCTCAAACCCGATAATGTCAAAAACGAGGCTTTACGAGGCATGGATAAACAATTCGAGATCAAACCCAACGGAGTTAGGTACTTCTCTAACCGAATCTGGTTGCCTAATTTCGGGAACCTGCGGGACTTGGTGATGGATGAAGCTCACAAGTCCAAATATTCTATCCACCCGGGGTCTGATAAAATGTATCACGGGATCAAAGAGTTTTATTGGTGGCCGAACATGAAAGCTGAAATCGCCACGTACGTCAGCAAGTGTCTTACTTGTTCGAAAGTCAAAGCCGAATACCAGAAACCTTCCGGCTTACTTCAACAACCCGACATTCCTGAATGGAAATGGGAACAGATTGCCATGGATTTCATAACCAAACTTCCTAAGTCGTCAAGCGGTTGCGATACTATTTGGGTGATCGTCGATCGTCTCACCAAATCAGCTCGTTTCTTGGCAATCAAAGAAACCGATAAAATGGAACGCCTCACACAAATCTACGTCAAAGAAATTGTTTGCCAACATGGTGTCCCTATCTCGATCATCTCTGACAGGGATGCTCGTTTCACATCTCGCTTCTGGCAATCACTCCAAAAATCACTGGGTACCCGTCTCGATATGAGTACCGCGTACCACCCTCAGACCGATGGTCAGAGCGAACGAACTATTCAGACACTGGAAGACATGCTACGAGCCTGCGTAGTTGATTCCTCTACAAATTGGGAAAGACATCTACCGTTGTGCGAGTTCTCGTACAACAACAGCTATCATGCCAGCATTAAGGCTTCACCTTTTAAGGCACTATACGGTCGTAAGTGTCGATCACCGATCTGTTGGACTGAAGTGGGAGATAGCCAACTCACTGGTCCTGAACTCATACACGAAACCACCGAGAAAATTACTGAAATCCAGAACCGACTTAAAGCCGCACGTGATCGTCAGAAAAGTTATGCTGACGTGAGACGCAAACCACTCGAGTTCCAGGTTGGGGATCGAGTACTCTTAAAAGTATCGCCTTGGAAAGGCGTAATCCGATTCGGCAAACGCGGGAAGTTAAATTCCAGGTACATTGGGCCTTTTGAGATCCTCGAGAGGATAGGTCCAATGGCATATCGACTGCAACTGCCATCCGAACTTAGCAGCGTGCACCCTACCTTTCACATTTCTAACTTAAAGAAATGTCTGTCTGACGAGACACTTATCATACTACTTGATGAGATTCACATCGATGACAAACTTCATTTCGTTGAGGAACCCGCTGAAATCATGGACCGTGAGGTCAAACAGCTAAAACAGAGTCGTATTCCCATCGTAAAAGTCAGGTGGAATTCTAGACGTGGTCCTGAATTCACATGGGAACGGGAAGACCAAATACAACAGAAATACCCACATCTCTTCCCAGACGACGCACCGACCGTGCAATCGAGCTAATTTCGGGACGAAATTTCTTTAACAAGGGGAGAATGTAACAACCGCCAAATTAGGACTAGTGTTTAGTGCCTAATTCTATGATTAATACATGTAATTAGTTCTGTGTTAGGCTAATTGATGTAACAAATTATATATTGTTGAATATATACGAATACGCGATTGGACTTAAATCGTACGCAATTTAAATAGAATGAAATTCTATTCGATTTATACGGACGTTGGTGAAACAATTTAAATTGAACATGAAACTTTATTTGAAAACATTATGGTATTCGAAATAGTATTTTAATAATACTTTCAAATTGTCCTGAACGTACAAATAAACGTTTACACGATAAAAATAGTTAACGCACAATGTAAAAACAAAATAAACAAATTTATTTAAAGATCTGACAAAATAATTCAATTAAATTATTTAACAAAGATTCGTATTGAATCGATTCTTTTTAATGAAGAGATCCGATCGGTATTTTTAAATGAATAATTAACGCGAAAAATAAATAGTTAACATTTAAACGAACGGGAAACGAACATCACACGGAGCGCAACCGCGGGGAATGAAATGGGAGACAAAACCCCCACCATCCCCCACTCTTTCTCATTTCTCTCATCCCTTTCTCTCTCTACTCCCTCCTTTCTCTCTAATTCACCAAAAACCACCACCACCACAAATCATCAAAATAATACCCTCAAACGCACCCGGATTATACCCTCCGTTTGGAAGAAAAACATCACCTCGTAACGATCTACATTCCTATCTTTCCGGATTTTCATTTCGGCATTTCGTAAGTTTCCGACAAAACCCGAAACTCTCCGTTTTCACTCATTTTTACGTTTTTATGGTTCATATATGCTTAAAATGTCCAATAATGGGTTGGGTAAAAGTATTAGATCGAGCGGTGGCCGGAAAACTCGATTTCGGTCCATTTTCCGTCGAACAGTTGAAAGTGTCGCTGGTGTGCCAAAAACAGTACTAGCGACACTAGCTAAGTGTCGCTATGCCTAAGTGTCGCCCCTATAACGACACTACTTAAGTGTCGCTGAACTACTTAACCAGATTTATTTTAGCAACACTCCCTTAGTGATGCCAAATTCGTAAGTGTCGCCTATAGCGACACTAACCAAGTGTCGCCAATTAATTGAAAATCGGAAATTTAGCGACACTCACTAAGTGTCGCCTAACCAGTGCCATTTGTTGCGACACTCATCAAGTGTCGCCTAACTAGTGTCGCCTATAGCGACACTAGCGAAGTGTCGCCAAAAACAGAAGGTTGTCAAAATATTTTTACACCAAGTGTCAAACTTGTACAACCTCAAACACTTATACGATACGACTTCTAAAACACTTTAGAATACATTTTCGCGTATAACACTTCAAAACATGATGATAATATCAGGATTTATATTACAAACCGTCACCAACGGGCCAACTATATTTTCTAAGAACAAACGGTAACGAACCAACATTGGACATAACGAGTTGTGTGGACAACTAGTCTAGATGGTCTTGCGAGACAACTACTTACATAACCTTATGTGTTTAGGCATTTGAAGGTTACGGGTTCGGAGAACCTACGGTTGATATTACTTACTCGTTTATTGATATAAACGTACTTGCAAAGACTCAGGTGAGTCTTACAGCCCCACTTTTACTGTTTTATATACGGGGTGAGATACATTGCTTACTTTTCTTGAACACAAGTACTAAAACTGTTTACTATACCAAACGGAATTGCATGAGTTGTTTACTACTTACAGAAGTCTCTCCATCATATATCGTTAGTTATGGACTTAAGCGCGAACACTAGTTAATGGATCCATTAGGGAAATGACCCTCCCCGCCCGGGGTAGTAGCGCTACCACGAACCGTTCTGTATAAACGGGCGACTATCATTCGTTACTTATGCTTGCTCAGTTATGAGCATGTCACGGGAGCAAACTATTACTTACGGGTTAAGCTTCGATTATGAGCCTCATGGCAACGGTATAACTTATTTACTTTACATTTGCTGGATTTGAAAATACTTGATTTACGCCTGCGGGCACTATTGATGAAATCTTGTGTTCAAAACTGATATTACTTACAAACCTGTGAGATTCACCAACATTCGTGTTGACCTTTTAGCATGTATTCTCAGGTACTCATATGGAGTAGGATTTCCCCAGGATATAGCCAGAGTCGCATGATATCAACTAAACTGCATTTAACGGAGATTCTCAGCATTATCTTTTGTACATGTTGATTATGTAATAGAATCTCCCGCCATACGCGTGGAATCTAGGGAACTATTTTTGTATACGAAAACATTAAGTTTTCAAACATATATTTCTATGAAATCGTTTTACAACGTCTCATCTAGAGGTCGTTTACTGTATATCTTGTGCTTTGTATATTGATTAGTAACACCCAAGTATGCTTCCGCAAATCATTAAATTTGGGGGTGTTACACGTCGCAACCCACTGTCAATCGCGTCGCGATCTATACCTATATCGCGTCGTTATCTTATTCGGTCGCGTCGCGACCTGGTGTTTTCCAGCAACCCCTGCGAACAGCTTTCAACAGCTTCAATTCCGAACCAAATATGATCTAATCAATCATCTCAGCTTTCTTAATCAATTATATATCACAAATAACAGTTTCTAACAACATCTAACATCATATATCATCAATTAGATCATCAATTTCATCACAAATAACATAAACCCTAACATATTAGTATGAATAAATATATATATATATATATATATATATATATATATATATATATATATATATATATATATATATATATTTGAACACTTACAATTATATGATGATGATAATCAGATGATGAAAATGATGAATTAATCACTGATAAGCAAGTAGCTTCCAAGATTGGTTCCTCTTTTAATTTCAAATTATGAATGTGTGTTTATCAAGTTTCATCAGGAAGCAAAATGGGAAAGAGGAAGAAAATAAAGAAATACGGTCGGCTCACTCAAACCGACATCACATATACGGGTATAATTTAATACCCCTTCTCAAGCTATTGTCTGGAACCCGAAAACCATTTGCGAGTCCAAACATTTTATTGTTCTGTCAACTATATTAATTTAAAACAATTAATATTTCACTATCCACAATAAGTCCTGAAACTTATTTTCTAGTTATTTTCAAATAACTAACAAAATAATTTCCTAACACATAAACAATTATTAAAAATGTCGGGAAATTATTATAAAACTTCTATGCCCGTTTTGCGGATGTTACAAATCTCTCCCCCTTAAAAAGATTTCGTCCCCGAAATCTAATCCAGCACAATAATCCAAAATGACACAATCGCATAATATCCGCAATGATCAGTTAATACATCGGTTATACTCGAAACCCAATGATCAACATCCAAGATAATATCACCTCCGTTCCATGCCAATCCATCAATATAACAATTTCAAGCTAACATCTTTCAATTAAGTCACTAATTCTGAAAAGATCTCTTAACACATACTGGATAAATCCCATCAAAATCCAGCAATGATTTCAATAATATCAGGTCTCAAAATCAAGTCTTTGATTTAATTTATCCATCAACAGTGTCTCTATGAGTTTAAGGCAAAACAATTATTATAAACTCCAAGTCAAGGTATCATCATCAACTACTTAATCATAATAAATACACATGTCACATGTTACTCCGTGAGTAACTTATAAATATAATAACATGTTTTCAATTCTTTCCACATTCACATATCCTAAGATATATGCTCCTATCTGTTTCCCCCAAGAACATGTACTGGTTCACAATTTCAATCAATCCAATGAATAATCATTCTCACATCCTTAGAGTCAAATTATACAATTATCTCAAAATAGATCAATCATCAAGTTCCCGCATTACCAATTTATCTCAGTCGGTTCAGGTCACAATCTTATAAACAAAAGATTGACAACAACAAAATTCAACCCAAAATATGGCACATTATCAAACACTAATTCCAGTCACCTATGTGGTAACTTGAATTAACTTATCATCACTTAATTCTATTTCAACAGAACTATTAACACAATGGGAGCAATTTCAGTTTATCACACAATAAACAATCATAAAGGTACAACTAACTCTAAGTTACATAATCATATGCCAGAATAGAGTAATACAGAAGTACCTAGGATGACGTCACTTGTCCCGACAGTCGAATTAACTGTCATCAGAAAACTCTGCCAGCAACTGATAGCACATTTTCCCACGCATGGCACAAAATGACGACCTCCCGACTAACCCCGGCTCCTATCTCATAGCCTCTGGACACTGATTTGCTCGGTGACTCTCCTTGTGACAAATCCAACAAACATGATTAGGATAATCACAATCCCTAGCAACATGACCAAACACACCACACTTAATGCATCTGGAAGTCTGAGAAGTACACTGTCCAGTATGTCTGGTTTTACATCTGTAATACCACTTGGGTTTATCAACTGAACCACCATGATCACTTTTCTTCCAGCTTTGCTGACTACTCTGTCCCTTATGTTTACTTTTACCAGGACGGTCACTTTCAGAATACTGTAAAGTCTTTTCTTTACTTTGTACATCTCTAGCTCGTATATCACTATCCACTGAACGAGCTAAATCAAAAGCATGTGTCAAAGAACTCGCCAATCTTACAGTAGTTCGATAATCAGGTGGTAATGTTCTAACAAAACTATCAATTTTAGTTCTCTGTCATCTGGAACCCACTGATGAACAAATCTCAATTTATTTGTAAACTGTGAAATTAACTCATCAATAGTCATCTGATCTGTCATGTGTAGTTCCATAAATTCCTGTCTAATACGTGACACATCAAACTCAGAACAGAATTGTTTACACATTTCATTATAAAAATCCGACCATCTAATAGATACTTTTTGTTCTGGGGTTAAAACAGATGCAATCGAATCCCACCAAGTCATAGCTTGACCTTGAAGAAGCTGAACAGCAAATGGAAATTTATCCGCCTCTTCACATTTACAAACCTCAAATTTTCTTTCAGTATCTCTCAACCAATCCAAAGTAACCAAAGGATTTGAACTACCCTGAAATTCTGAAGGTTTACTTCTCATAAATGTATTAAAAGAACAAACCTGCCTCGGTTGTTGTAAAAGTCTAGCCTGTCTGTCCTGTTCAACCTGTTGTTTGAAACCTCTAAGTTCAAGCAATTCACGCTTCATCTGAGATATATCCTCATCCCTATCAATATCCTCATGAGCTGAAAATATGATACCAGTCTGCTCATATCTATCACTCTATATTTCCAAAGGAAAAGTGTCCATCCGAGAAGCACTATAGGGAATATTGGTCGGGTACTCGTTACCTGCCATATCTGTATCACAACAACAATCTCACAAACTGTTAATCGTTAGTATCTACAGACTAACAATTTCAATCACCAACTAATCCCACACCTAGAATGTTTGACAAACACAACCATAGATTTGGGATTGAACACTTACCACCGTTCAATTCACCCAAACCTATGCTCTGATACCAACTTATAACACCCTGATTTCAATAACAGATTATAATAGTGTATTTTCAACCCGGAAGCGATGTCCCAAACAAAACTTTACATTTATATACAAAAGGACCAGCTTGTTTCAAACAAATACAAATAAGTTTTAAACTTATAAAACCTGAAACACAACATCTGGGTATTATACAATTCCAAAACATCACATTTACATAATAAAATCAATAGCAGAGTCAACGCAGTAGTTGTCAAACATTCATCACAGATCAACTCCTTCTTGCCCAACCATCCTATCAAGTCATAAACTGCAAGAAGTAATTAAAGTACTGGGATTAGCACAACTGTTAAGTGAGATAGAGTCATAGAACTGTAACCGACAGTCCAATCTAGCAATAACAACTTTGTCTACAACAAATAATCACAGTCACAATCACATAGTTTCACACAACATCAGAGGATCGGTGGTTGCTGTCAGTCAAGCATCACTTAGTAACCCCACTGAGCTGTAGACCACAACAGCGGTTATTCAATAACCTAACTGAGCTGCTGGTCGAAACAGCGGTTAACCGATAGCTGGTTACTACTTTCACACAACCTAATTTCCTATTAACGACATGTACAAGGAAATCCCTGCCGTCCAACAATAGTAACCAAGCCCAAACATCTTGACCTATGATTAATCACTTATGCCCAAAGGCCAAATAATCACAGTCAACAAATCAGACTAAACAGTCTATCAAACAGTAATTCAACAATCACTCGTTGTAACCAAATCTGTTACAGCTAAATCACACCGAAGGTACAGATCCACTCACCAATCACTTCAGTCTCCACTTAGTAGTCTAATGTTACTGAGTCTCTGGTTTATCTGAAATCACCACAAACATCACAAGTCAGTAACTCAACATTACAAGTTTAATCTACATTAAACATCACATCAAACTATGGCTATTAACAAGTTAAACAACTCGTTAATACAATGTACATATGTTATAATTATATAACATGTCTCAATATATCAACTTACCATATCAATCAACTAAGTATTAATGTCACACCCCGCCAAACGGTAATTACAATTACATAGAGTGGTTTGCGGAAGCTTAGTGACGTGGCGGGGGTGCGAGCAGTAAAAACAACCAACAGATACATACATACTCAGAGCATATGATTATCGCAGAACGAATATAGATTAAGATGCCATTAGTTAAAGTTTTACAAAAGGTTACCACTTGAAAAGTGGTAACAGTAATAGTAGTAGTTGAAATCAGTATTTCATAAAATACATAATATCAAAAGTAGATTTCATAGGTATGACTGCAGTAGTTGCAGTTATACAGAGGAAATCCATGTGTCCCAAAAGTAGTGGCATCCTAACAAGTCCAGGGTAGTCCGTCCTGATATGTATGCAGATCTTACTTACGCTGCTAATTCCCTGAAAAACATAGAGTAAAACGTCAAAAAAATTGTTGAGTGAATTCACAAGTTTGTTCGTTATGTAGGAAACACAAGTTAAACATTTAAGAATAACATTTCCAATAAGTGTTGTTTATCAAGTAGGAAACACAAGTTATTAACGAATAACATTTCCCAAATCAGTTGTAGTTGTAGTAGGAAACACAAGTTATTAACAAATAACATTTCCCAAATCAGTTATCAGCAGGAAACACAAGTTAACCTAAATAAGGATTAACATTTCCAAATCAGTGTACGTAGGAAATCACTTCCTAAACAATAGTTTTGTGGGAATATTTAGACGGTGATCCCTTGAAAGGTGAGCTAAACCTGTCAAGTAAGGTAACCCGATCTAACCCTATAACCAAACCACAACCCTAATCTGTTGTTGTTTGCCATGCTGGACAATTAAGTATACGCTCCCAAATCCGTAGGAGGGTCGTCACGGCGATAGTACTATCTGTATACTCAGTGGCTAGAGTCACCTAGCTAATGGTTATAGTCTGTAGCCATAAGGTCTTTTATGCACTACATCGTTCAGTCTAGATCCGTACCAAGATTCGTTGCCTAAATTCCCAAAATAGTTATGAAAAACATTTCATAAAACATAGTTCAAATAGTTGTGTGAAATACCCTTTCACAAATAGTTCAAGTATGAAGTACCTCTTCATAAACAATTTCAGCAAATACATACAGTATTTAATCAATTACAGTATGAAATCACATTTCATCAATAGTTTAAGTAAATACATCTAGTATTTAAATCAGTTGTCGCATGTACATATACATACGATTTCTATGTTTTCCACCCCGAGGTTTTAAAACATTAAAACATTTAAAAGGGGTTTGTGAACTCACTGTAGGTGCTCGGATGTGAATGCTAGCGAGATATGATAGCGTAGCCCAAACGAAATCAACCTATACACAATATTGTATTAACCATAAGTACATAGTTTACTTACGTTAATAATTCGTTTGTTTGAAGAAATTATCAATTTCTTAAGTTTGCGTAAGTCGTTGATGTTTGTTGTTGGAAATAAATAATGTTTTTCCCAAGTTATGTTTGTTTACATATGTCGTTTGTTAATTGTCGCGAATAAAACTTGGTTGTCGTTTACGTTTGTCGTATAGTTTGTACTAGATAATTCAAATCGTTCCCATAATATGTCGTTATATATATATATTGTCCGTTAATATATATATATATATATATATATATATTTGTTATCGTATTAAGTTTTGTTGCGTTTTAATTGTCCGAAGTATTATGTCTCAATAATATGTCCGTCTAGTTCTAAGTCCCATGTCGTAGCATTCTGTACCATTAATTGTTTGTACATTATATTACAATGCAAAAGTCAGTGACTGGACCAAAAAGGGTGAATACGCCGTATTCTGGTGAATACGCCGGATTCGGGCCAAATCAGGGGAATACGCCGTATTCTGATGAATACGCCGTATTCATTCGAAAATAGGGGAATACGCCGTATTCTGGCGAATACGCCGTATTCATTCGAGTTTAAAAGGATTCACCGGATCCACCGATGATCCGTCGGATCGAGTGTGTCTTTTACTCGTTCATCGTTTTAGCCGAAGGTTTGCGTGCGGGTCGAAGGTGGGAATACGCCGTATTTAACTGAATACGCCGTATTCGAAGTTTCAAAAGTTGGGAATCCGCCGTATTCCTGTGAATACGCCGGATTCATCTGGGTTGTTCAAAGTGTTCGAGTTTTAAATGGGGAATACGCCGTATTCGTAGGAATACGCCGTATTCGACTTGTTTGAAAATGGGAATACGCCGTATTCAGAGGAATACGCCGTATTCAAGAGTTTTCAAGTTCTGGTTCGGCTCTGTTACTTCAAATACGTACGGGTTTTGATTTTTGCTTCGTTTTTAAGATGATCAAACATCATAATAGGTTATACAATCACTTTGTAACATGTTTTAACCTCATAATATACCATTCTAACGAGTTTTCACCAATCGATTTTTGTTTTATGGTTTTGGTTTTTAAAACCCATTTCAAGAATCAATCATCAATCTTCAAGTTTGTGTTGTTATGTAGTTAGATTATGATGTATATACAAGTAATATATCGAAATTTAAACAAAGAATTCAAGGATTTGAAGTTTTCTTACAAATTGAAAATGATGAAAATGATGAACGTTTGATGATGATGATGGTGAAACCACTGGATTTGTTCCACTTCCACTTCCTGATGTCGCTTACCTCTGATCTTGTTACTTTGGTTTGAGAGAAAGAAAATGGAAATAATTGTGTGTGTGTGTTTTTGCCGAATGATCACAGAGAGGGAGGGAGTATGGTTTAAACTAAATTCTGTCTCTGCATTATTGATGTTAGGTGCCACTTTTGGCACCTCAATTTCGAGTACGGGTATAATTATAGCAATATAAAATTTAACATTTTATATTTTTATTTTGTAGATGCTCTCCAGGTTCGTAATATGTTTTCAGAATAATGAGGTTATCATTATTTTTGATAGTTGTACATTTTTGTACATTTTACTGAGCGCAGTTAATTGAGCGCCAATTTTCAGTAAATTTAGGATTTCATATTTTGAAGAAATGTTCTAACTTCTTCCAAACGAACGAGAAAATTTGTATTTTTATGATTCGACGTCGTACGCGCGTTTTAGAATTGTTTCTATTCGTGTTATAATACGTTTTATGTTAAACGTATATTTAAACCCTTTTGTCTATTCGTTATAGATATATAAGTACTCGTAATTAATAATTTCATTATTAATTATTTTTGTGTCACGAAACTTTTGTTATTTATTTGTCGGCTTCGTTCCGATACGTTCGTACGTAATTTATAAATAACTACGTATAATGTAATACTTTTTGTATTATTGCTTTGGGCTCGCTAGACTCATATCACATCATAGGTTTAGTTTAACACAAATGCAGGGAATTAGCGTAAGAAATGCATGTAATTAAGTATAATTATATACCTAATTTGGAGGAGTGTCACATTCTCCCCCCGTTAGTGAAATCTCGTCCCGAGATTTAAGTCGAGCCGTGAGTCTCGGTCACGCTCTCAATTAGGTTGGAGTATTTCCTTCGCATTTCATCCTCTCGTTCCCAGGTAAACTCTGGGCCATGTTTCGAGTTCCAACGAACTTTAACCAGTTTGATTCGTTTGTGTCGAAGTTTCTGAGTTTTAGAATCCATAACTTCAACAGGTTCCTCCACAAAGTTAAGTTTTAAGTCAATGAAGACTTCGTCAGGAGGAAGGATAAGTGTTTCGTCAGAAAGACACTTTTTGAGGTTGCTTACGTGGAAAGTATCGTGTATGCTACTAAACTCTTGAGGTAGTTTGAGCTCGTAAGCGACAGGACCAATCCTAGCAAGGATTTCAAATGGTCCGATGTATCGTGGGTTCAGCTTTCCTCGTTTTCCAAATCGTGCTACTCCTTTCCAGGGAGATACTTTGAGTAGGACCTTGTCCCCTACTTGAAACTCAAGAGGTTTACGGCGGTTATCAGCGTAACTCTTTTGTCGATCTCGTGCCGCTTTCAGTCGGCTCAATACTTGAGTTATTTTGTCAGTGGTTTCCTGGACAAGTTCGGGTCCAGATAGTTGTCTGTCGTCCAACTCTGCCCAACAGAGTGGTGATCGGCACTTGCGTCCATATAACGCCTCAAATGGTGCCATCTGTATACTCGTGTGATAACTATTGTTGTAAGAGAATTCAGCTAGAGGTAGGTGAGTATCCAAGTTACCTCCAAAGTCTATCACACATGCTCGCAACAAGTCTTCGAGCGTCTGTATAGTTCGCTCACTTTGGCCGTCAGTCTGCGGGTGATAGGCAGTACTCATATCAAGTCGAGTTCCCAATGCCTGTTGTAACTTTTGCCAAAAGCGAGAAGTGAATCGTGCATCTCTATCAGAGATGATGGATAGTGGCACACCATGCCGAGAAACAATCTCTTTAATATAGATTTTAGCTAGTTTCTCCATTCCATCCGTTTCCTTAATAGCGAGGAAGTGGGCTGATTTCGTCAATCGATCGACAATCACCCATATGGCATTTGCTCCCGATGCCGTTCTAGGTAATTTCGTAATGAAGTCCATTGTTATTTGCTCCCATTTCCATTTGGGCAACTCAGGCTGTTGCAAAAGCCCAGACGGCTTTTGGTATTCCACCTTTACCTTCGAGCAAGTTAAGCATTTGCTAACGTAGGTGGCAATGTCACGTTTCATTCCAGGCCACCAGTAGAAGCCTTTCAAGTCCTGGTACATCTTGTCCGCACCAGGATGTATCGAGTAATTGGACTTGTGCGCCTCATCCAAAATCAGCTTGCGTAACTCTTCTACGCATGGTACCCAAATTCGGTTCATGAAGTATAACACTCCGTTGTCCTTTTTCTCAAGTTGTTTTTCCATCCCTTTCAAGGATTCATCCTTAAGGCGTTCGGATGTGAAAGCAAGTTCTTGTGCCTCGCGAATTTGAGTAATGAGATTCGAGTGGATTGTCAATCCCAAGGCTCGAACTCTTCGAGGTTTGATTCGTTCCTTACGACTCAGGGCATCTGCCACTACGTTAGCTTTACCCGGGTGATACTTTATTTCACAGTCGTAATCGTTAAGTAATTCGACCCAACGTCGTTGTCTCATGTTAAGTTCTTTTTGGTCGAATATATGTTGTAGGCTCTTATGATCAGTGAAGATCGTACACTTTGTACCGTATAGGTAGTGTCTCCAGATCTTCAGTGCAAAAACAACGGCTCCCAATTCCAAATCATGAGTCGTATAGTTTTTCTCATGCACTTTTAGTTGTCGTGATGCATAAGCAATGACCTTTTCGTTTTGCATCAGTACGCAACCCAATCCCTGATGCGAAGCATCATAGTAAACAACAAAGTTGTCTACTCCGTCAGGTAGGGATAGTATGGGTGCGCTGCTCAGTTTCTGTTTCAATATTTGGAATGCATTCTCTTGCTTCTCATTCCACTCAAATTTCTTGTCTTTTTGAGTTAATGTGGTAAGTGGCTGAGCTATCTTTGAAAAGTTTGCGATGAATCGCCTGTAATAGCCCGCTAGACCAAGAAATTGTCGTACTTCAGTTGGGGTTTTCGGTGCTTCCCAGTTGTTGATTGCCTCAATTTTGGATGGGTCCACGTGAATTCCCTTGTCATTTATCACATGACCAAGGAATTGGACCTCTCGTACCCAAAATTCGCATTTAGAGAACTTTGCATAAAGCTTCTCTTTTTGTAGTAGTTCGAGAACAAGCTTCAGATGTTGCTCGTGATCCTCTTTCGATCGTGAGTATACCAAGATATCGTCAATAAACACAATGACGAATTTATCCAAATAGGGTTTGCACACTCTGTTCATCAAATCCATGAATACTGCTGGTGCGTTGGTCAGCCCAAAAGGCATGACTAGAAACTCGTAGTGACCGTAACGAGTCCTAAAAGCAGTTTTCGGTACATCCTCTTCTCGTACCTTAAGTTGATGGTAACCAGATCGTAGGTCAATTTTTGAATAATAACTTGACCCTTGCAGTTGATCAAATAGATCGTCAATGCGTGGTAACGGGTATCGGTTCTTGATAGTTACCTTGTTCAGTTCTCGGTAATCGATGCACATCCGCATAGATCCATCCTTTTTCTTGACAAATAGGACCGGAGCTCCCCAAGGTGAAAAGCTCGGACGGATGAATCCCAAATCTAGAAGTTCCTGCAGTTGTGTAGATAACTCCTGCATTTCCGAGGAAGCTAAACGATAAGGTGCACGTGCGATAGGTGCGGCTCCTGGCACCAGGTCAATGTGAAACTCAATTTGTCGTGGGGGTGGCAATCCCGGCAACTCATCAGGAAATACTCCTGGATAGTCGCGTACAATGGGCACATCGTCTATACGTCGCTCTTCAGTTTTCTTTTCTACAATGTGTGCCAAAAATGCTTGGTACCCCTTTCGGAGATACTTACTGGCCTTCAAGCACGAAATCATTTTTGTGGTACTCTTTCGTTTCTCACCTTGAACCACAAATGTTTCTCCTGTTGACAGTGGTAAGCGAACCATCTTATCATGACATATGATCTCCGCGCGGTTCTTAGATAACCAATCCATACCGACTACAATGTCAAAACTTCCCAACTTAACCGGTAGTAAGTCTATTTCGAAGAGATGACCTTCTAACTCCAAGGTACATCCCGGTACTATTTCTCCTGATTCGATCAACTCACCATCGGCTAATTCTATGGTATACTTGTTGTCTAATTTATGGGATTCAAGTTCTAATAGTGGTCTAAACTCAGTAGACACAAAACTTAAATCAGCACCCGAATCAATTAACACAGAGGCATAATGGTTGTTTACGAGAAACGTACCAGTGACAGTGTTGGGGTCCTGGCGTGCCTCTTGTGCTCCGATCACGAATGCCCTTCCTTGAGCTGGTTGATTGTTGGTACCGCGGTTGTTGTTGTTGTTGCGGTTTTGGTTGTTGTTGAGCTTAGGGCATCGGTTGCGGTAGTGTCCTTGCTCACCACATTCAAAACATCCCTGGTTTTGACGCTCAGTGATTGCCCGTGGGGGAGGGTTAGTTTTGCATTCTCGGGTTCTATGTCCCCATGCCTTACAGTTTCCACAATACCCACACCCGCCTTCGTGGTGTCGGTTGCACTTATCACATTTGGGTTTGTTACCCAGGTATGGTTTCGAGTCGGTAGTAGTGGCAACATATGCTTTCGCATTTCCAGAATGTTTCTTGTTTTGATGACCTTGGCGATCAGCACCACTACCGTTCCACTTTCGCTTTGCACCACCAGAACTACTAACATCAGTACTGTTCGGTTCACTTTTTCCCGACACAGCTTTCTTAGTCAGACTTCCCATCCTGACTGCCTCATCAGTCAAACTTTGTGCTAGTGTAACAGCACTCCTGAAAGTGTCCGGTTTAGATGATGTCACCAGACTGCGGATTTGTGGTACCAGACCGAATATGTAGCGTTCGATACGCTTATACTCGGGAGTCACCATATGTGGCACTAGACGTGCAAGTTCCTGAAACTTAGTGGTGTACCCAGTAATATCAGCACCAATCATGGTGATGTTCCACAACTCTGTTTCTATTTTCTGCATCTCACTGCGAGGGCAGAATTCCTCCAATATCAGATTCTTAAATGTTCCCCATGACATTGAATAAGCAGCTGGTCTACCAAGTGATTGGATCTGACTGTTCCACCAAGTGAGCGATTTGTCAGCCAAAGTGCAAGCAGCATACTTCACCATACAGTCAGGTGAACAGTCACTAATATCCAATACCGACTCAGTTTTCTCTATCCAGTGAATCATACCAATTGCACCCTCGGTGCCACGGAAAGAAATCGGCTTACAAGCCTGAAATGTTTTGTATGAACACCCTCGGCCAGCATTCACGGTTGTCTCAGTATTAACAGGGGTAGATCCACTGTTGTTAACTACGGGTTCGCGATTACGGCTTGCCTCATATTCAGCAATACCTTCAGCTATTCTTCGTGCGATCATTTGTTCGGTGGTTTCAGTGGGTGGTGGTGGAGGCGTAGTCGTCTTTTGACTGTTTCTAGTAGCTCGTCGTTTGGGAGGCATGATTCAGCTCTGCGATGAATAAAATGCAGAGTGTTAATGTTGAGATATTGAATGTGAATAGATCAAAGATTCACATTTGATAGAAATGAATGACATGAAAAGATGAATGAATAGAGTTTTACAACAAGTGCCTTACAACTTTGAAACGCCCACATGTATCTAGCATAATATAATCACGTTGGCCAGGCGTCATTATATAATGTCCAATACATATTTCTTTTCATTGTCGTTTAACACTGTAAATTTCAGAGGTTCTCAAGAATAATCAATCATCAAGCTGTAAAATGTTTCAGGGTTTACAAGAGTTGGTCACAAAGTGTCGATAAAGTATAGGTTTAATCACAAGTCGACAGTTGTAAGAGGAAATAACATGGTTGATAATAAGCATAATGAATACGAGGCGTAAACCAAGCATACATTATATATTAAAGATCATAACGCTGTTACATGAGTTTAGTACAAAATGAGATGGGATTTCTAATATACCCATCGATGGTTAGCGTTATACAAAAGATGATGGGTTTCCTATACATATACCCATTCTACTAACAAAGTTCCATCCAACATACAGCTAGTCCATAATTAATACATACATCTATTTCCCCAAAAGTAATAGTTTAATATGGTGTAGGCACAACCGCCATACACAGACCTAACGGAACCATGGGAAATACATCCTAACCGCAATCATCACTGCTGCAGTCATCACACACATACTAGCTACAATCTCTGACACCCTAGCACGCCTCTCTAAAGCTGCAACGCGTGCACGGGTGGATGCTAGACTCTGCCAGTCTGTCAGACGGTGAGTCTCCACGAAATCCATCCTCTGATGGAGCATAGCCATATCCATGTCAGTACGGGAGGCATCGCTCAGTAGCTCCATCACATCTCTGCTCCTGCTAGAGGATATCCTAAACATGGTGTGGACCACAGCCACAAGGGTAGGCACAGTGAGCTCCAGAGGCTCACCAGTGAGATATGCAGATGGTGGTGAGTGGGAGGACTCTCCAAACTCAAAGGTCGAGGGAATACCCTCTAGTGATCTCCACTCTCTCAATACTCGAGGCATCCAATCCAAATGAGAAGGTCGGAGCCTTTTCTGTGGCGGCTCGACAACTGGAACCTCAGACTCAGTCACTGGCGCCTTATCGCGCGGCGCGAGTGGTCCCCTGGGAAAATCCCGAACACAGATCCTAGCTGTCATCCTAGGTACAGGCACACGAGAAGTACTCGCAACAGGTGGTGTAGAGGTAGGAGTGACCACAGGTGCGGTCGGAGGTGGTACTAAGTAAGCATCACTAGTGTCATCAGACATAGCTCTCACATGAACTGATGACTCATCCCCTACTGTAATCGCGGGACCCTCAAAAGTAGCCTCGGTCGGCTTTTCATCCGAAGCGTAAACATGGTAATGTGATTGACTAGACATACTGTGACAAAAGAAATTGAGGGTGGCGTGTCAGTCGTATGTTAGTTGTATGCAAAGTATGTATGCATGAATGCACAAATGTTCTAGCCAAGGCTATAGTCTAGGTCTCTAAGGTTCTCAGTCACCTAAAGACTTCTAGTTCGCTATAACCAATGGCTCTGATACCAAGTCTGTCACACCCCGCCAAACGGTAATTACAATTACATAGAGTGGTTTGCGGAAGCTTAGTGACGTGGCGGGGGTGCGAGCAGTAAAAACAACCAACAGATACATACATACTCAGAGCATATGATTATCGCAGAACGAATATAGATTAAGATGCCATTAGTTAAAGTTTTACAAAAGGTTACCACTTGAAAAGTGGTAACAGTAATAGTAGTAGTTGAAATCAGTATTTCATAAAATACATAATATCAAAAGTAGATTTCATAGGTATGACTGCAGTAGTTGCAGTTATACAGAGGAAATCCATGTGTCCCAAAAGTAGTGGCATCCTAACAAGTCCAGGGTAGTCCGTCCTGATATGTATGCAGATCTTACTTACGCTGCTAATTCTCTGAAAAACATAGAGTAAAACGTCAACAAAATTGTTGAGTGAATTCACAAGTTTGTTCGTTATGTAGGAAACACAAGTTAAACATTTAAGAATAACATTTCCAATAAGTGTTGTTTATCAAGTAGGAAACACAAGTTATTAACGAATAACATTTCCCAAATCAGTTGTAGTTGTAGTAGGAAACACAAGTTATTAACAAATAACATTTCCCAAATCAGTTATCAGCAGGAAACACAAGTTAACCTAAATAAGGATTAACATTTCCAAATCAGTGTACGTAGGAAATCACTTCCTAAACAATAGTTTTGTGGGAATATTTAGACGGTGATCCCTTGAAAGGTGAGCTAAACCTGTCAAGTAAGGTAACCCGATCTAACCCTATAACCAAACCACAACCCTAATCTGTTGTTGTTTGCCATGCTGGACAATTAAGTATACGCTCCCAAATCCGTAGGAGGGTCGTCACGGCGATAGTACTATCCGTATACTCAGTGGCTAGAGTCACCTAGCTAATGGTTATAGTCTGTAGCCATAAGGTCTTTTATGCACTACATCGTTCAGTCTAGATCCGTACCAAGATTCGTTGCCTAAATTCCCAAAATAGTTATGAAAAACATTTCATAAAACATAGTTCAAATAGTTGTGTGAAATACCCTTTCACAAATAGTTCAAGTATGAAGTACCTCTTCATAAACAATTTCAGCAAATACATACAGTATTTAATCAATTACAGTATGAAATCACATTTCATCAATAGTTTAAGTAAATACATCTAGTATTTAAATCAGTTGTCGCATGTACATATACATACGATTTCTATGTTTTCCACCCCGAGGTTTTAAAACATTAAAACATTTAAAAGGGGTTTGTGAACTCACTGTAGGTGCTCGGATGTGAATGCTAGCGAGATATGATAGCGTAGCCCAAACGAAATCAACCTATACACAATATTGTATTAACCATAAGTACATAGTTTACTTACGTTAATAATTCGTTTGTTTGAAGAAATTATCAATTTCTTAAGTTTGCGTAAGTCGTTGATGTTTGTTGTTGGAAATAAATAATGTTTTTCCCAAGTTATGTTTGTTTACATATGTCGTTTGTTAATTGTCGCGAATAAAACTTGGTTGTCGTTTACGTTTGTCGTATAGTTTGTACTAGATAATTCAAATCGTTCCCATAATATGTCGTTATATATATATATTGTCCGTTAATATATATATATATATATATATATATATATATATATATATTTGTTATCGTATTAAGTTTTGTTGCGTTTTAATTGTCCGAAGTATTATGTCTCAATAATATGTCCGTCTAGTTCTAAGTCCCATGTCGTAGCATTCTGTACCATTAATTGTTTGTACATTATATTACAATGCAAAAGTCAGTGACTGGACCAAAAAGGGTGAATACGCCGTATTCTGGTGAATACGCCGGATTCGGGCCAAATCAGGGGAATACGCCGTATTCTGATGAATACGCCGTATTCATTCGAAAATAGGGGAATACGCCGTATTCTGGCGAATACGCCGTATTCATTCGAGTTTAAAAGGATTCACCGGATCCACCGATGATCCGTCGGATCGAGTGTGTCTTTTACTCGTTCATCGTTTTAGCCGAAGGTTTGCGTGCGGGTCGAAGGTGGGAATACGCCGTATTTAACTGAATACGCCGTATTCGAAGTTTCAAAAGTTGGGAATCCGCCGTATTCCTGTGAATACGCCGGATTCATCTGGGTTGTTCAAAGTGTTCGAGTTTTAAATGGGGAATACGCCGTATTCGTAGGAATACGCCGTATTCGACTTGTTTGAAAATGGGAATACGCCGTATTCAGAGGAATACGCCGTATTCAAGAGTTTTCAAGTTCTGGTTCGGCTCTGTTACTTCAAATACGTACGGGTTTTGATTTTTGCTTCGTTTTTAAGATGATCAAACATCATAATAGGTTATACAATCACTTTGTAACATGTTTTAACCTCATAATATACCATTCTAACGAGTTTTCACCAATCGATTTTTGTTTTATGGTTTTGGTTTTTAAAACCCATTTCAAGAATCAATCATCAATCTTCAAGTTTGTGTTGTTATGTAGTTAGATTATGATGTATATACAAGTAATATATCGAAATTTAAACAAAGAATTCAAGGATTTGAAGTTTTCTTACAAATTGAAAATGATGAAAATGATGAACGTTTGATGATGATGATGGTGAAACCACTGGATTTGTTCCACTTCCACTTCCTGATGTCGCTTACCTCTGATCTTGTTACTTTGTTTTGAGAGAAAGAAAATGGAAATAATTGTGTGTGTGTGTTTTTGCCGAATGATCACAGAGAGGGAGGGAGTATGGTTTAAACTAAATTCTGTCTCTGCATTATTGATGTTAGGTGCCACTTTTGGCACCTCAATTTCGAGTACGGGTATAATTATAGCAATATAAAATTTAACATTTTATATTTTTATTTTGTAGATGCTCTCCTGGTTCGTAATATGTTTTCAGAATAATGAGGTTATCATTATTTTTGATAGTTGTACATTTTTGTACATTTTACTGAGCGCAGTTAATTGAGCGCCAATTTTCAGTAAATTTAGGATTTCATATTTTGAAGAAATGTTCTAACTTCTTCCAAACGAACGAGAAAATTTGTATTTTTATGATTCGACGTCGTACGCGCGTTTTAGAATTGTTTCTGTTCGTGTTATAATACGTTTTATGTTAAACGTATATTTAAACCCTTTTGTCTATTCGTTATAGATATATAAGTACTCGTAATTAATAATTTCATTATTAATTATTTTTGTGTCACGAAACTTTTGTTATTTATTTGTCGGCTTCGTTCCGATACGTTCGTACGTAATTTATAAATAACTACGTATAATGTAATACTTTTTGTATTATTGCTTTGGGCTCGCTAGACTCATATCACATCATAGGTTTAGTTTAACACAAATGCAGGGAATTAGCGTAAGAAATGCATGTAATTAAGTATAATTATATACCTAATTTGGAGGAGTGTCACAATTAAACATGTCAACCTAGCTTGGATTATCCAATTTATCATCATACACATCTTTACTAGTTAGCAATAAAACTAGTATACTAACATGAATTCACAATACATATGCAGAATTAAAACAGTCCTGTACAACCATAAATCATGTCGCGATGGGGGTCGAATCGCGTCGCTATTCACAATTAATCGCGTCGCAACCCACTGTCAATCGCGTCGCGATCTATACCTATATCGCGTCGCTATCTTATTCGGTCGCGTCGCGACCTGGTGTTTTTAAGCAAACCCTGCGAACAGCTTTCAACAGCTTCAATTCCGAACCAAATTTGATCAAATCAATCATCTCAGCTTTCTTAATCAATTATATATCACAAATAACAGTTTCTAACAACATCTAACATCATATATCATCATTTAGATCATCAATTTCATCACAAATAACATAAACCCTAACATATTAGTATGAATATAGATATATGAACACTTACAATTATATGATGATGATAATCAGATGATGAAAATGATGAATTAATCACTGATAAGCAAGTAGCTTCCAAGATTGGTTCTGATAAAACCCAGTTAGAAATCTTAGTATGTATTCCTTTGATGAATTGTTAACAAGCTTGCGGAATAGTTTATTAACAACTTGAAGAACTTGTAAACACAGAATATTTAATCAAAAGCTTCAATATTATTATCAATAATACGAACACACAATCGTGTTAGGGTTTACAACCTTGAAGCTAATAACTAGAATGACACGTATATATCTAGGGTTTCACATGATCTCTATTTATAACACATAGAGTCCTTTACAGAATCAAACATATTAGGAATCCTCATCTACTCCTAATATAACTCTAACCGACTTTATCTAACCAACAGTGGTTGTCTGTATAACTAACAGTGGTTGAGTACTTGATACAAAATACAAACAGTCAACAGTGACACTGTTAGACTAATTCTAACTGACAGTGGCACTGTCAATACAAAACTAAACTAGCAGTGGTAGACTTCTTCTAGCAGTGGCACAAGACTTGTGATCTGAGCAGATCTGGCAGTGGCTCAGGACTCAACAATCTCCCCCTAAACTTGATCATTCTCAGCAATGAATCAAGTTTCTTCATCTTTATTTTCATCTTTAGGAGCTTGATTCTGTTTTCTCTTTTTCTCCTCCTCTCTCATTTTTTCCAACTCCATTCTTTTATGAAACTGATTGAGCACCATGTATAAAGCATTAAATGCTCCTTCTGAAATCACTGTGGTTCTCAGTTGAGATGCAAGCACATTTCTTAGAATCTGAGTCCCCAGAACATATTGTCTTTCATCAAGCATATAGATTGTCATTCCACTTCTGAATAAGATCATATGAACTCTAGCTCTAACAAAATGTCTCCATGTATTCACATTCTCAATGCAGTTTAAGAACAAATTAGTAAATGGTTCAGGCTCAAACAACATATTCAAATATCTTCCCAACTCTCTTTCCATTATCACCAGTGAAACCTGCCTGTTTCTTTGACTGATTAGCTCATACAGATCTAGAATGTCTAACCTATTCACATTCTTGAGTACATCAGCAACAGATGTCAAGTATTGCTCATTCCCATCCTCTCTGACAATCTTCATCTGCTCTTTGTCAACATTAGCAACTTTTGAACTTTGTCCTTCCCATTCAACTATCCTTGATGATCTATCATGATTGATGTGAATATTTTCTTTGCTATCCTTCACCTCTTTGATATATTTTTTCAACTCATCTGCATCTTTCTCCAAATCAGGAACTACAGTATCACAAGCAAGAACTCCATTCCATCTGATCTTTAGATTTTGATCAGAAAGCCTTTTTTAATTCTCTTTCTTTGGCTTCTGCTTCCTCTTGCTCTTTCTTTTCAATTCTATCTTGCTCCTCTTTTCTCACCTGCTCAGCAATCCTCTTTCTATCCTCAGCCAACTTTTTCTCAATAAATTTGTCTTTCTGAAGCTTTTTCTCAAAATCCTCCTTTTCCTCATTCTGATATTTTTCATAAGCTTTTTCCAATCCCTCTACATCCCATCCTTCAAGCACACTTCTTGGTGCATATCTATCACCAAGAATTCTGAGCAACTCCTTTTTCCTCTGAGCAGCAGTTGGTGGTTTGTTTCTTTTCTTCTCAAGCTCAGCTTGTCTTTTCAGTATTGCCTTTTCTTCAGTAGCTTGTTTGTGCTTTGCAAACCCTGGATCCAAACCATCATTACCATTCTTTTTGTTGATCATGTCATGAATCTGCTGAGCAGACAACCCTCGACCTATTGCAGTCATATTATTTAGCATCTGTGCAGCCTTTTGTGATAAGGTTACCACACTCATGTCTTCCAGTACAACATCAACATCAGGACCTTCTTGTCTCTTGGACTCAACATCCATCCTTAACATTCTCTCATCATGCTCCTCCTGAGCTCTTCTGGCCTCATCTAAATCAATTGGAGGCTCTACAACCTTCTTAACCTTTCTTTCCTCTTTCAATTTTCCCTTACCTTTGTCCTTAGAATCAATCTTTGGAAGATCAGACTTAGGTTTGGGTGGTTGTGTAGGTTCTCTTATTGTAACAGGCACTTCTAGAGCCCTGGTACTGGTAGTTGTTGTAGCAGTGGTGTAAATTGGGGTAACAGTAGTTGTGACAGTGGTTGTTGTGATAGTTGTTGTGAGAATATTTGAAGTGTTAACAGGAGTTGGTGTAACAGTGGTTGACTCTGAGATAACAGGGGTAGGTATTATAATGACAGGGGTTGCTACTGAAGTACCAACAGTGGTAGATACCTCAGCAGTGGTAGAAACCAAACTACTAGCAATGGTAGAAACACTACTAGCAGTGGTCATAGATTAAGTTTTAACAGGGTTTAATACCTTGGCAGAGGTAGACTTCCTTTTAGGAATGGACTTCTTCCTGTTGTATATCAACCTCTTTTTCTCATCTTTTTCTTCAGGCTTAGATTCTACAAACTCCCCCTCAACCTCTACATCACTACTTTCCATCTCCTCTGTTTCAACAGATTTATCAATCTCATCATCATTTTGTTCATACACCATCACTAAAACTTACTCTTTTACCTATATCAAGATTTTCTCCCATAACATCCCAGAAATACAAATTAGCCACAGCCTTAAAAGGTAATCCTTTGTTTAATGGAAAAACATTTAAAGCTGGACCACTTTGTGCATTATGATCTACAACATTCACATTCTCACTGTCTGAACCACTTGTTTGAACATTTTCACCCACATATACCACCATTCTTCTATCATGCTCAGCATCCACCATCTGATCATCCATACCTTCATTAATCACATAATCTGAAACATCCAATTCATCCTCAACACCTCCATCACTTTTGTCATTAAACTCAGGTGTATTAAACTCAGATGTATCCATGAAGCTAATACCACCTGCACCTCCATCATTATCATCATTATTCCCATCAGCACCATCATGATCATCTCCCTTAACTTCAGGCACATTGTCTTTCTCTTGATCTTTATCTTTTCTCTCCCCCTTGCCTGAAGATGCCTGTAATTCCGCAGCAGGCTGTAAGATCTTTAAAACAGCATCCTCCATCACAGCCAATCTTGTTTTTAAATCACTTATTTCCTCCTGCTGCTTCTTTATCAATTCATCCTGGGCTGCCAACTTGACTTGTTGCTCCCTTCTCAAATCTCTTTCCCTCTCAAATTTGGTCCAAATCAAGTTGACATCATGTACCAGATCATCAATCGTCAATTCCCTAGTTACATTACTAGTCTCATCAACATTGGAGTGTGACCTCCTAGATGAATCATTGACCACATCTGCCATTGCAGATGCCCCTATTTTATTGGTACTGAGACCTACATTTGATTCATCACCCATGGGTTCATCACCCATTGGTTCATCAAGTGTAGTTGCCTCTGGTTGGGTCTTATTGATGTTACCACTGTCCTGCCCTGCCAGTGGGCTAGAGACAGTAGTGGCAGCCCTTCCAGAATGAACATTTTCAACAAGTATGTTCACCTGTTGTGGTTGATCATTTGGCTGAGACTGTGAAGAAACAGGAATCTCCATAGTCTGTTTAGTTTTCTTGGATTTCTTGACTTTTTGTTGGGTAGGCTGTTGGTTCCCTTGTTTTCTTTTTGTGCCACCTCCTGATGTGTGTTCAGAACCAACTTGTGTTGTTGGCCTGTCATCATTTGGTCCAGGTAGTGTTGGTAATACACCACCAGTGGCTGAAGGAGCAACTAACATTGTAGAAAACAATGCAGTTTCCTTCTTAGAAAAAGTATTCTGATACTGGTTCATGGCTCTAATAGTCTTCAAGGATAGAGTAGAACTCACTATTACACTATTCTCTGCTGGCAAATTTGGCAATTGCTTATTCAACAAAAGCTGAACAAATCTAGGGTACATAATAAATGTATCACCCTTTACATTCCTAACCATATTATATAAGATAAACCTAGACATATTAAATTTAAGACCCTGTGCCAAGCAGATTATAGGATATGCAATAGTAGAACTAAATTCATTAAAACTAGTCCTCTTTTGAGACAAACATACCAGAAAAGTATGAATGTAGAACTTCCACTGAGGACAGAACCATGACTTCAAGAAAGTGTATTAAGACCTTGCTTTTCCGGCACCTTCATACCCCATATTCGTTATACCTTGAAACAAATCATCTCTTGATAATTCCAGAACTCCTCCTTCATCATCAAACTGCAGAAGTTCTCTAAGTACAATCTCAGTCACCATTACCCTATTGCCCTTGACAGTGGAATGAATGTGAGTAATTCCATTAACATTCCCTTCCTTAGCGTTCTTCCAGAATTCTTGAATATGAGATCTTATCAATCTTGGAGCGACAGTAAGGGCATATGTAACTGGACAGTTACTCAAGAAATCGATAATTGGATGAAAATACTCATCTGCGACTTCTTTATTCAAGAAAGCCCTCATGTTGTGTTCAGAATGAACACTCAGAGTAGAATTACCAGAATCAGATGAAGATGATGATGCCATTGATGAAATTGATGAAAGAAAGAAGAGCGGTTTACAATGAACAAACACAAACGAGAGCGGTTATTGAAAGGTTTTGAGAGAATTTTGAAAGCGTAATTGAAAAAGTGAAGTGTTTGGGTACTTATGTGATGACAGTGCCAAGCCCTAGAAAATAGAACTAACAGTGGCACTGCTGGTTATACCCAGCAGGGGCACAACTTACGAATAAGCCCAACAGGGGTACCTCACTTAGTCAATTATAGTCAACCCTTTTTAACCATCTAACAAAGCTACCAGCGGCTGATAGTCTAGCAGGGGCATCCGACCAAGGAAACTCCAGCTTAGAACTAACAGGGGCATACACTTAGCTTTATTAGAAAAAGAAACTATATATATATATATATATATATATATATATATATATATATATATATATATATATATATATATATATATATATTTTAATCAAAAGAAGAAGCAACAAAGAAAACATTAGACTCTAGCTCAAGTGATGTCTCCTGACAGTGGCTGAATCCTGCAATACTAAACTAAGAAAAACAACCAGCAGGGGTTAATCTACACAACTATACAGCAGGGGTTGAAATTACATTGACAGTGGCATAAGTAAACTAACAGTGGCACCAACTGTTATCATGATGAAGCTAACAGTGGCAATACTTGACCCTGTCACACACAATATACTTCACCCCTGTTAGTATCAAATCCTGACCAAAACACTAAGTGAGATTGATCATACCAATATTAGTTATCAAAAATGTAAATCTTCCTACATCAAATGCTTTTGTAAAAAGATCTACAAGTTGATTATCAGTATGAATTTTAAAAATATGAATCAATCTTTTATCATAGCAATCTCTTATAAAATGATATCTGATCTCAATGTGTTTGGTTTTTGAATGCTTAACAGGATTTTGAATGATACTAATAGCATATGTATTATCAATATAAATAGGAGTGTTCATGAAAGTCAAACCATAATCCAGCATTTGATTCTGAATCCAAAGAACTTGTGCACATCAACTTGATGCTGCAACATATTATGTTTCTGCTGTTGATGTGGAAACTGTGGTCTGCTTCTTGCATTGCCATGACACTAGCCTATTTCCAAGAAATTGACATCCTCCACTAGTTGATTTTATATCCATGTTCTCACCACCATAGTCACTATCTGTGAAAGCCTTTAGCTCAAAAGCTGATCCTTGAGCATACCAAAGTCCCAAATCTGGTTGACCTTTCAAATATCTAAAGATCCTTTTCACCGCATACATGTGTGACTGCTTTGGATTGGTTTGGTACCTAGCACAAAGACACACTGCAAACATAATATCAGGTCTAGATGAAGTTAAATACATCAAAGAACCAATCATTGACCTGTACAAGTGCACATCTACTTCCTCCCCCTCAGGATCAGAATTAAGATGTTTGTGTGCCTCCATGGGAGTGCTAGCTATCTTGACATCTTTATAACCAAATTTATTCAAAATATCCTTCACATACTTCCCTTGGTTAATAAAGATTCCATCTGTCTTCTGTTTAACCTGCAATCCTAAAAAGAAAGTGAGTTCACCCATTGAACTCATCTTGAATTTCTTATGCATTAAGTCCTCAAACTCTTTGCACAATGAATCCCTAGTTGACCCAAAAACAATATCATCAACATAAACCTGTACCAACAATATATCTCTCTGAACCCTCTTGGTAAACAAAGTCTTGTCAATAGTACCTCTCTTGAATCCATTCTTGAGAAGATACTCAGATAGAGTATCATACCAAGCTCTTGGAGCTTGATGTAAACCATACAAAGCTTTCTTCAATCTTCACACTCTATCTGGATATGTTGGATCTTCAAACCCTGGTGGTTGGCATACATACACCTCATCATCAATTAGACCATGAAGAAAAGCACTCTTCACATCCATTTGATAAACCTTGAAACCCTGATAAGATGCATAAGCTAAAAACAATCTAATAGCTTCTATCCTAGCAACAGGGGCAAAAACATCATCATAATCAATTCCTTCTTCCTGTGTATACCCCTGTGCTACCAACCTGGCTTTATTCTTAATGACAATCCCTCTCTCATCTCTCTTGTTCTTAAAAATCCACCTGGTGCCTATAGCCTTCTTTCCTTTTGGTAAATCAACCAAATCCCATACATCCTGCAGCTTGAATTGCAGCAATTATTCTTGCATAGATTCAATCCAGCTGAGATCCTTGAGAGCTTCCACTGCTTTCTTTGGTTCCATCTGAGAAAGAAAGCAAACATATAATGAAGTATGTAAATCTTCTTCTCTTATCTTTGACTGCTGTCTGGTCAGAACAGCTGAACCAATATCACCAATGACCAAATCCAAGGAATGATCTTTATGAACCAGATACTTAGATGTGGATGTATCAAGTAATTCTCTTTCCAAATTAGGACCCAAAAGATTATCCATCTCTGATTCTGAAAAAGAATCTCTTTCCTCTCTTTCTTTTGAAGGCTTTGGAGTTGTTTCAGAATCTGACAAAGAAGTCCTTTCCAAAACTTGAAATGAAGGACTTTGTTCATAGTTCTTTGGTGATCTTTGCTCTTCATCAGATAGTCCAGTTATCTCTAACTCACTTTCTGAATCTTTATGTGAACCCCTTAAAGTAGATATTTGAGGATCTGTAGGAATTGAACCATGTGTACCCTTATCTGAATCATCCTTTGCAGATGACCCATTTGTTTCAGAAGTTGATCCTTCAGTTTCTGTTTGATCCTGTTGAAAAACTGCTGGTGGATCTGGAGACCAAATTGGAAATAATACATACTCCAAGTCATTCTTTTTAGGCTGACTTGAGCTTCCATCTCCATCTGCATCATCACCAGCACTTGTACCTGCACTAGTAGACAAATCTGGATATCTAAAAGCATGGGTTAGTGCATCAATATCAAACAATACTTCTGGACCTTTTCCTTCTACATTTGGTGTATTTTCATTAAAGGTCACATCCATGGTCTCATCTATGATCCTAGTCCTTTTATTAAATACTCTATAAGCCTTGCTTTGAATAGAGTATCCAACAAAGACAGCCTCATCTACCTTACTTTGAAACTTACCAAGGTGATCCCTGGTATTTAAGACAGTACAAGGACATCCAAATGGTTTTAAAAAGTTAACCAAAGGTTTTCTCTTAAAGAATAACTCATAGGGTGTCTTGTTATGAGGTTTGATTATCAAAATCATATTCAAAACATAACAAGCAGTGTTGACTGCCTCTGCCCAAAAGGACATTGGAAGTTTAGCATCTGCCAGCATGCTTCTAGCAGCCTCAATTAGTGTCCTATTCCTCCTTTCAGCTACTCCATTTTGTTGTGGAGTCCTAGGTGCACTAAACTGTCTTTCTATACCTTTCTCCTCACAGAACTTATTCATCTCATGATTCTTAAATTCTGTCCCATTATCACACCTGATGATCTTAACCTTTTGATTAGTTGAATTCTCAATCCTAGTTATGAAGGATCTAAGTATTTCGCCTGTCTCATCCTTGGTCCTAAGAAAGAATACCCAACTCATCCTAGAATAGTCATCAGTTATCACCAAACAGTAAGATTTCTTCCCTTGACTAGCTACATTGGTAGGGCCAAATAAGTCCATATGTAACAGGTATAAGGGAGTGGTATTGGTATTCAGAAGCTTGGTCTTATAAGAGATCTTGTGTTGCTTGCCTTTGAGGCAAACTACACAGTGGTCACCACATTCAAATAACTTTTCAGGTAATCCTCTTACTAGCCTATTCCTTACAAGTTTATTCATGGTCTTGTAATTCAAGTGACACATCCTCCTATGCCATAATGCAGATTCAGAAACAGTAGCTTTAGAAATGAGACAGTTAACATTTTGAGTTTCCATCTTGTTTAAATCACTACAGTATACATTATCCTTTCTTGGAACTCTCATTAAAATTTTATCTTCAGGTATTTTGAGTTTTTCAGAGAGTATAAGACATTCTGTGTCAGTGAAATAAACAGGATTTTGCTTATCTGTGATTTGACTCACACTAAGCAGGTTGTATCTCAATTGTTCAACATAATACACATCATTGAAAATGAGCTTACTGCTTTTTACCTTACCTTTGCCAGTGATCTTTCCTCCTTTAGGATTACTGCCAAATGCTACATCTCCTCCATTAAATGCTTTGAAGTCCTACAATTTCTCCCTATCTTCAGTCATGTGCCTTGAGCAGCCTGAATCAATGTGCCATAAGCTCTTTGGCTTGCCCTGCACATATAAAAAGATAAATAATTAGTTTCTCTTGGGAACCCAAACCAATCTGGCTTTGGGTTTCCCTTGAGCATTTTTGACATCAACCCTCTTAAAGGTGATTGATCTCAATGCTCCATTGATTTTGGACACTTTTGATGTAGATGCATTCTTATGGCTCCAAAAACAATCTGTTTTAGACCTGACAGGGGTTAATGGTTTGACAGTGGTCACCTTCAAATTCGTATTTATTACCCTGGCAGTGGTCGCTTTACTTGGTATAAACATTCTTTTGAAATGCTTAATACCAGCAGAGGTACCATGCCTGACAGTGGTCAAACCCTCCCCTGTTCTTGTCTTGCCTCTGTTAGCCTCTGACAGTGGCACTGCTGCAGCATTAACAGGGGCTGCAGCCTTGCCTCTGTTAGGCTTATTTCTCAACATTTGTCCTGTACCACTGTTTCTATTTTTAGGAATATAGTAACAGTCATGTTGAAGATGATTATACCTACCACAAATAAAACACGATTTTCTTTTCACACATTCAAACCTATCACCCAGCCTTTGTGAAACCAATTGGTTCCAATTCCTTTGATTTCCTTTAGGTGTAAGTTTGGTTATTTTATTTGCAGAATTTTCAACATGTTTGCAAGCACACTTAACACATTCTGCCTTTACATTGGACTCATGATGAACCTTTTTATTCACATAACCTAGACCAGTTTTAGATTTGTTAGTCCTATTCACTTGTTCAAGCTGAACCTTAGCTTTCTCCACAACCAACTTCTTGCCTTCTTCTAGTTTATCACTCTTAGGTTCTGAAACTAGACCAGTAATAGACTTAACACAACCATCCATAGAGTTACCACTATATGAGCTATCACTATCACTCTCATCTTCCTCAGTCCAATCAGATATTTCCTCTTTATCAAAATTTACATTATCATCACTATTAACTACTGGATCTACCTTTTTACCCTCCTCAGATACACCTACCTTAAGTTTTTCTAAGTCAAAATCATTTTTAGGTGGGAAGTAAGTATGATTATAAGGTGAGGGTACAGCATTAAGGTTGTAACCTAATCCAGTTTTTAATTTATCATGAATTTGAGACTTGATTAAGTTTTGAACACCTTTTGAAGCATTTTCCAATTCATCAACTTTCAACTTTATTGACTCTTTATCAGAAATTGCCTCAGCCAACTTTGCATTTAGCATATCAACTTTTGTTTGTAAAGCTTTTCTTTTCCCAATTCAGATATTTAATATCTAAGTGAAATTGTGATTCATTCTTTTCAAAAGCTTTTATCTGTTTTTCTAAGTTTTCAATTATTAAAGTTGCATGTTAACTCTTTTCCTCACAAGCTTTCAATTCATTACACACAACCATATTATGATCCCTATAAAATTTAACCATTTTTTTGCATGTAGGAGAACATAATTTAGATTGTACCTCATATGGAATGTCTGAAGGCTCTGGTTCTTCTGTGACAGCCATTAAAGCTTGATTCTTGACTACAAGCTCTTCGTGGTCACTCCAGTCAAATCCTCCCATTTCATCTTGTGCAACTAATGAATCTGAAGTGGTGTTCTGAACAGGTACCAATCTTCTTTGAGGACCAGAACTATTTCTCAGAATGCCATTAGCAGTATACTGAGATTCTCCAGCCTGTGTGCTCTTGCACACTCTAGCAAAGTGTCCTATCTTGTGACAGTTGAAACACTCCACCTTGCTCTTGTCAAAACCAGCTACACCATCTCTTTTGTAAGCAAAGTTTCTGTTCCCTGACCTCTGCATATACCTTTTTGCCCTTATAGTAATCATAGCCATCTGCCATCTCAAATCCATCTCCTCAAGGTCCTCTTCATTAACCTGCTCCAAATCCTCTGTAGTTAAGGATGAATTCACATGGCTTGCAAAGAATGCTTCCAACACATTATCATTAGCACCAGATGTGCTACAACTACCAGATTCACCAACAGACACAAAAGCAGCATTGTTAGAGCTACCGTTGGACTGTTTTAGAGCTAAGACCTCATGCTCAAAGTTCCTCAGATCATTGTATAGATCTTCAATCTCCTTCTCTTCAAGATTGGCACTCTGTCTAAGTCCCACAGTGTACATATTCCAATCTGTACCTAGTGATCTCAGAAACTTCCTATTCAAATCATCCTTATCAATCTTGACATTGTGATTTTCAAGATCACCCACAAGTTTTTGAAATCTGTCAAACGTCTGAGTCAAAGTTTCAGACTTTACACCTGCAAAGTTCTCAAATTGCTGTTTGAGAAGAGATCTCTTATTCTTCTTGGTGTTGTCATTACCACCAAATCTCTTAACAATTGCTTCCATGAGAACCTTAGCATCTTCACAGTTTTCAAATTTCCTTTGATACTCATTAGGAATAAACAAAAGTAGAGTACTTAATGCCTTCCACTCTGTTGCTCTTTCTTTCCTCTCTGCATCAGTCTTTGGTGGTGGTCTTTCCAGACTTTCACCATCCGGACCCTTGAGATAGTTTGGTCCATTAGTAACCACCTCCCACGTCATATAATCCGTGAGCAACATGTATTGCCTACTCCTAGTCTGCCATAGCTCAAACTCATCAGGTTTGAGCATGGGAATCTTTATAGCTTGTATACCTTCCATTGTTTCAGTAGACATCTTGTTATTTGATGACAAAGCTGTGGACTTCAATTACCTTCTTCAAGATCAAAGCAATACCTTGCTCTGATACCACTTGATAAAACCCAGTTAGAAATCTTAGTATGTATTCCTTTGATGAATTGTTAACAAGCTTGCGGAATAGTTTATTAACAACTTGAAGAACTTGCAAACACAGAATATTTAATCAAAAGCTTCAATATTATTATCAATAATACGAACACACAATCGTGTTATGGTTTACAACCTTGAAGCTAATAACTAGAATGACACGTATATATCTAGGGTTTCATAGGATTTCTATTTATAACACATAGAGTCCTTTACAGAATCAAACATATTAGGAATCCCCATCTACTCCTAATATAACTCTAACCGACTTTATCTAACCAACAGTGGTTGTCTGTATAACTAACAGTGGTTGAGTACTTGATACAAAATACAAACTGTCAACAGTGACACTGTTAGACTAATTCTAACTGACAGTGGCACTGTCAATACAAAACTAAACTAGCAGTGGTAGACTTCTTCTAGCAGTGGCACAAGACTTGTGATCTGAGCAGATCTGGCAGTGGCTCAGGACTCAACAGGTTCCTCTTTTAATTTCAAATTATGAATGTGTGTTTATCAAGTTTCATTAGGAAGCAAAATGGGAAAGAGGAAGAAAATAAAGAAATAAGGTCGGCTCACTCAAACCGACATCACATATACGGGTATAATTTAATACCCCTTCTCAAGCTATTGTCTGGAACCCGAAAACCATTTGCGTGTCCAAACCTTTTATTGTTCCGTCAACTATATTAATTTAAAACAATTAATATTTCACTATCCACAATAAGTGCTGAAACTTATTTTCTAGTTATTTTCAAATAACTAACAAAATAATTTCCTAACACATAAACAATTATAAAAAATGTCGGGAAATTATAATAAAACTTCTAGGCTCGTTTTGCGGATGTTACAAAAACAATCTTATATAGTGTTATTTGTTTTAACGAAAGACAATTTACTCTTCGAAGTTGAGGTACATTATTCAAGTGGAAAATAAATTTACGAATTAGAATAATTATTAAAACATTAAATGAGCAATTCAATCAAAATGTACGATATGTATAAATTTATTTCAAAATGTTCTTGTGAATATGATAATCAATCACAAAAAATCTGTGAATTACGTTCTACAATATCTCGGAAGCAACTTAATACACTAAAATTGATATTGCCTTGAGAAAAATATTTTAATATTGGATGGAAAAAAAGAAGGGAAAGGATTCAAAAACAAAATATTGTTATTGAGTTTTGAAATAGAAGGAAGGGAAAAGATCGGGATGGAAGGGAAGGGAATGTTGTAATGCATTTTTTTCTTCCATCACTTTCCTTCCTTTCTTTTCATTCCATCTTAACAACACAAATTCATAATTTTCCTTCTTTCCATTTCTTTTCCTTTATCTTATTCCTTCTTCAATTCTCTTCTTTTCCATTTACGGAGTAGTTTTTAACTCGATAACACAGTATGAATATTTATTTGATTGAATAGTTTTATTACTATTGTTTAAACCTATATCGTTTTAAGGTACGTAACCTTATTATACCTTCTTTTAATAGTGCCCCATATCTGCTGAGAACATTGTAGTGGTGTGGTAGAACACTGTGAATGGTGGACATCTTCACGCCTTTTGCTACTACAACAAAAAGGATATTTGTTCACACTTTTTTTTTTATTTCACAATTTTAAAAAGAGTGAACTTTTTGTTAAATTTATCACACTTATAGATGTGTATAAATTTATAACATTTATAAGCGTAATATATCATCACATTTTCACACATAAAAGTGTAAGAAAAAAAAGTTCACACTTATTAATGTGTATAAACATAAACTTGATCACACTTAAAAATGTAAAGTAAACTTGTCACACCTCATTTCCTCACACTAAAGAAGTGTGAACAAATTGGGTGTCACAAATTTAGTTTAACACTTTTAGGTGTGATCAAGTTTATATTTGTACACACCAATAAGTGTGAACTTTTTTTTTCATACACTTGTATGTGTGAACATGTGATGATTTTTCACCCTTATAAATGTTAAAAATTTACACATTTATAAGTGTGAAAAATTGGACAAAAAAATTCACATTTTCTAAAAGTGTGTAGAAAAATGTGTGAATAAATAAGTTTTTTGTTGTAGTGGCTCTAAGGTGTAAGTTTTAACTAGGGGTGTTCACTATTTGGACAAACCGAATTGTCCAATCGGACAATTTGGATTGGACTATTTGGTTCAGATAATTTGGTATTTTGGATCGGTTTGGTTCAAAACCGAATATTTATTTTGATTTTTGGATTGGTTTTGGTTACCAATGTAAAAACCGAATAGTCCAAAAAAACCGAATAGTAATATGTTTTGGTAATACTTTCAAAATATGTACAAATTAATTAGGTTAATCACCAAATATTATGCATACTTATACTATTATTAACTTTATTCATCGTTTATCACAAATTTCTCAACTATATCTTGCTTTTGTCTTGCAAATTATTAAATTTTTGTTTAGTTTTGTTTGATAATCAAATTTTTTGATTTTGTTCGAATGTTTTTATTATTAATATATGAAATCATAAACCGAATAGTAAAAACCGAATAAAACGAATAGTAATTAGGTTCGGTTCGGTTTGGTTTTTTAGTTATTCGGTTCGGTTCGGTTTCAACTTTTCAAAATCGAAAACCAATATGTTTTATTTATTAGGTTCGGTTTAAACCGAATTAAATGAATGAACACCCCTAGTTTTAACATGTGGCGTTCCACTCGCTTCGCCGACTTTCCTTTCATTATTTTTTTCTACTCAATCAGATGTTCGATGCCACAGAATTTAAAATTTGAATTATAAAAATAAACATTGATGCCTATTTTACATATGCACTCATATTATTTTTTCAAAGTAATTATTTATAAATCCTTTAACTATAATTCGCAATGTACACTAGGCGGAGTAAGGATGTCATGGGGGCCATATTTCATCGTAAAATTTAGCGATATGTACCGCATCATAGTAAATTAAATTTAATAATTGGCACAAGATGAGCCTATAAAAAAATTTATTTAAGAAATATTTTCGATATGAGAAAGTAAATGGAAATAATTTATTAATGAAATTTTGACTAGGAATATAAATGCAAAAAGTAGAAGCGGTGGCTCGAACACGGATCTTACATTTAACATGCCAACGCCTTATCCACTAAGGGTGTATTTGGCTACAACGGCCTAAAGGAGAGGCTGTAACTGGAGTTTGTGACTGGAGCCTATAACTAGAGTTGAGGTTTGAGCTTCTATCTAGAAGCTACTTTAAAAAGTTTATACTTTAGGGGCTCCTGGGTCTTATTTTTTCAAGATGCCTTATTTTTGTTGTGTTGCCAAACAAGACTTATGTGCTAAAGTTAATTAAAAGTAAAAAACTCAAGCCTATAAGAGCACAAGGTGTGCACCAACTTGGCATCAGCGTTTCTCATCGAGAACGCCGTCGGACGGCGTTCTGCCGCCCCGGGACGGCGTTCCCGACGGCGTTCTCGTCACCATTTTCAGCCCAACGTTTAGATCCGAACGTCGAAACGTGCAAAGTTCTCGCCTTTTTTCTTCTTTTTCTTTTTTTGTTTTTTGTAGTTGTGTCTGTGTATTAATATGTGTTGTCTGTGTTGTTTGAATTAGTGTGTGTGATGGGCAGGTAGAAGATAGAAGAAGAAGAAGCGCAGGTAAATAAAAGAAGAAGCGCATCGTTTTTAGGTTTATAAATTGTAGGGGAATTGGGCCAAGCCCATAACTAAAAAGAATGGGCTACTAAATATTAATCTATACGTATAGCATACTAGCATGTAATCATGTACAACGTTCTCTTTTTTATATTTTTTAATGACTGAATTGTTATTTAATTTAATTTCGTTGTTATTTATATTATTATTTTTATTTATTTATTTTTAAATATTAATTTATACAATTATCATCATTAAAAAAAACAAATAAAACAAATAATAAAAAACTCTAGAACACAGTCCAGAACATTGTGAATTCAGTTTTACCACACCACAAAATCTTCACTTTCAACATTCTTCAGAACACTGTCCAGAACACCGTGTACCACACCATGTGCTCTAAAAGCCCTTAGAATCACAGTGCCAAAACACACCCTAAGCTATCAATCAACTTATTAATTTCATATATCTAAAAGCCCTTAGAATCACCGTGTACCACACCATGTGCTCTAAAAGCCCTTAGAATCACAGTGCCAAAACACACCCTAAGCTATCAATCAACTTATTAATTTCATATATATAAATATTGACCAAATAATTGTTCTAGGACTCCGGAAATATGAGGCCCCATGGAGTACTAGCCCATTTCGTTGGAGGTGTTCTAAATCGGATATTCAAAAATTCAGATAGTTGAATTTTTGAAAAGTGTATTTTACTATCCGAATATTTGAAATTTCGGATATCCAAACTCGAATTTTTCAATATATCCGAATATAATAAATATTTTATTTTTAAATTTAAAAATTTGTCACATTATATATGTAACATCCTCGAAATGGACTTAGTTGTTTATATATTATTTCTTGATTTAAATATGTATTTAAACGTGTTAGGAAATATTATTGTTTGAAATAGTTGAAATAATTGGAATAGGAGTCGAATATTCCAATGTGATAAGTAAATTATTAATTGTTGTAAATTAATATAGTTGACGGTGCAATAAAATGTTTGGACTCGCAAATGGTTTTCGGGTTCCAGACAATAGATTGAGATGGGGTATTAAATTATACCCGTATATTGAAGGCGGTTTGTGAACCGACTATATATTTAACTTTCCATTTTAGGAAAGTTCATTTAGAAACTTCAAAACTCACAGAAACTCTCAGAAAACTTCCGAATCAAACTAGAAATCAAATCAGGAAGTTGTGATTCTCGTGAAACTTCACCATGGACAGATTATCATCAGTATATTCTTCAATCAGTAAGTGTTCTTGAGTATTTAAGAATTTGATTTCGATTGAAATTTAGGTGAATTGATGATTTGGAAGAATTAGATGTTAGAAACATGTAATAACTGTTATAAAGTGTTTATATGAAAGTATTTGTGACATATAACAGTTAGAAAATGAGTTTGGGGTGATTTTTGTTAAAAACCCGTGGGTTAGGGTTTTGCTGTTCGTACAAGGCCTGGACGACGATGGAAGCCGGCGGCTTCATATGGAAGCCGGCGGCTTGGTCTTGTTTGTTGAAACCGGCGACTTCATGATGAAGCCGGCGGCTTGTGCCCAGTTGGTTGAAGCCGGCGGCTTCTTTGGCAAGCCGGCGGCTTGTGTTGCATTTTAGGAAACCAGTGGATGGTGATAAGAAGCCGGCGGCTTCTAGGAGGAAGCCGGCGGCTTGGAGGGCTGATATAGCTTTTTATTATCTTGTTGATTGTTATGCGACTGGTACTTGTTGTAAAATGGTATTGTGATTGATAATTAATATATGATAAGAGTTATATTGAAATCCATAAAATGTGATTAGGAACTAATAATTGAAAAGTAAATTATGTTAAGTTCCTAAATGTTAAAGATTGATATAAGTTTAGTATTGATGATCATGATTACTAACTTATATTTGATTTGTTGATTCTCAGATGTGGAGAAGGCTCAGTGATATTAGACTACTGAGTGGAGGCCTGAGGTAGTCGGTGAGTGGATCTGTAACCTCAGTGTGATTTAGTTGTAATGATTTGATTTACAACAAGTAATTATAGTATTACTTTGATAGAATGTAATTGTTGAGATATCTTGCCATGATAGTTTTACTAGTTGCTTACTTGGCTGTGAGCTAGTATGTAAGATTCTGAGGTCAACTTGACTTGACAGTTGGACTTGGTTGTTATTGTAGACGACAGGAGATCTTGAAACTTGAAATGTTGGTTTGGAGATCTAGGTCGTGTGTGATTAACAACTGGTTATCGGTAATTCTGTATAGGCCAATACAGATGATTGATAAGAGTTCCTTGATTACCAAACCGGTATTAGGGTATCTCAGGAGCCACCGATCCTCATGACGATTGATAATGTTTGATTGGTGTAGCTTGACATTGATTGGATGTCGAGTGAATGATTGATTTTCTGTTTATTGTTATTTGATGTAAACAGATTATTATGCTAGGTTGTACTGTTGCTTATAGTTTCATTCACTTAGCTTTATGCTAACCCCACCACAGTTCTGCCTGCAGGTTGAAATAGATGGGACATATTGGGCAGGGCAGGAAGTTGTTGGACTGGATGGAATGTTTGACAGGCTTTTACTCTAATGTTAGTTTTATAACTAAAGAGATGTGCTGAATTATATAACACCGAGTTTGTTAAAATGTCATGTATTAGATTTGAAAAAGTTTATTGACATTTTAATTGACATTGATAGTAATGTTTTGAAATATATACGCTTCCGAGTCGCAAGTATTATATATAGTATAACACCCCTCGTTTCATTATAAACAATCAATATAATAATAGCGACACGGAAGCGTATTTTTAAAACATTTATACCAATTTACACAAAATGTCAATAAACTTTTTCAAAGTCAAACACTTGACATTTCAACAAATTCGGTGTTATATGATTCAAAACACTTTTACAATTATATAAAAATAACATCAGAGTAACAGCCTGTCAAACATTCCATCCAGTCAAACACTTCCTGCCCTGCCCAATATGTCCCATCTATTTCAACCTGCAGGAAGAACTGTGGTGGGGTTAGCATAAAGCTAAGTGAATGAAACTATAAGCAACAGTACAACCTAGCATAACAATCTGTTTACATCAAATAACAATAAACAGAAAATCAATCATTCACTCGACATCCAATCAATGTCAAGCTACTCACATCAAATATTATCAATCGTCATGAGGACCGGTGGTTCCTGAGATACCCTAATACCGGTTTGGTACTCAGGGAACCCTTATCAATCATCTGTATTGGCCTATACAGAATTACCGGTAACCAGTTGTTAATCACACACGACCTAGATCTCTAAACCAACATTTCAAGTTTCAAGATCTCCTGTCGTCTACAACAACAACAAGTCCAACCATCAAATCAAGTTGACCTCAGAATCTTACATGCTAGCTCAAACAGCCAAGTAAGCAGACCACCAAACTAACATGGCAAAATATATATCAACAGATGCATCATATCAAAGTAATACTATAATTACTTGTTGTAAATCAAATCATTACAACTAAATCACACTGAGGTTACAGATCCACTCACCGACTACCTCAGGCCTCCACTCAGTAGTCTAATATCACTGAGCCTTCTCCACATCTGAGAATCAATAATCAAATATAAGTTAGTAATCATGATCATCAGTACTTAACTTATATCAATCAATAACATTAGGAACTTAACATAATCCACATCAAGATTACTAGTTCCTAATTATACACTAATGATTTACAATATAATCATTAACATATATTATCATATAACATATATCAAGCACATTACTATCGAAATCAAACAAGTAATGCTGAAACAGCCCTTCAAGCCGCCGGCTTCCTCCTAGAAGCCGCCGGCTTCCTATCATCACCCGCCGGCTCCTACAAACACAACACAAGCCGTCGGCTACCCCTATGAAGCCGCCGGCTTCGGCTAACAAGAACAAGCCGCCGGCTTGGCCAAAGAAGCCGCCGGCTTCTGGCCTCATCCCAGCCCAGCACGAACAGCAGAAACCCTAACTCGCGGGTTTAATCCCCAAAACACCAAAAACTCGTTTTTAAACGGTTATAAACCTCAAATATCATCACATAATCAATATGTAACACTTATAACCTGTTTCTAACATCCAAATCTCTCAAATCATCAATTTACCCAAATTCAATCAAAAATCAAATTCTTAAATACTCAAGAATACTTACTGATTGAAGAATCTAACGATGGTAATCTGATGATTATGAAGATTCACGAGAATCACAACTTCCTGATTTGATTTCTGGATTGATTTGGAAGTTTTCAGAGAGTTTCTGTGAGTTTTGAAATGAAAATGAATAACTTTCCTAAATAGGAAAGGATATATATAAGTCGGCCTCACGAACCGCCTTCAATATACGGGTATAATTTAATACCCCATCTCAATCTATTGCCTGGAACCCGAAAACCATTTGCGAGTCCAAACATTTTATTGTACCGTTAACTATATTAATTTACAACAATTAATAATTCACTTATCACATTGGAATATTTAACTCCTATTCCAATTATTTCAACTATTTCAAACAATATTATTTCCAAACACATTTAAATACATATTTAAATCAAGAAATAATACTATACAAACAACTAGGTCCATTTCGAGGATGTTACAACTCTCCCCCCCTTAAAGAGATTTCGTCCCCGAAATCTAACCTCGTTCAATCTGACTAATGTGATATAATCACATATAGCTTATCATACATTTGTCCTCAATAGCAACTTACAACTATTCTTAGACTAGTTGAATTCTTTCCACATGCACATATCCAAATGTACATGCTTCTATCTTTTCCTATGCACACTTACAGTGCATCCATCCAACATCTCATAGGAACCAATCATCTATCTAATTCCTTTATCACCAATCAGATAAAAGTTTAAAGCACCCAATCACTTTAACCAACATCAATAAGTGAAACCTAACATCACTTACTAGGTCTACGCAACCAGAAATTAGCAATGTGCTAAAATCTTTAACCTTTTCTCACTATTCATCTCTGTTAACAATAAAACAGCAATCACATTATCACAATAGTGGTTATTAAACCACAATGTACCTAGCAACATTGAAATATAATTCAACTCACGACCAACAATCAATCTAATATACAGATCACAATCTTAAATCTCTACCATCAAAGATCTGAAATCCAAATCTAGGTCAACTTTTCATCCAAAAGTTTCATACCTACTTTCTTTTGAATACCCTATCATATTCACATATCATTTCAATCATATGAAACCTTTTACTTAAAAGTACTTCAGATTCATATCACCTTAATAAGCAAAGCAGAGGTCAAACTCAGTAGGTAAAATCACAATCAACAAGTACTTTGCATCGATCAACAAAAGTACCAAAATCAACTATTACCTACATTCAACCAACCTCTACATTGACTTATTTCCATTTGTAATTCCTTTTATTACAACCTATCAATTGTTAACAACAACAATAACACTTCCAATAATCACAACACTAATGATTATACAGTTCAGTACATCTATCAATACTCACTATATATCTCCAAAGTTTAACTAACCATCAAGTTAGAATTTGTATATTACTTAAACTGGTAAGACATCAGAATCTTATCTCAGCAACCAGTTAATTTAATTCAACCTTACAATCTTAAACTACTAATCACAAGCAATTAGAAGTTATACAACTTTAATCACATAATCACTTAGTACCAAATTCCATCAATCTAGCAACTAAGTCAATCCTAATCAACATTATGATACCACAATTCAAGTATCACAATATCACAATGTGCTACTTTACAACACATTTCAACAAAATCTACATCAAGTTAATCACAATTAACTAACCTCCACATATCTTATGGCACATTTTAATTCAATCTATTAAAACTTATCATGCCATTTATTATCATGTATACTACACATATATACTTACACAATTTCATATACTCTCTAAAATGGACATATACACAACAATTCCATTTCATTCTATATACTAGGCCATTCAGACTATTAAAGTCTTTATCAAGCCTTCTCAATACTACTATTCCTCACATATCCATACCACAGGACATGGAACAATCAATAACTCTATGTTTCACTTATATACTTATCAACTAGTATATAACTTAAACATTTCATTCTAAACTTTCAAGAAAAGTTTGGTGAATACAATCATCACCTATCAATTTCAAGGTTTCCCTTACTTCCTAACATATACAATTTCTTAAAATATGAACAATCATTCAATTCATATTTCCTCAATTTATCAAACAAAGATCAACTAAATCTTTAACACCATCCAGCTCCAGATATACTTTCATATCATACCTTAGTTGGATCTAATCTCAATTTACCACTTCATCACTTACTTTATTTGCATACAATCAATAAATAACTTTTAATTATTTCTTATCTCACATTCTTACCCAATCAAAGCTATCATCACAAGCTTCATACACTGATAAGATTTTCTTATCACAATTCTAATCAATGTGATTTAATTATTCTAACATATCTTAACAAATTATAATTGTCATATCAAACAATGACTTCATATCTGTATAATTCTTCAACACATATTCAGTTCAAATATCAAATATTACCTAACTGAATACTCAATTACACTTAACACTATTTCAATTACTTAATACTATCCTTAAGTAATGAACCAAGTTTCACAAACTTAGACAATTCACCTATCTCCTCTGGATCTTAAATGACCCCCTTCAACATAATTTAATTAAATCTAGGAATTCAATCATATTCCATACAATCATAACATTTCAATCTATGTTAGACTATTTCAACACACATAGTTGACTAAATGTCAACTTTGATTTAAATCAACCAATCAATAAGATCCTCTAACTGCTTTTTCTCAAGTTTGACCTATCCTCAAACCAATCACAAGCAATTAATTTTATACACAGTTCTCTATTCATGGTTTGACTTTCAAAGTTAACACACTATCAATATTAACTCCCCACAAACCATTTCATCTTATATGTTCACTTTCAAACATATATTTCAAATTATTACTTTCAATAATCTTATCAATCCTTCACAAGGACAAAGTCAACCTACATCAAATTTTTTTTTTTTTTTTTTTTTTTTTTTTTTGCTCCATACAAGCCATTTCATATTATATGTTTACTTTCAAACATTGACTTCTAATTATTACATTCAATAATTACTAGTAGTTTCCTTAAGCAAGACAATACCATCATGTCTCAACTTTGGCTTCATACAAGCCAAACACCATATAGTGATTCATTTAAACACTAATAATTTCACATATGGTCAATTTAACACAATCAGTTAAAATTACCTATTCAACAAAATCAAATTCATCATATAGGTTTACCATCAAAACCTCTATCAATGACAACTATCATTTACACTGTCATTTTTACAGTCTAAAGGTCACAGTTCTATCAACTGATTGTTTTCTTATCAAAACAACTATTAAACATCTTAGCATACTTTCATGCTCAATTATTCAAAATCACATTACATCTCTTTTATATTAAGTAGCCTCAACAAGTTCATGTGACACAACATAATATAACAACGGTGATCAGGCGTTGCAAGATTATGTTCTTCACAATCCATTCTCAGGCTACTCCACTTTATAATTATCAATGTGCTCTATTTTCATTTGGTATATTAAATACTTTATGATTTCTAATCAATCATACTCCATTTAATAGTTTCTATTGGCTGATACACACTGAAAATCAGCTTACTACTTATATCTTCAACCCTACATATGCAAGTCATCTCACATACACACAATGTTCTAATTTTCAACAACTGAATTACTCAGTATATCACTTATCTGAAACCTCAAACACATGATAACTTATCATCATAGTTTCAACACTTAACATTAATCACTGTCCCTATTTTCCTCAAAATTCAGGACACATCTTAATCAACTATCATCACTTTGACATATGCTATCATATCAAGCATCACTGTCACAACAAGTCTACTTAATCATGTTACTATCAAACATTTCATTTATTAATTTCACAATTGACCAGAAAGATCTATCACTTCCCAATCAATTTCACATTATTACACTCTACATTTCTCTTAAACCTATCAGTCATGGTTTATATCAAGTGTTTAACTATAGTCAACACATATCATATAGTCACATAAACACATATTTTCTCAAATAGCAGTCATTATCAATTCAATGACACAACCTTCCTTAACAAGGATTTAGATCACACCTTGTGATTAATCCATTAACATAATACTATCAATTATCTCGTCTCACCAATAAAGACACTCCTTAGGTCCTAACATCAATCTTGCTAAAACCTTAATCAACTCTCTGTCTACTTAAACATATTTCTGCATTTACAATTCAATCAGAAATAATCACAACAATGAACAACAATGAGCATCTCATTCAATACCTCTATCCTCATGTCAACCTATAGCAATCAATAGTTGACTCAAAACTGGGGAATCATATCAGTCTGACTCAATTAACTTCATAACAAGGCTTACTTAACATAACAGAGTAAACAATTCAAGTTAATTTAAATTAACACAGGCTTATCGAAGATTACCTGACAATCTTAAGCCCACGAGCGTTGAGGAAACATGAAATAAACCAATCAGTTACTCATGTTCCTCCGTCTCTGCATCAAATAACACTTTGCAACTTGTTAAGGGTTAGTACATACTCAACTAATCACTTTCTCACACATTCACTAATCAACTAAACCCACACCTTCTGGAATGTTTGACTCAACTCAATCAAAGTTTAGGATTGAACATTCTATCAAGTTCAATTCACCCAAACTATTGCTCTGATACCAACTTATAACACCCCTCGTTTCATTATAAACAATCAACATAATAATAGCGACACGGAAGCGTATTTTTAAAACATTTATACCAATTTACACAAAATGTCAATAAACTTTTTCAAAGTCAAACACTTGACATTTCAACAAATTCGGTGTTATATGATTCAAAACACTTTTACAATTATATAAAAATAACATCAGAGTAACAGCCTGTCAAACATTCCATCCAGTCAAACACTTCCTGCCCTGCCCAATATGTCCCATCTATTTCAAACTGCAGGAAGAACTGTGGTGGGGTTAGCATAAAGCTAAGTGAATGAAACTATAAGCAACAGTACAACCTAGCATAACAATCTGTTTACATCAAATAACAATAAACAGAAAATCAATCATTCACTCGACATCCAATCAATGTCAAGCTACTCACATCAAATATTATCAATCGTCATGAGGACCGGTGGTTCCTGAGATACCCTAATACCGGTTTGGTACTCAGGGAACCCTTATCAATCATCTGTATTGGCCTATACAGAATTACCGGTAACCAGTTGTTAATCACACACGACCTAGATCTCTAAACCAACATTTCAAGTTTCAAGATCTCCTGTCGTCTACAACAACAACAAGTCCAACCATCAAATCAAGTTGACCTCAGAATCTGTAACACCCCCGAAATTCACTGTTTTGCGGAAGCATAGTTTGGGGTGTTACTAATCAAATATCACAGCACAAAGATAAAGCAAACGACATCTATATGCAACGTTTGTAAATTAGTTACATTCCATAGATATAATGTTTGAAAACTTAGTGTTTTCGTATACAAAATGTAGTTTCCCCTAGAGTCCACGCGTATAGCGGGAGATTCTATTACATAATCGTAATATACAAAAGATAATGCTAAGAATCTCCGTTAATGCAGTTGTGTTGAAATCATGCGACTCTAGCTAAAATCCTGGAGTAATCCTACTCCATCCGGGTACCTGAGAAAAACATGCTAAAAAGTGTCAACCAAAAGGTTGGTGAATCTCACAGGTTTGTAAATAATATCGGCTTTGAACACGAGATTTCATTAGTAATGCCCGTAGGCGTAAAATCAGCCATTGCAATCCAGCAATCGTAAAATCAGTATTTGCAATCCAGCAAATGTAAATACGTAAGTACACACATATATATATAAATCACCTTATATATATACAAATAGAGCCTGTAATTAGTCCTATTACATACTAATTACAACTAGTTACAAACAATTTGGCATAATTAAATATCCTAATTATGCAGGTGTTACATTCTCCCCTTGTTAAAGAAATTTCGTCCCGAAATTAGCTTGAGTGCACGGACGGTGCGTTATCTGGGAAGAGATGTGGGTATTTCTGTCGCATTTGGTCTTCCCGTTCCCAGGTGAACTCAGGGCCGCGCCTAGAATTCCACCTGACCTTTACGATGGGAATACAACTCTGTTTCAATCGTTTGACCTCACGGTCCATGATTTCCATAGGTTCCTCGACAAAATGAAGTTTATCATCGATTTGAATTTCGTCGAGCGGTATAATCAGTGTCTCGTCAGACAGACATTTCTTCAAGTTAGAAATGTGGAATGTGTTGTGTACGCTGCTAAGTTCAGCAGGAAGTTGCAGGCGGTATGCCACTGGACCAATCCTTTCCAGGATTTCGAATGGTCCGATGTATCTAGGATTTAGTTTGCCTCGCTTTCCGAATCGAATGACACCCTTCCACGGTGCCACTTTGAGAAGTACCTTGTCCCCTACCTGGAACTCGAGGTGTTTGCGTCTCACGTCAGCATAGCTTTTCTGACGATCACGTGCGGCTTTCAGCCGGTTTTGAATACCGATGATTTTCTCAGTAGTTTCTTGAATGATATCTGGACCCGTGAGTTGGGAATCTCCTAACTCAGTCCAACAGATAGGTGATCGGCACTTACGCCCGTAAAGTGCCTCGAAGGGTGCAGCCTTTATGCTGGTATGGTAACTGTTGTTGTACGAGAACTCGCACAACGGTAAGTGATTTTCCCAAGAAGTACCGAAGTCAACTACGCATGCCCGTAGCATATCCTCCAGTGTTTGAATAGTTCGCTCGCTTTGGCCATCAGTTTGCGGGTGATAAGCAGTACTCATATCCAGACGAGTACCAAGAGATTTCTGTAATGATTGCCAAAAGTTAGAAGTAAAACGGCTGTCCCTATCCGAGATGATCGAGATAGGTACACCGTGTCGCGAGATGATTTCTTTGACACATATGCGAGTCAGACGCTCCATCTTGTCGGTTTCCTTGATGGCCAGAAAATGAGCAGGTTTCGTGAGACGGTCCACGATCACCCAAATGGTATCGCAACCACTCGAAGTTTTCGGTAATTTGGTAATGAAGTCCATGGAAATCTGTTCCCATTTCCATTGAGGAATTTCAGGTTGTTGGAGCAACCCCGAGGGTCTTTGGTGTTCGGCCTTGACTTTGGAACATGTTAGGCATTTACTGACGTACAAGGCAATGTCAGCTTTCATGTTAGGCCACCAATACAACCCTTTGACGTCATGATACATCTTATCAGAACCAGGATGTATAGAGTATCGAGATTTGTGAGCTTCAGCCATCACCAAATCTCGCAAGTTTCCGAATTTGGGTAACCACACCCGGTTAGAGAAGTATCGAGTTCCATCGGGTTTGATTTCGAATTGTTTATCCAAGCCTCGCAAGGCTTCATTTTTCAAGTTTTCATCGTTGAGTGCTTCAAGTTGAGCGGTAAGGATTTGAGCAGGGAGCTCGTTAAGAATTGTCATAGAAAGTGCTCGGACTCGAAGGGGTTTCGCTCGTTCCTTTCGGCTTAAGGCATCGGCAACTACGTTAGCCTTGCCCGGATGGTATTTGATCTCGCAGTCATAGTCACTAAGTAACTCAACCCAGCGACGTTGTCTCATGTTTAGATCTTTCTGATCGAATATGTGTTGGAGACTTTTGTGATCGGTGAAGATGGTGCTTTTCGTACCGTAGAGATAATGTCTCCAGATTTTCAATGCGAAGACCACAGCACCTAACTCGAGGTCGTGGGTCGTATAGTTTTTCTCGTGAATTTTTAGTTGTCGTGAGGCATAGGCAATGACTTTTTCTCGTTGCATCAACACACAACCAAGTCCTTGGTGTGAGGCATCGCAGTAAACTACGAAGTCGTCGGTGCCCTCGGGTAAGGACAAGATTGGTGCACTGCAAAGTTTGTTTTTCAATAGCTGGAAGGCTGACTCTTGTTTATCAGTCCAATCGAACTTCTTATCTTTCTGAGTCAGTGTGGTTAGGGGAACAGCTATTCTTGAAAAGTTTTCGATGAATCGGCGGTAGTAACCAGCAAGACCTAAGAATTGTCTCACTTCGGTTGGAGTGGTCGGTGACTCCCAGCCCTTGATTGCTTCAATCTTGGCGGGATCAACATGAATTCCTTGGCTGTCAATCACGTGCCCGAGGAATTGAACGGTTCGAATCCAGAACTCACACTTAGAGAATTTGGCATATAACTCTTCGTGTTTCAGGAGTCTTAGATTGGTTTTCAGATGTTGAACATGTTCCTGCTCGTTGCGAGAGTAAATCAAGATATCATCGATGAACACAATGACGAATTTGTCAAGATATGGTTTGCACACCCGATTCATAAGGTCCATGAATACGGCCGGTGCGTTGGTCAACCCGAATGGCATCACTTGAAATTCGTAATGCCCATAACGAGTTCGGAAAGCTGTCTTTGGAATGTCATTGTCACGGACTCGGAGTTGATGATAACCCGACCGTAGATCAATCTTTGAGTAAACACTCGATCCCTGGAGTTGGTCAAACAGATCATCAATTCTAGGAAGTGGGTACCGATTCTTTATGGTTAGCTTATTCAGCTCTCGGTAGTCGATACACATGCGGAAAGATCCATCTTTCTTTTTCACGAATAAGACCGGAGCTCCCCAAGGTGAGGAACTTGGTCAAATGAATCCTCTGTCCAGGAGTTCCTGTAGTTGGTTAGACAACTCCTGCATTTCGGATGGTGCTAAACGGTAAGGGGCTCGTGCCACGGGTGCAGCTCCGGGCACAAGTTCGATTTGAAATTCAACTTGTCTAGGTGGCGGAAGTCCGGGCAAGTCTTCAGGAAAGACTTCCGGGAAATCCCGCACGATCGGAACATCCTCAAGTCGCTTCTCCTCCGACTTCTTCTCCGTTACATGTGCGAGGATGGCTTGATACCCTTTTCGTAGATATTTTCTAGTTTTCAGACAGGAGACAATATTCAGATTCCGTCTGCCGGTCTCCCCTTGTAGGACTAAGGTTCCACCGGAGACAAGAGGTATGCGAACGAGTTTGTCATGACAGATGATTTCAGCTCGGTGCTTGGACAACCAATCCATACCGACAATAATATCGAAGCTGCCGATCTCGACAGGGATTAAATCAATGGGAAATGTTTCGTTCGTGAGGTTAAGTGTACAGTTGTGTATGATGCTATCAGTCTCAATCAGTTTGCCATTAGCTAATTCAACAATGTATTTAGTATCTAAGGCAGTGGGAGTTATATCAAGTAAAGGGCTAAATTTCTCAGAAATGAAGCTTCTATCGGCACCGGTATCAAATAACACAGAAGCAGTAAGGTCGTTGAGAAGGAACGTACCCGTCACGACGTTCGGGTCTTGTCTGGCTTCCCCAGCCTTGATAACGAATGCTCTACCACGAGCAGGGTTGTTGTTGTTTTTCAGCTTTGGGCAATCTTTCTTGAAGTGCCCTGAATTTCCACACCCAAAGCAGGCCTTTGGTGCATTGGTGTTGGGGGTAGAAATGTTGGTTCGGCAATCCTTGGCTAGATGCCCGAACCGTTTGCAGTTGGAGCAAGGGCAAGAACCGTCATGGTGGCGGTTGCATTTGGGACAGTAGGGTCTGCTCCCGCTGTACCCTTTCTTCTCCGAGGTTCCGGATGAATAAGCCTTAATGTACTCAGGCTTTTTGTTGGAGGTTTGGTTGGATGAGTTGGGGTTTCCCTCCCATTTGCGTTTGTTGTTTGCAGATGGGGTTGAAGTTGTACCACGGCGGACAGAATTTGCCGTTAGTTCATGGGCCATACTGATGGCGCTCTGAATAGTACCCGGTTTGGATGAAGTCACCAGGTCCTGTAGTCTCTCGGGAAGTCCATCAACGAATTTCTCGATCCTCTTGTACTCAGGATCGACCATGGTTGGGCACAGAAGTGCCAGTTGGTGGAAACGGTTGGTGTATCCGGTGATATCATCATCCTGCATCTTGTGGTTCCAGAATTCCATTTCCAGTTGTTTCAATTCATCCCTGGGGCAGTACTCGCCCCTCAACATTTCCTTCAACTCCTCCCACGGGAGTTGGTAAGCAGTAGCAACACTCACAGTCTGGGCATAAGTGTTCCACCAGGTGAGTGCGGTGTCAGTAAAAGTACTAACGGAGAACTTAACCTTATCTCCCTCCGCACAGTTGCAGATAAGAAATACAGACTCAACTTTCTCGATCCAGCGTACTAGACCGATAGCTCCCTCGGTACCTACAAAGTTTAGAGGTTTGCAGTTCTGGAAGTCCTTGTAAGAACAAGGTTTAGCAGCAGAGGTTTCAGCGGCATCGCTGTTCCTCGTGGAATTTGGTGGAGTATTCCGAGCCAAGGCTTCAGTAATAGCCTGGGTTATAAGGGAGGTAATCTGGGCATCGGTGTATGGTCTTGTCTTTGGCGGCATGATTCTTCAATAAAAGAAATGAAGATACATGAGATTTTGTAGGAACTTGTAATTGTCACAGATGTACATGTATAAAAGCAGTAATACATAACATCAACATGGAAAAATGACAATTATTATGAGTTGAAATATCAAGGGAAGTTTGATAGATAATGTGAGTTCAAAGGTTACATCCTACAGAGATATTACAAAAGGTGTCGGGAATTGTTACATCCGACTAGTTTATAGAATAGCGCTAGATAGTCATTAGGTTACGAGATAGATTACAAGACAAAGACTACACTAGTCTTAATGTAGATTAATCTGTTCCATCAGCGCGACAAGGCGGTCCACGGTTTCTGCTAGTCTGTTAGTTTGCCTGGCGTTGTCTTCCACCAAAGCCAGTCGTTGTGCTAGTGTTCGAGAGTGATCCTCAGTCTCCTGTGAACCCTGTTCACATTCTTCTAGTCGGTTTCTTACAAGTTCATCCGCACCTAATTCGGCGGTCATTGAATCCTGAATTATGCTTACAGAGAGGTTGGTATCCTCTTGTTCTCGCTGGAGTTGGGATATGTGATCAAGTGCTTGGCGAAGCAGGTAGGTCATTCGGTGTTGTTCCCGTTCGAGACTTTCGAGCCTTTGCTCTTGACGGCGGAATTGGGTAGCCAACATTGGCAACGTGAGATGTACCGAGTCCTGAGAGTTATGAACAGGATAGGGGCTGTTTCGAGGCGACCTTGTGTTCCTCCTGGCTACTCGTGGGTTCCGTGACCCATGTGAGTGAGAGTGTGACGGATTAGGTGGTATGTTTGCCATTCCTGTGGCAGAGTGTAAGTAAGACGAGGCTAATATATATATACATATATCATATCCAGCCTAGTGTCTAGCACGTATCAAGTAATGGTCCGGTTCTCTCGTGGTCAGAGTCAACTAACGTATCCCCGTTCAACATAATTATTTCAGACCTTACATCATCTTTCCTTAATTGTACATAGTTGATCAGGCTATGTTAAATTAAAGTCGTATGCTGTAATTCCTGAACCAGTCATGTCTAATAAGAGAATACTGCCTAACGGTCATAGTCTAGGCCCACTAAATGCAACCTAGTTCACTATAACCTTAGGCTCTGATACCAATCTGTAACACCCCCGAAATTCACTGTTTTGCGGAAGCATAGTTTGGGGTGTTACTAATCAAATATCACAGCACAAAGATAAAGCAAACGACATCTATATGCAACGTTTGTAAATTAGTTACATTCCATAGATATAATGTTTGAAAACTTAGTGTTTTCGTATACAAAAGGTAGTTTCCCCTAGAGTCCACGCGTATAGCGGGAGATTCTATTACATAATCGTAATATACAAAAGATAATGCTAAGAATCTCCGTTAATGCAGTTGTGTTGAAATCATGCGACTCTAGCTAAAATCCTGGAGTAATCCTACTCCATCCGGGTACCTGAGAAAAACATGCTAAAAAGTGTCAACCAAAAGGTTGGTGAATCTCACAGGTTTGTAAATAATATCGGCTTTGAACACGAGATTTCATTAGTAATGCCCGTAGGCGTAAAATCAGCCATTGCAATCCAGCAATCGTAAAATCAGTATTTGCAATCCAGCAAATGTATATACGTAAGTTTATATCGTTGCCATGAGGCTCATAATCGAAGCTTAACCCGTAAGTAATAAGTTTGCTCCCGTGACATGCTCGTAGTTGAGCAAGCATCAGTAACGAATAAGTAGTCACCCGTTTATACGTGTAAATCGGTACGTGGCAGCGCTACTGCCCCGGGTGGGGAGGGTCATTTCCCTAATGGATCCATTAACTACTGTTCGCGCTTAAGTCCATAACTAACGATATATGATGGAGAGACTTCTGTAAATAGTAATTAACTCATGCAATTCCGTTTGGTATAGAAATCAGTTTAGTACTTGTGTTCAGGAAAAATCAGTAGCATGTATCTCCCCCAATAAGATAAAGCAGTAAAAGTGGGGCCGTAAGACTCACCTGAGTCTTGTAGTAATCAGTTGCAATTAGCAAGTAGTAAGTAAAGCAAGTAGGTTCTCTGAACCCGTAACCTTCAAATGCCTATTCATATGAAGTTATGTAAGTATGCGTCTCACGAGCCGTTTCGTTTAGTTGTACACAACTAGTATAGCCAATGTTTGTCCGTATGTTTGTAATTGTTCGTTTGTTGAAAAAACATGTTTGGGCCCGTTGGTGACGGTTTGTAGCAAAATTTCTAAAATGTTGACTTTGCTACAGTAAATTGCTACAGTACTGCTACAGTAAAATTTGACTTTTTTTGTACAGTAACTTTGACTTTAAAGTTTTGGTTTTCTGTGTTTTTGCGACACAATCTGCGACACTAAAGTTTGGTATGCGACACAGTGGTTGTGTCGCATAGGAATGCGACACAAGAGCCCTGCGACACAGTGATTGTGTCGCAAAAGCTTGCGATGATAAATCAATAGCGACATAAGGGTTGTGTCGTATAATGTTTACGACACAAAGGTACGACATAGAGTACGACATAAAATACGACACAACATGGTTTATGCGACATAGTATGCGACACAAGGCTTGTGTCGCATTGATGAACACCAGCCCAGAAAGTTGCGGCTGTCGCGATTTTTCCGATCAAAACTCAAATCTAACGCATTTTTAAGCCGTGAAATCATGTTTCCTTTGTTGTTTAGGTTATATCTATGTTGTGTACACCTTATAACACCGAAATAATACACCAAAATAAATAGATCTAAGTTTTTAGAAATTTCTTACTTTTGCAAATCGAGCTAGCTCGAGGACGAGATGATGAAAACGGTTTTGATATTCTTGCTCCACTCGTGATGGTGATTCCGAATATGTATTTTGTTTGTCGATTCGGTGTGGTTCGATTTTGAGAGAATTTGGGTTTGAGAGAGTTTGGTGGGTGTTTTTGTTTAGTGAAAATGAAAGAGAATGGGTGGTGGTGGTGATGTTGGCTGGCCCCAAAGGAAAAAGAGGGAAAACACTTCCCAAAATACAGTATTTACTCCGTGTCCTAATTGACTACCTCGCTCATTTTAGTAATCGTGTAAAATATTATTTAGATAACCTTCTAAAATGTGAATTCTTACTGAAAATCGTTCGCTAATATTTATTTAAAATATTAGTTTGTTAGTTTAATTTGTGTCGTCGCGATAATATATAAATAATGCTCGTTCGTTTGTGTATTTTATATAACAAAATACGTTCTCATTATTTAAGTAAATTTCTGTCACCAACGTCCAAGTAAACTGTGTCGGACTCCGTCCGGTTAATTCGTACGATTCATCCAAATCGCGTAAGTACACACATATATATATAAATCACCTTATATATATACAAATAGAGCCTGTAATTAGTCCTATTACATACTAATTACAACTAGTTACAAACAATTTGGCATAATTAAATATCCTAATTATGCAGGTGTTACATTCTCCCCTTGTTAAAGAAATTTCGTCCCGAAATTAGCTTGAGTGCACGGACGGTGCGTTATCTGGGAAGAGATGTGGGTATTTCTGTCGCATTTGGTCTTCCCGTTCCCAGGTGAACTCAGGGCCGCGCCTAGAATTCCACCTGACCTTTACGATGGGAATACAACTCTGTTTCAATCGTTTGACCTCACGGTCCATGATTTCCATAGGTTCCTCGACAAAATGAAGTTTATCATCGATTTGAATTTCGTCGAGCGGTATAATCAGTGTCTCGTCAGACAGACATTTCTTCAAGTTAGAAATGTGGAATGTGTTGTGTACGCTGCTAAGTTCAGCAGGAAGTTGCAGGCGGTATGCCACTGGACCAATCCTTTCCAGGATTTCGAATGGTCCGATGTATCTAGGATTTAGTTTGCCTCGCTTTCCGAATCGAATGACACCCTTCCACGGTGCCACTTTGAGAAGTACCTTGTCCCCTACCTGGAACTCGAGGTGTTTGCGTCTCACGTCAGCATAGCTTTTCTGACGATCACGTGCGGCTTTCAGCCGGTTTTGAATACCGATGATTTTCTCAGTAGTTTCTTGAATGATATCTGGACCCGTGAGTTGGGAATCTCCTAACTCAGTCCAACAGATAGGTGATCGGCACTTACGCCCGTAAAGTGCCTCGAAGGGTGCAGCCTTTATGCTGGTATGGTAACTGTTGTTGTACGAGAACTCGCACAACGGTAAGTGATTTTCCCAAGAAGTACCGAAGTCAACTACGCATGCCCGTAGCATATCCTCCAGTGTTTGAATAGTTCGCTCGCTTTGGCCATCAGTTTGCGGGTGATAAGCAGTACTCATATCCAGACGAGTACCAAGAGATTTCTGTAATGATTGCCAAAAGTTAGAAGTAAAACGGCTGTCCCTATCCGAGATGATCGAGATAGGTACACCGTGTCGCGAGATGATTTCTTTGACACATATGCGAGTCAGACGCTCCATCTTGTCGGTTTCCTTGATGGCCAGAAAATGAGCAGGTTTCGTGAGACGGTCCACGATCACCCAAATGGTATCGCAACCACTCGAAGTTTTCGGTAATTTGGTAATGAAGTCCATGGAAATCTGTTCCCATTTCCATTGAGGAATTTCAGGTTGTTGGAGCAACCCCGAGGGTCTTTGGTGTTCGGCCTTGACTTTGGAACATGTTAGGCATTTACTGACGTACAAGGCAATGTCAGCTTTCATGTTAGGCCACCAATACAACCCTTTGACGTCATGATACATCTTATCAGAACCAGGATGTATAGAGTATCGAGATTTGTGAGCTTCAGCCATCACCAAATCTCGCAAGTTTCCGAATTTGGGTAACCACACCCGGTTAGAGAAGTATCGAGTTCCATCGGGTTTGATTTCGAATTGTTTATCCAAGCCTCGCAAGGCTTCATTTTTCAAGTTTTCATCGTTGAGTGCTTCAAGTTGAGCGGTAAGGATTTGAGCAGGGAGCTCGTTAAGAATTGTCATAGAAAGTGCTCGGACTCGAAGGGGTTTCGCTCGTTCCTTTCGGCTTAAGGCATCGCAACTACGTTAGCCTTGCCCGGATGGTATTTGATCTCGCAGTCATAGTCACTAAGTAACTCAACCCAGCGACGTTGTCTCATGTTTAGATCTTTCTGATCGAATATGTGTTGGAGACTTTTGTGATCGGTGAAGATGGTGCTTTTCGTACCGTAGAGATAATGTCTCCAGATTTTCAATGCGAAGACCACAGCACCTAACTCGAGGTCGTGGGTCGTATAGTTTTTCTCGTGAATTTTTAGTTGTCGTGAGGCATAGGCAATGACTTTTTCTCGTTGCATCAACACACAACCAAGTCCTTGGTGTGAGGCATCGCAGTAAACTACGAAGTCGTCGGTGCCCTCGGGTAAGGACAAGATTGGTGCACTGCAAAGTTTGTTTTTCAATAGCTGGAAGGCTGACTCTTGTTTATCAGTCCAATCGAACTTCTTATCTTTCTGAGTCAGTGTGGTTAGGGGAACAGCTATTCTTGAAAAGTTTTCGATGAATCGGCGGTAGTAACCAGCAAGACCTAAGAATTGTCTCACTTCGGTTGGAGTGGTCGGTGACTCCCAGCCCTTGATTGCTTCAATCTTGGCGGGATCAACATGAATTCCTTGGCTGTCAATCACGTGCCCGAGGAATTGAACGGTTCGAATCCAGAACTCACACTTAGAGAATTTGGCATATAACTCTTCGTGTTTCAGGAGTCTTAGATTGGTTTTCAGATGTTGAGCATGTTCCTGCTCGTTGCGAGAGTAAATCAAGATATCATCGATGAACACAATGACGAATTTGTCAAGATATGGTTTGCACACCCGATTCATAAGGTCAATGAATACGGCCGGTGCGTTGGTCAACCCGAATGGCATCACTTGAAATTCGTAATGCCCATAACGAGTTCGGAAAGCTGTCTTTGGAATGTCATTGTCACGGACTCGGAGTTGATGATAACCCGACCGTAGATCAATCTTTGAGTAAACACTCGATCCCTGGAGTTGGTCAAACAGATCATCAATTCTAGGAAGTGGGTACCGATTCTTTATGGTTAGCTTATTCAGCTCTCGGTAGTCGATACACATGCGGAAAGATCCATCTTTCTTTTTCACGAATAAGACCGGAGCTCCCCAAGGTGAGGAACTTGGTCAAATGAATCCTCTGTCCAGGAGTTCCTGTAGTTGGTTAGACAACTCCTGCATTTCGGATGGTGCTAAACGGTAAGGGGCTCGTGCCACGGGTGCAGCTCCGGGCACAAGTTCGATTTGAAATTCAACTTGTCTAGGTGGCGGAAGTCCGGGCAAGTCTTCAGGAAAGACTTCCGGGAAATCCCGCACGATCGGAACATCCTCAAGTCGCTTCTCCTCCGACTTCTTCTCCGTTACATGTGCAAGGATGGCTTGATACCCTTTTCGTAGATATTTTCTAGTTTTCAGACAGGAGACAATATTCAGATTCCGTCTGCCGGTCTCCCCTTGTAGGACTAAGGTTCCACCGGAGACAAGAGGTATGCGAACGAGTTTGTCATGACAGATGATTTCAGCTCGGTGCTTGGACAACCAATCCATACCGACAATAATATCGAAGCTGCCGATCTCGACAGGGATTAAATCAATGGGAAATGTTTCGTTCGTGAGGTTAAGTGTACAGTTGTGTATGATGCTATCAGTCTCAATCAGTTTGTCATTAGCTAATTCAACAATGTATTTAGTATCTAAGGCAGTGGGAGTTATATCAAGTAAAGGGCTAAATTTCTCAGAAATGAAGCTTCTATCGGCACCGGTATCAAATAACACAGAAGCAGTAAGGTCGTTGAGAAGGAACGTACCCGTCACGACGTTCGGGTCTTGTCTGGCTTCCCCAGCCTTGATAACGAATGCTCTACCACGAGCAGGGTTGTTGTTGTTTTTCAGCTTTGGGCAATCTTTCTTGAAGTGCCCTGAATTTCCACACCCAAAGCAGGCCTTTGGTGCATTGGTGTTGGGGGTAGAAATGTTGGTTCGGCAATCCTTGGCTAGATGCCCGAACCGTTTGCAGTTGGAGCAAGGGCAAGAACCGTCATGGTGGCGGTTGCATTTGGGACAGTAGGGTCTGCTCCCGCTGTACCCTTTCTTCTCCGAGGTTCCGGATGAATAAGCCTTAATGTACTCAGGCTTTTTGTTGGAGGTTTGGTTGGATGAGTTGGGGTTTCCCTCCCATTTGCGTTTGTTGTTTGCAGATGGGGTTGAAGTTGTGCCACGGCGGACAGAATTTGCCGTTAGTTCATGGGCCATACTGATGGCGCTCTGAATAGTACCCGGTTTGGATGAAGTCACCAGGTCCTGTAGTCTCTCGGGAAGTCCATCAACGAATTTCTCTATCCTCTTGTACTCAGGATCGACCATGGTTGGGCACAGAAGTGCCAGTTGGTGGAAACGGTTGGTGTATCCGGTGATATCATCATCCTGCATCTTGTGGTTCCAGAATTCCATTTCCAGTTGTTTCAATTCATCCCTGGGGCAGTACTCGCCCCTCAACATTTCCTTCAACTCCTCCCACGGGAGTTGGTAAGCAGTAGCAACACTCACAGTCTGGGCATAAGTGTTCCACCAGGTGAGTGCGGTGTCAGTAAAAGTACTAACGGAGAACTTAACCTTATCTCCCTCCGCACAGTTGCAGATAAGAAATACAGACTCAACTTTCTCGATCCAGCGTACTAGACCGATAGCTCCCTCGGTACCTACAAAGTTTAGAGGTTTGCAGTTCTGGAAGTCCTTGTAAGAACAAGGTTTAGCAGCAGAGGTTTCAGCGGCATCGCTGTTCCTCGTGGAATTTGGTGGAGTATTCCGAGCCAAGGCTTCAGTAATAGCCTGGGTTATAAGGGAGGTAATCTGGGCATCGGTGTATGGTCTTGTCTTTGGCGGCATGATTCTTCAATAAAAGAAATGAAGATACATGAGATTTTGTAGGAACTTGTAATTGTCACAGATGTACATGTATAAAAGCAGTAATACATAACATCAACATGGAAAAATGACAATTATTATGAGTTGAAATATCAAGGGAAGTTTGATAGATAATGTGAGTTCAAAGGTTACATCCTACAGAGATATTACAAAAGGTGTCGGGAATTGTTACATCCGACTAGTTTATAGAATAGCGCTAGATAGTCATTAGGTTACGAGATAGATTACAAGACAAAGACTACACTAGTCTTAATGTAGATTAATCTGTTCCATCAGCGCGACAAGGCGGTCCACGGTTTCTGCTAGTCTGTTAGTTTGCCTGGCGTTGTCTTCCACCAAGGCCAGTCGTTGTGCTAGTGTTCGAGAGTGATCCTCAGTCTCCTGTGAACCCTGTTCACATTCTTCTAGTCGGTTTCTTACAAGTTCATCCGCACCTAATTCGGCGGTCATTGAATCCTGAATTATGCTTACAGAGAGGTTGGTATCCTCTTGTTCTCGCTGGAGTTGGGATATGTGATCAAGTGCTTGGCGAAGCAGGTAGGTCATTCGGTGTTGTTCCCGTTCGAGACTTTCGAGCCTTTGCTCTTGACGGCGGAATTGGGTAGCCAACATTGGCAACGTGAGATGTACCGAGTCCTGAGAGTTATGAACAGGATAGGGGCTGTTTCGAGGCGACCTTGTGTTCCTCCTGGCTACTCGTGGGTTCCGTGACCCATGTGAGTGAGAGTGTGACGGATTAGGTGGTATGTTTGCCATTCCTGTGGCAGAGTGTAAGTAAGACGAGGCTAATATATATATACATATATCATATCCAGCCTAGTGTCTAGCACGTATCAAGTAATGGTCCGGTTCTCTCGTGGTCAGAGTCAACTAACGTATCCCCGTTCAACATAATTATTTCAGACCTTACATCATCTTTCCTTAATTGTACATAGTTGATCAGGCTATGTTAAATTAAAGTCGTATGCTGTAATTCCTGAACCAGTCATGTCTAATAAGAGAATACTGCCTAACGGTCATAGTCTAGGCCCACTAAATGCAACCTAGTTCACTATAACCTTAGGCTCTGATACCAATCTGTAACACCCCCGAAATTCACTGTTTTGCGGAAGCATAGTTTGGGGTGTTACTAATCAAATATCACAGCACAAAGATAAAGCAAACGACATCTATATGCAACGTTTGTAAATTAGTTACATTCCATAGATATAATGTTTGAAAACTTAGTGTTTTCGTATACAAAAGGTAGTTTCCCCTAGAGTCCACGCGTATAGCGGGAGATTCTATTACATAATCGTAATATACAAAAGATAATGCTAAGAATCTCCGTTAATGCAGTTGTGTTGAAATCATGCGACTCTAGCTAAAATCCTGGAGTAATCCTACTCCATCCGGGTACCTGAGAAAAACATGCTAAAAAGTGTCAACCAAAAGGTTGGTGAATCTCACAGGTTTGTAAATAATATCGGCTTTGAACACGAGATTTCATTAGTAATGCCCGTAGGCGTAAAATCAGCCATTGCAATCCAGCAATCGTAAAATCAGTATTTGCAATCCAGCAAATGTATATACGTAAGTTTATACCGTTGCCATGAGGCTCATAATCGAAGCTTAACCCGTAAGTAATAAGTTTGCTCCCGTGACATGCTCGTAGTTGAGCAAGCATCAGTAACGAATAAGTAGTCACCCGTTTATACGTGTAAATCGGTACGTGGCAGCGCTACTGCCCCGGGTGGGGAGGGTCATTTCCCTAATGGATCCATTAACTACTGTTCGCGCTTAAGTCCATAACTAACGATATATGATGGAGAGACTTCTGTAAATAGTAATTAACTCATGCAATTCTGTTTGGTATAGAAATCAGTTTAGTACTTGTGTTCAGGAAAAATCAGTAGCATGTATCTCCCCCAATAAGATAAAGCAGTAAAAGTGGGGCCGTAAGACTCACCTGAGTCTTGTAGTAATCAGTTGCAATTAGCAAGTAGTAAGTAAAGCAAGTAGGTTCTCTGAACCCGTAACCTTCAAATGCCTATTCATATGAAGTTATGTAAGTATGCGTCTCACGAGCCGTTTCGTTTAGTTGTACACAACTAGTATAGCCAATGTTTGTCCGTATGTTTGTAATTGTTCGTTTGTTGAAAAAACATGTTTGGGCCCGTTGGTGACGGTTTGTAGCAAAATTTCTAAAATGTTGACTTTGCTACAGTAAATTGCTACAGTACTGCTACAGTAAAATTTGACTTTTTTTGTACAGTAACTTTGACTTTAAAGTTTTGGTTTTCTGTGTTTTTGCGACACAATCTGCGACACTAAAGTTTGGTATGCGACACAGTGGTTGTGTCGCATAGGAATGCGACACAAGAGCCCTGCGACACAGTGATTGTGTCGCAAAAGCTTGCGATGATAAATCAATAGCGACATAAGGGTTGTGTCGTATAATGTTTACGACACAAAGGTACGACATAGAGTACGACATAAAATACGACACAACATGGTTTATGCGACATAGTATGCGACACAAGGCTTGTGTCGCATTGATGAACACCAGCCCAGAAAGTTGCGGCTGTCGCGATTTTTCCGATCAAAACTCAAATCTAACGCATTTTTAAGCCGTGAAATCATGTTTCCTTTGTTGTTTAGGTTATATCTATGTTGTGTACACCTTATAACACCGAAATAATACACCAAAATAAATAGATCTAAGTTTTTAGAAATTTCTTACTTTTGCAAATCGAGCTAGCTCGAGGACGAGATGATGAAAACGGTTTTGATATTCTTGCTCCACTCGTGATGGTGATTCCGAATATGTATTTTGTTTGTCGATTCGGTGTGGTTCGATTTTGAGAGAATTTGGGTTTGAGAGAGTTTGGTGGGTGTTTTTGTTTAGTGAAAATGAAAGAGAATGGGTGGTGGTGGTGATGTTGGCTGGCCCCAAAGGAAAAAGAGGGAAAACACTTCCCAAAATACAGTATTTACTCCGTGTCCTAATTGACTACCTCGCTCATTTTAGTAATCGTGTAAAATATTATTTAGATAACCTTCTAAAATGTGAATTCTTACTGAAAATCGTTCGCTAATATTTATTTAAAATATTAGTTTGTTAGTTTAATTTGTGTCGTCGCGATAATATATAAATAATGCTCGTTCGTTTGTGTATTTTATATAACAAAATACGTTCTCATTATTTAAGTAAATTTCTGTCACCAACGTCCAAGTAAACTGTGTCGGACTCCGTCCGGTTAATTCGTACGATTCATCCAAATCGCGTAAGTACACACATATATATATAAATCACCTTATATATATACAAATAGAGCCTGTAATTAGTCCTATTACATACTAATTACAACTAGTTACAAACAATTTGGCATAATTAAATATCCTAATTATGCAGGTGTTACATTCTCCCCTTGTTAAAGAAATTTCGTCCCGAAATTAGCTTGAGTGCACGGACGGTGCGTTATCTGGGAAGAGATGTGGGTATTTCTGTCGCATTTGGTCTTCCCGTTCCCAGGTGAACTCAGGGCCGCGCCTAGAATTCCACCTGACCTTTACGATGGGAATACAACTCTGTTTCAATCGTTTGACCTCACGGTCCATGATTTCCATAGGTTCCTCGACAAAATGAAGTTTATCATCGATTTGAATTTCGTCGAGCGGTATAATCAGTGTCTCGTCAGACAGACATTTCTTCAAGTTAGAAATGTGGAATGTGTTGTGTACGCTGCTAAGTTCAGCAGGAAGTTGCAGGCGGTATGCCACTGGACCAATCCTTTCCAGGATTTCGAATGGTCCGATGTATCTAGGATTTAGTTTGCCTCGCTTTCCGAATCGAATGACACCCTTCCACGGTGCCACTTTGAGAAGTACCTTGTCCCCTACCTGGAACTCGAGGTGTTTGCGTCTCACGTCAGCATAGCTTTTCTGACGATCACGTGCGGCTTTCAGCCGGTTTTGAATACCGATGATTTTCTCAGTAGTTTCTTGAATGATATCTGGACCCGTGAGTTGGGAATCTCCTAACTCAGTCCAACAGATAGGTGATCGGCACTTACGCCCGTAAAGTGCCTCGAAGGGTGCAGCCTTTATGCTGGTATGGTAACTGTTGTTGTACGAGAACTCGCACAACGGTAAGTGATTTTCCCAAGAAGTACCGAAGTCAACTACGCATGCCCGTAGCATATCCTCCAGTGTTTGAATAGTTCGCTCGCTTTGGCCATCAGTTTGCGGGTGATAAGCAGTACTCATATCCAGACGAGTACCAAGAGATTTCTGTAATGATTGCCAAAAGTTAGAAGTAAAATGGCTGTCCCTATCCGAGATGATCGAGATAGGTACACCGTGTCGCGAGATGATTTCTTTGACACATATGCGAGTCAGACGCTCCATCTTGTCGGTTTCCTTGATGGCCAGAAAATGAGCAGGTTTCGTGAGACGGTCCACGATCACCCAAATGGTATCGCAACCACTCGAAGTTTTCGGTAATTTGGTAATGAAGTCCATGGAAATCTGTTCCCATTTCCATTGAGGAATTTCAGGTTGTTGGAGCAACCCCGAGGGTCTTTGGTGTTCGGCCTTGACTTTGGAACATGTTAGGCATTTACTGACGTACAAGGCAATGTCAGCTTTCATGTTAGGCCACCAATACAACCCTTTGACGTCATGATACATCTTATCAGAACCAGGATGTATAGAGTATCGAGATTTGTGAGCTTCAGCCATCACCAAATCTCGCAAGTTTCCGAATTTGGGTAACCACACCCGGTTAGAGAAGTATCGAGTTCCATCGGGTTTGATTTCGAATTGTTTATCCAAGCCTCGCAAGGCTTCATTTTTCAAGTTTTCATCGTTGAGTGCTTCAAGTTGAGCGGTAAGGATTTGAGCAGGGAGCTCGTTAAGAATTGTCATAGAAAGTGCTCGGACTCGAAGGGGTTTCGCTCGTTCCTTTCGGCTTAAGGCATCGCAACTACGTTAGCCTTGCCCGGATGGTATTTGATCTCGCAGTCATAGTCACTAAGTAACTCAACCCAGCGACGTTGTCTCATGTTTAGATCTTTCTGATTGAATATGTGTTGGAGACTTTTGTGATCGGTGAAGATGGTGCTTTTCGTACCGTAGAGATAATGTCTCCAGATTTTCAATGCGAAGACCACAGCACCTAACTCGAGGTCGTGGGTCGTATAGTTTTTCTCGTGAATTTTTAGTTGTCGTGAGGCATAGGCAATGACTTTTTCTCGTTGCATCAACACACAACCAAGTCCTTGGTGTGAGGCATCGCAGTAAACTACGAAGTCGTCGGTGCCCTCGGGTAAGGACAAGATTGGTGCACTGCAAAGTTTGTTTTTCAATAGCTGGAAGGCTGACTCTTGTTTATCAGTCCAATCGAACTTCTTATCTTTCTGAGTCAGTGTGGTTAGGGGAACAGCTATTCTTGAAAAGTTTTCGATGAATCGGCGGTAGTAACCAGCAAGACCTAAGAATTGTCTCACTTCGGTTGGAGTGGTCGGTGACTCCCAGCCCTTGATTGCTTCAATCTTGGCGGGATCAACATGAATTCCTTGGCTGTCAATCACGTGCCCGAGGAATTGAACGGTTCGAATCCAGAACTCACACTTAGAGAATTTGGCATATAACTCTTCGTGTTTCAGGAGTCTTAGATTGGTTTTCAGATGTTGAGCATGTTCCTGCTCGTTGCGAGAGTAAATCAAGATATCATCGATGAACACAATGACGAATTTGTCAAGATATGGTTTGCACACCCGATTCATAAGGTCCATGAATACGGCCGGTGCGTTGGTCAACCCGAATGGCATCACTTGAAATTCGTAATGCCCATAACGAGTTCGGAAAGCTGTCTTTGGAATGTCATTGTCACGGACTCGGAGTTGATGATAACCTGACCGTAGATCAATCTTTGAGTAAACACTCGATCCCTGGAGTTGGTCAAACAGATCATCAATTCTAGGAAGTGGGTACCGATTCTTTATGGTTAGCTTATTCAGCTCTCGGTAGTCGATACACATGCGGAAAGATCCATCTTTCTTTTTCACGAATAAGACCGGAGCTCCCCAAGGTGAGGAACTTGGTCAAATGAATCCTCTGTCCAGGAGTTCCTGTAGTTGGTTAGACAACTCCTGCATTTCGGATGGTGCTAAACGGTAAGGGGCTCGTGCCACGGGTGCAGCTCCGGGCACAAGTTCGATTTGAAATTCAACTTGTCTAGGTGGCGGAAGTCCGGGCAAGTCTTCAGGAAAGACTTCCGGGAAATCCCGCACGATCGGAACATCCTCAAGTCGCTTCTCCTCCGACTTCTTCTCCGTTACATGTGCGAGGATGGCTTGATACCCTTTTCGTAGATATTTTCTAGTTTTCAGACAGGAGACAATATTCAGATTCCGTCTGCCGGTCTCCCCTTGTAGGACTAAGGTTCCACCGGAGACAAGAGGTATGCGAACGAGTTTGTCATGACAGATGATTTCAGCTCGGTGCTTGGACAACCAATCCATACCGACAATAATATCGAAGCTGCCGATCTCGACAGGGATTAAATCAATGGGAAATGTTTCGTTCGTGAGGTTAAGTGTACAGTTGTGTATGATGCTATCAGTCTCAATCAGTTTGTCATTAGCTAATTCAACAATGTATTTAGTATCTAAGGCAGTGGGAGTTATATCAAGTAAAGGGCTAAATTTCTCAGAAATGAAGCTTCTATCGGCACCGGTATCAAATAACACAGAAGCAGTAAGGTCGTTGAGAAGGAACGTACCCGTCACGACGTTCGGGTCTTGTCTGGCTTCCCCAGCCTTGATAACGAATGCTCTACCACGAGCAGGGTTGTTGTTGTTTTTCAGCTTTGGGCAATCTTTCTTGAAGTGCCCTGAATTTCCACACCCAAAGCAGGCCTTTGGTGCATTGGTGTTGGGGGTAGAAATGTTGGTTCGGCAATCCTTGGCTAGATGCCCGAACCGTTTGCAGTTGGAGCAAGGGCAAGAACCGTCATGGTGGCGGTTGCATTTGGGACAGTAGGGTCTGCTCCCGCTGTACCCTTTCTTCTCCGAGGTTCCGGATGAATAAGCCTTAATGTACTCAGGCTTTTTGTTGGAGGTTTGGTTGGATGAGTTGGGGTTTCCCTCCCATTTGCGTTTGTTGTTTGCAGATGGGGTTGAAGTTGTGCCACGGCGGACAGAATTTGCCGTTAGTTCATGGGCCATACTGATGGCGCTCTGAATAGTACCCGGTTTGGATGAAGTCACCAGGTCCTGTAGTCTCTCGGGAAGTCCATCAACGAATTTCTCGATCCTCTTGTACTCAGGATCGACCATGGTTGGGCACAGAAGTGCCAGTTGGTGGAAACGGTTGGTGTATCCGGTGATATCATCATCCTGCATCTTGTGGTTCCAGAATTCCATTTCCAGTTGTTTCAATTCATCCCTGGGGCAGTACTCGCCCCTCAACATTTCCTTCAACTCCTCCCACGGGAGTTGGTAAGCAGTAGCAACACTCACAGTCTGGGCATAAGTGTTCCACCAGGTGAGTGCGGTGTCAGTAAAAGTACTAACGGAGAACTTAACCTTATCTCCCTCCGCACAGTTGCAGATAAGAAATACAGACTCAACTTTCTCGATCCAGCGTACTAGACCGATAGCTCCCTCGGTACCTACAAAGTTTAGAGGTTTGCAGTTCTGGAAGTCCTTGTAAGAACAAGGTTTAGCAGCAGAGGTTTCAGCGGCATCGCTGTTCCTCGTGGAATTTGGTGGAGTATTCCGAGCCAAGGCTTCAGTAATAGCCTGGGTTATAAGGGAGGTAATCTGGGCATCGGTGTATGGTCTTGTCTTTGGCGGCATGATTCTTCAATAAAAGAAATGAAGATACATGAGATTTTGTAGGAACTTGTAATTGTCACAGATGTACATGTATAAAAGCAGTAATACATAACATCAACATGGAAAAATGACAATTATTATGAGTTGAAATATCAAGGGAAGTTTGATAGATAATGTGAGTTCAAAGGTTACATCCTACAGAGATATTACAAAAGGTGTCGGGAATTGTTACATCCGACTAGTTTATAGAATAGCGCTAGATAGTCATTAGGTTACGAGATAGATTACAAGACAAAGACTACACTAGTCTTAATGTAGATTAATCTGTTCCATCAGCGCGACAAGGCGGTCCACGGTTTCTGCTAGTCTGTTAGTTTGCCTGGCGTTGTCTTCCACCAAAGCCAGTCGTTGTGCTAGTGTTCGAGAGTGATCCTCAGTCTCCTGTGAACCCTGTTCACATTCTTCTAGTCGGTTTCTTACAAGTTCATCCGCACCTAATTCGGCGGTCATTGAATCCTGAATTATGCTTACAGAGAGGTTGGTATCCTCTTGTTCTCGCTGGAGTTGGGATATGTGATCAAGTGCTTGGCGAAGCAGGTAGGTCATTCGGTGTTGTTCCCGTTCGAGACTTTCGAGCCTTTGCTCTTGACGGCGGAATTGGGTAGCCAACATTGGCAACGTGAGATGTACCGAGTCCTGAGAGTTATGAACAGGATAGGGGCTGTTTCGAGGCGACCTTGTGTTCCTCCTGGCTACTCGTGGGTTCCGTGACCCATGTGAGTGAGAGTGTGACGGATTAGGTGGTATGTTTGCCATTCCTGTGGCAGAGTGTAAGTAAGACGAGGCTAATATATATATACATATATCATATCCAGCCTAGTGTCTAGCACGTATCAAGTAATGGTCCGGTTCTCTCGTGGTCAGAGTCAACTAACGTATCCCCGTTCAACATAATTATTTCAGACCTTACATCATCTTTCCTTAATTGTACATAGTTGATCAGGCTATGTTAAATTAAAGTCGTATGCTGTAATTCCTGAACCAGTCATGTCTAATAAGAGAATACTGCCTAACGGTCATAGTCTAGGCCCACTAAATGCAACCTAGTTCACTATAACCTTAGGCTCTGATACCAATCTGTAACACCCCCGAAATTCACTGTTTTGCGGAAGCATAGTTTGGGGTGTTACTAATCAAATATCACAGCACAAAGATAAAGCAAACGACATCTATATGCAACGTTTGTAAATTAGTTACATTCCATAGATATAATGTTTGAAAACTTAGTGTTTTCGTATACAAAAGGTAGTTTCCCCTAGAGTCCACGCGTATAGCGGGAGATTCTATTACATAATCGTAATATACAAAAGATAATGCTAAGAATCTCCGTTAATGCAGTTGTGTTGAAATCATGCGACTCTAGCTAAAATCCTGGAGTAATCCTACTCCATCCGGGTACCTGAGAAAAACATGCTAAAAAGTGTCAACCAAAAGGTTGGTGAATCTCACAGGTTTGTAAATAATATCGGCTTTGAACACGAGATTTCATTAGTAATGCCCGTAGGCGTAAAATCAGCCATTGCAATCCAGCAATCGTAAAATCAGTATTTGCAATCCAGCAAATGTATATACGTAAGTTTATACCGTTGCCATGAGGCTCATAATCGAAGCTTAACCCGTAAGTAATAAGTTTGCTCCCGTGACATGCTCGTAGTTGAGCAAGCATCAGTAACGAATAAGTAGTCACCCGTTTATACGTGTAAATCGGTACGTGGCAGCGCTACTGCCCCGGGTGGGGAGGGTCATTTCCCTAATGGATCCATTAACTACTGTTCGCGCTTAAGTCCATAACTAACGATATATGATGGAGAGACTTCTGTAAATAGTAATTAACTCATGCAATTCCGTTTGGTATAGAAATCAGTTTAGTACTTGTGTTCAGGAAAAATCAGTAGCATGTATCTCCCCCAATAAGATAAAGCAGTAAAAGTGGGGCCGTAAGACTCACCTGAGTCTTGTAGTAATCAGTTGCAATTAGCAAGTAGTAAGTAAAGCAAGTAGGTTCTCTGAACCCGTAACCTTCAAATGCCTATTCATATGAAGTTATGTAAGTATGCGTCTCACGAGCCGTTTCGTTTAGTTGTACACAACTAGTATAGCCAATGTTTGTCCGTATGTTTGTAATTGTTCGTTTGTTGAAAAAACATGTTTGGGCCCGTTGGTGACGGTTTGTAGCAAAATTTCTAAAATGTTGACTTTGCTACAGTAAATTGCTACAGTACTGCTACAGTAAAATTTGACTTTTTTTGTACAGTAACTTTGACTTTAAAGTTTTGGTTTTCTGTGTTTTTGCGACACAATCTGCGACACTAAAGTTTGGTATGCGACACAGTGGTTGTGTCGCATAGGAATGCGACACAAGAGCCCTGCGACACAGTGATTGTGTCGCAAAAGCTTGCGATGATAAATCAATAGCGACATAAGGGTTGTGTCGTATAATGTTTACGACACAAAGGTACGACATAGAGTACGACATAAAATACGACACAACATGGTTTATGCGACATAGTATGCGACACAAGGCTTGTGTCGCATTGATGAACACCAGCCCAGAAAGTTGCGGCTGTCGCGATTTTTCCGATCAAAACTCAAATCTAACGCATTTTTAAGCCGTGAAATCATGTTTCCTTTGTTGTTTAGGTTATATCTATGTTGTGTACACCTTATAACACCGAAATAATACACCAAAATAAATAGATCTAAGTTTTTAGAAATTTCTTACTTTTGCAAATCGAGCTAGCTCGAGGACGAGATGATGAAAACGGTTTTGATATTCTTGCTCCACTCGTGATGGTGATTCCGAATATGTATTTTGTTTGTCGATTCGGTGTGGTTCGATTTTGAGAGAATTTGGGTTTGAGAGAGTTTGGTGGGTGTTTTTGTTTAGTGAAAATGAAAGAGAATGGGTGGTGGTGGTGATGTTGGCTGGCCCCAAAGGAAAAAGAGGGAAAACACTTCCCAAAATACAGTATTTACTCCGTGTCCTAATTGACTACCTCGCTCATTTTAGTAATCGTGTAAAATATTATTTAGATAACCTTCTAAAATGTGAATTCTTACTGAAAATCGTTCGCTAATATTTATTTAAAATATTAGTTTGTTAGTTTAATTTGTGTCGTCGCGATAATATATAAATAATGCTCGTTCGTTTGTGTATTTTATATAACAAAATACGTTCTCATTATTTAAGTAAATTTCTGTCACCAACGTCCAAGTAAACTGTGTCGGACTCCGTCCGGTTAATTCGTACGATTCATCCAAATCGCGTAAGTACACACATATATATATAAATCACCTTATATATATACAAATAGAGCCTGTAATTAGTCCTATTACATACTAACTACAACTAGTTACAAACAATTTGGCATAATTAATTATCCTAATTATGCAGGTGTTACAGAATCTTACATGCTAGCTCAAACAGCCAAGTAAGCAGACCACCAAACTAACATGGCAAAATATATATCAACAGATGCATCATATCAAAGTAATACTATAATTACTTGTTGTAAATCAAATCATTACAACTAAATCACACTGAGGTTACAGATCCACTCACCGACTACCTCAGGCCTCCACTCAGTAGTCTAATATCACTGAGCCTTCTCCACATCTGAGAATCAATAATCAAATATAAGTTAGTAATCATGATCATCAGTACTTAACTTATATCAATCAATAACATTAGGAACTTAACATAATCCACATCAAGATTACTAGTTCCTAATTATACACTAATGATTTACAATATAATCATTAACATATATTATCCTATAACATATATCAAGCACATTACTATCGAAATCAAACAAGTAATGCTAAAACAGCCCTTCAAGCCGCCGGCTTCCTCCTAGAAGCCGCCGGCTTCCTATCATCACCCGCCGGCTCCTACAAACACAACACAAGCCGTCGGCTACCCCTATGAAGCCGCCGGCTTCGGCTAACAAGAACAAGCCACCGGCTTGGCCAAAGAAGCCGCCGGCTTCTGGCCTCATCCCAGCCCAGCACGAACAGCAGAAACCCTAACTCGCGGGTTTAATCCCCAAAACACCAAAAACTCGTTTTTAAACGGTTATAAACCTCAAATATCATCACATAATCAATATGTAACACTTATAACCTGTTTCTAACATCCAAATCTCTCAAATCATCAATTTACCCAAATTCAATCAAAAATCAAATTCTTAAATACTCAAGAATACTTACTGATTGAAGAATCTAACGATGGTAATCTGATGATTATGAAGATTCACAAGAATCACAACTTCCTGATTTGATTTCTGGATTGATTTGGAAGTTTTCAGAGAGTTTCTGTGAGTTTTGAAATGAAAATGAATAACTTTCCTAAATAGGAAAGGATATATATAAGTCGGCCTCACGAACCGCCTTCAATATACAGGTATAATTTAATACCCCATCTCAATCTATTGCCTGGAACCCGAAAACCATTTGCGAGTCCAAACATTTTATTGTACCGTTAACTATATTAATTTACAACAATTAATAATTCACTTATCACATTGGAATATTTAACTCCTATTCCAATTATTTCAACTATTTCAAACAATATTATTTCCAAACACATTTAAATACATATTTAAATCAATAAATAATACTATACAAACAACTAGGTCCATTTCGAGGATGTTACATATAGTGTTTATAATTAACGAGGGGTGTTATAAGTTGGTATCAGAGCAATAGTTTGGGTGAATTGGACATGACAGAATGTTCAATCCTAAACTTTGATTGAGTTGAGTCAAACATTCCAGTGGGTGCGGGTTTAGTTGATTAGTGAATGTGTGAGAAAGTGATTGGTTGAATATGTACTAACTCTTAACAAGTTGTGAAGTTGTTGTTTAATTGCAGAGACGGAGGAACATGAGTATTAGATTGGTATATTTCATGTTTCCTCAACACTCGTGGGCTTAAGATTGCCAGGTAATCTTCGATAAGCCTATGTTAATTTACATTAACTTAAATTGTTTACTCTGTTATGTTGAGTAAGCTTTGTTGTGAAGTTAATTGAGTCAGACTGATATGATTCCCCAGTTTTGAGTCAACTAATGATTGCTATAGGTTGACATGAGGATAGCAATATTGAATGAGATGTTCATTGTTGTGGTTATTTCTGATTGAATTGTAAATGCAGAAATATGTTTAAGTAGACAGAGAGTTGATTAAGGTTTAACAAGATTGATGTTAGAACCTAAGAGTGTCTTTATTGGTGATACAAAATAATTGATAGTATTATGTTAATGGATTAATCACTAGGTGTGATCTAAATCCTTGTTAAGGAAGGTTGTGTCATTTGAATTGATAATGACTGCTAATTGAGAAAATATGTGTTTATGTGACTATATGATATGTGTCGACTATGGTTAAACACTTGACCTAAACAATGACAGATAGGTTTATAAGAAATAGGGCTTATGATAAAGCTAAATTGATTGGGAAGTGATGGATCTTTCTGGGCAATTGTAAATTAAGAAATGAAATGTTTTATAGTAACAGGATTGAGTAGGCTTGTTATGACAGTGATGCTTGATAGTATAGTATATGTCAAAGTGATAATAGTTAATTAAGATGTGTCCTGAATTTGGAGGAAAATAAGGACATTGATTAGTGTTAAGTATTGAAACTATGATGATGAGTTATCATGTGTTTGAGGTTTCAGATAATTGATATACTGAGTAATTCAGTTGTTGAAAATTAGAACATTGTGTGTATGTGAAATGACTTGCATATGTAAGGTTGAATATGTAAAGTAGTAAACTGATTTTGAGTATGTATCATCTGTTAGAAATTATTAAATAGATGTTGATTGATTTGAAATCATGAAGTATTTAATATATATGAGATGAGAATAGATCACATTGATAATTATAATGTAGAGTAGCCTGAGAATGGATTGTGAATAACATAATCTTGCAACGCCTGATCACCGTTGTTATATTATGTGGTGTCACATGAACTTGTTGAGGCTACTTGGTATAAAAGAAATGTAATGTGATTTTAGAAATGGAGCATGATGGTATGCTAAGTTGTTTAATAATTGTTTTGACAAGAAAACAATCAGTTGATAGGACTGTGACTTTTAGACTGTAAAAGTGACAGTGTAAATGATAGTTGTCATTGATAGAGGTTTTGATGATAAACCTAATTAACAAATTTGATTTTGTTGAATGAGTAATTGTGATTGATTTTGATAGATTACTTGTAGATGAATTTGATAGTGTTTAAAGGGGTCACTATTTTGTATTTGGCTTGTATGATGCCAAAGTTGAAATAGGTTGATATTGCCTTGCTTGAGGAATTTCTAGTATTATTGAATGTAATAATTTAAAATATAAGTTTGAAAGTGAACATATAAGATGAAATGGTTTGTTGTGAGTTAATATTGACAGTATGTTAACTTTGAAAGTCAAACCATGAATAGTGAGTTGTGTATAAAATTAATTGATTGTGATTGGTTTGAGATTGGGTCAAACTAGAGAAAAGCAATTAGAGAATTTTATTGATTAATTGATTGAAATTGAAGTTGACATATAGTCAACTGTTTGTGTTGAAATAGTCTAACATAGATTGAAATGTTATGATTGCGTGGAATGTGATTAAATTCCTAAATTGGTTTAAGTTTGTGAAACTTGATAACTTACTTAAAGCTAGTATTAAGTAATTGAAATATTGTTAAGTGTAATTGAGTATTCAGTTAGGTAATATTTGATATTTGAACTGAATATGTGTTGAAGAATTATACAGATATGAAGTCATTGTTTGATATGACAATTATAATTTGTTAAGATATGTTAGAATAATTAAATCACATTGATTAGAATTGTGATAAGAAAATCTTATCAGTGTATGAAGCTTGTGATGATAGCTTTGATTGGGTAAGAATGCGAGATAAGAAATAATTAAAAGTTATTTGTTGATTGTATGCAAATAAAGTAAGTGATGAAGTGGTAAATTGAGATTAGATCCAACTAAGGTATGATATGAAAGTATATCTGCAGCTGGATGGTGTTAAAGATTTAGTTGATCTTTGTTTGATAAATTGAGGAAATATAAATTGAATGATTGTTCATATTTTAAGAAATTGTATATGTTAGGAAGTAAGGGAAACCTTGAAATTGATAGGTGATGATTGTATTCACCAAGCTTTTATTGTAAGTTTAAGCTGAAATGTTTAAGTTATATATGAGTTGGTAAGTATATAAGTGTGTAACAACCGCCAAATTTGGGCTAGTATTAGCGCCTAACTCTTTGTTAATACATGTAATTAGTTCTGTGTTAGACTAATTTATGTATCAGATTATATGTTGGTTAATATATACAACTTTGCGATTTGATTAAATCGTACGCAACTTAAATAGAATGAAATTCTATTCGATTAATACGGACGTTGGTGAACAAGTGTTTATAAAATAAAATAACGCAACTATGACCGAAATGCTATTTTATAACAATTAGTAACTGCCTCGTATTACACAATTAAAACTTATACGATTTAATAACAAAAGTAACTAAATATAATTTAAACTATTAAAGATTTAAGGAAATAATTTAAATAAATTATTTAAACAAGATTTGTGATTTTATAAATATAATTAAACGCGTGAAATAAATATCTAATGCATAAACGACGGAGCAAACGAACACCACCCGGAACGCGGAACGGAGACTGAAGGTGGGGGAGCTTTACCAAAACCCCACCCACCTCCTTTTTCTTTCCTCATTCTCACTTTCCCCTTCTCTCTCTTCCTTTCCTTTCTTCCTTTTTCTCTCTAAATCACCAACTACACCACCACCATTAAAATCACCAATTAATACCATCAAACGACGCCGGATCATACCACATCTTTGGAGAAAAACGTTCACCTCTTCACGATCTACAACTTCATCTTTTCGGATTTTCAATCCGACACTTTGTAAGTTTCCGACAAATCCCGACATCTCTCGTTTTTGATCATTTTTACTAGTTTATGGTTTTGATAGGCTTAATATGTTCATATAAGGGTTGGGTAAAAGATTTGGACCCAACGGAAACCGGGAAACTCGTTTTCGACAAAAATTCCGGCCATCAGACCGCTACGTCGCATTTGGCCAGGGGCCTCTGCGACGTCGCGGCCTACGTCGCACAAAAACCTCCACGTCGCACTAGCGACGCAGCCCCTTACGTCGCATTAAATTGCGGACGTCGCACATAGCGACGTAAACTTTAACGTCGCAAACCTCCACGTCGCATTAGCGACGCCAGCCCCTACGTCGCATTGATTTGCGAAGGTCGCATCATGCGACGTACATGCCTACGTCGCACCCGACGTCGCACCCGACGTAGCACCCTACGTCGCACCCTACGTCGCACATGACAGAACCTTGAAAACTCGGATTTTACTAAGTGTCGATCTCACACAACTTCCAATACTTATACTATACGACTTAACAAACATCATAGAACATACTTTTCTATTACAATCACTCTAAATTGCGTTATTAACGATAAAACTTTAATTATAACAAACCACCAACGGGCCGTATATACTTTGACACGAACGTGAACGAACCAACATTTAACACAACGGGGTATGAACAACTAGCCTAGATGGTCTTGCGAGACATCTACTTACTTAACCTTATGTGTTTAGGCACTAGAAGGTTACGGGTTCGGAGAACCTACTTGCTTTACTACTACTTGCTAATTACTACTGCTCGACTCAGGTGAGTCTTACAGCCCCACTTTTACTGTTTTATACTTTGGGGTGAGATACTTAGCAACTGTTTTACTTATGAACACAATGTACTGAACTGAAAACATTATTGATTACAAACAAACGCATGAGTTACTTTTATCCACTGAAAGCCTCCTAATCGTAAGTTGTTAGTTATGGACTTAAGCGCGATTACTAATAGATGGATCCATTTGGGACTGACAATCCCTGTCTGGGGTGGTAACGCCACCACGTACTAATTTACACGTAGAAACAGACATATTAGTATTTGTTACATATGAGTGTGCGGATAGCACTCACGGGGGTACGTGATTTATTTCACACTACACGGTTAAGCTTCAACTTATGAGCTCATGGCACTGTACTGATTAACTGATTTACTTACTTTGCTGGATAGCAATACGGGTACATACTTGTGGTTCATGACACTTACTTATTACTAAACCTGTGAGATTCACCAACCTTTTTGGTTGACACTTTTTAGCTTTGTATCTCAGGTACACATACGGAGTAGGATCACTCCAGGATTACTAGCTAGAGTCGCATAATTTCCAAACTGCATTTAACGGAGATTCTTTGGCATTATCTTTTGTAACTATGATTATGTAATAGAATCTCCCGCCACATACGCGGACTCTAGGCTTACGTATTTTTGTAAAGAAAACTATATGTTTTCAAACGATACAAATTATGAAATGTAACTATTTTACAAACGTCTCATTTAGAGGTCGTTTACTATTAATCTTGTGCTTTGTATATTGATTAGTAACACCCAATGTATGCTTCCGCAAACCGTTAAATTTGGGGGTGTTACAGATTGGTATCAGAGCCTAAGGTTATAGTGAACTAGGTTGCATTTAGTGGGCCTAGACTATGACCGTTAGGCAGTATTCTCTTATTAAGACATGACTAGTTCAGGAATTACAGCATACAACTTTAATTTAACATAGCCTGATCAACTATGTATAATTAAGGAAAGATGATGAAAGATCTGAAATAATTATGTTGAACAGAGATACGATAGTTGACTCTGACTACGAGAGAACCGGACCATTACTTGATACGTGCTAGACACTAGGCTGGATATGATATATGTATATATATTAGCCTCATCTTACTAACGCTTTGTCTCGGAAATGGCAAACATCCCATCCAACTCGTCTCGTTCTCAAACCGGGTCGCAGAACCCAAGGGTAGCAAGGAGGAACAACAGGTTGCCTCGAGCTGGCCCGTACTCCACTCACTCTACCTTGCCGGCCTTAGCCGCTAGGGTGAACCAACACGAGCAACGACTTCGCACCATGGATGTCGTGTTGCAGGAAACAAACGAAAACTGGAGACTTACATCCCTCGAACGCATAGAAGAAGTCTCCGACGACCTAGAAACCACAAACAACAACATGGATGTCCTTCGCAACCAAATTATAGAAATAAGGGTGGAAAATGCCCTTCTGCAACAAAGGATGGATGAATGTGTGCAGCGCTCACTTGAGGCAGAAGAGTATGCGCGCGGACTAACACAACGACTAGCACTAGCCGAAGACAACGCCCGACAAGCTAGCAGGCTTGCAAACACTGTGGACCGTCTTGTCACGATGATGGAACAAATTAATCTACGTTAAAACTAGTGTAGTCTTTATCCTGTAATCTAGTAACTATCTAAGCACTACTCTATGTTTCAGTCGGATGTAATAATTCCCGACACCTTTTGTAATACATCTGTAGGATGTAACCTTTGAACTCGTATCATCTATCAAGTATTTCTTGCTGTTTCAACTCATATTAATTGCCATAAACCTTTTTCATATTGATGCTATGTATTACCATCTTTATACATGTACATCTGAAATAAATGCAATTTCTCTTACAAAAATCTCATGTGTCTTCATTTCTTTTATTGAAGAATCATGCCGCCAAAGACACGACCATACACCGATGCCCAGATTACCTCTCTTATAACTCAGGCTGTTACTGAAGCCTTAGCTCGGAATACTCCACCAGGTTCCACAAGAAACAGCGATGCCGCTGAAACCTCCGCTGCTAAACCTTGTTCATACAAGGATTTTCAAAACTGCAAACCCTTGAGCTTCAAGGGGACTGAAGGAGCCATCGGACTCATCAGATGGTTCGAAAAGATGGAATCTGTTTTCCGCATCAGCAAATGTGCGGAAGACGACAAAGTCAAGTTCTCCACCTGCACCCTCGATGATGGTGCCCTCTCGTGGTGGAATTCCTATACCCAGTCTGTGGGTATTGATACAGCTTATCTACTCCCTTGGGAGGATCTGAAGAAAATGCTCACTGATGAGTATTGCCCAGCCGAACAACTTTACAAGCTGGATGAAGAGTTCTGGAACCTGAAAGTGCAAGGAACTGATATCGTTGGGTACACCACCCGATTCCAACAACTCACCGTCCTTCGCCCAACCATGGCGGGTACTGAACCCGAAAAGATCAAGAAGTATATCCGCGGCCTCCCGGAACCTGTCCGGGGAAATGTCGCCTCATCAAAACAAACCACACTTCATGGTGCCATTCGGTTGGCCCATGAACTTCTAGCCATGAACGAGGACCCCGAACCACCCACTCCATCTTCCAACAGCAACAAAAGAAAGTGGTCTGACAATCACAACAACCACCAAAACAAGAAACCTGAAACCATTAAAGCCTACATCTCCAGTTCTGATGACAAGGGGGCGTACAAGGGAACCAAGCCCTATTGCCCAAAGTGCCAACGACACCACCATGGTTCGTGTCCCTGCAGCAAGTGTAAAAGATTTGGACACTTGGCTAGGGACTGTAGATCAAACACCACTGACATCAACACCTCGGCACCAAAGACTTGTTATGGGTGCAACGGTACGGGGCATTTCAAGAAAGACTGCCCGAAGCTGAACAACAACAACAACAGGAACAACAACAATGCTCGAGGAAGAGCTTTTGTACTGAAATCTGGGGAAGCCCGTCAAGACCCGAATGTGGTCACGGGTACGTTTCTTCTCAACAACTTGACTGCATCTGTATTATTCGATACTGGTGCTGATAAGAGCTTTATTTCCGACGAATTTTATCCACTACTTGACACTACACCTATTGCCTTAGATTCTAAGTACACAATAGAATTGGCAAACGGAAAACTTATTGAGGCCGACAGTGTAATACCTAATTGCACTCTGAACTTAGCTAACGAGCTCTTTCCCATTGACTTGATACCTGTCGAAATCGGCAGTTTTGACATCATCGTCGGTATGGATTGGTTGTCCAAGCACCGAGCCGAAATCGTTTGTTTTGAGAAAATCGTACGCATTCCTCTCGTCACCGGTGGAACTCTGAGCATACAAGGGGAGACCGGTGGGACGAGAATAAACATCATTTCTTGCATGAAAACCCGAAAGTACTTGAGAAAAGGGTACCAGGCAATCCTCGCGCACGTTATGGAGAAAAAGTCGGTGGAAAAGCGACTTGAGGATGTGCCTATCGTTCGAGACTTCCCAGAAGTCTTTCCTGAAGACTTGCCTGGCCTTCCGCCACCTAGACAAGTCGAATTTTCTATTGACCTTGTGCCCGGTGCAGCACCCGTGGCACGAGCACCTTACCGATTAGCCCCATCCGAACTTCAGGAGTTGTCTACTCAGCTACAGGAACTCCTGGACAAGGGATTTATTCGACCAAGTTCCTCACCTTGGGGAGCTCCGGTCCTGTTTGTGAAAAAGAAAGACGGTTCTTTCCGCATGTGCATCGACTACCGTGAACTCAACAAATTAACTGTCAAGAACCGTTACCCACTTCCTCGCATTGATGACCTGTTTGACCAACTTCAGGGGTCGAGTTTTTATTCAAAGATCGATCTACGGTCAGGTTATCATCAACTCCGAGTTCGTGACGAAGACATCCCAAAAACTGCTTTCCGAACTCGTTACGGGCATTATGAATTCCAAGTAATGCCATTCGGCTTAACCAACGCACCGGCAGTATTCATGGATCTTATGAATCGGGTGTGCAAACCTTACCTTGACAAGTTTGTTATCGTCTTCATCGATGACATCCTGATTTACTCGCGCACTGAACAAGAACACGCGCAACACCTGAAAACCATCCTAGAGCTGCTCAAACACGAAGAGTTGTACGCCAAATTCTCTAAGTGTGAGTTCTGGATGAAAACCGTTCAATTCCTTGGCCACGTCGTTGATAATCAAGGAATTCATGTCGATCCTTCAAAAATCGAGGCTATTAAGTGCTGGCAAGCACCTACAACACCGACCGAGGTACGCCAATTCTTAGGACTCGCCGGATACTACAGGCGGTTCATTGAGAATTTTTCGAAAATAGCCCTACCTCTCACTGCACTTACTCAAAAGGAAAAGAAGTTCGATTGGACTGACAAACAGGAGTCGGCTTTTCAGCTACTAAAACAAAAACTCTGCAGTGCACCTATCTTATCTTTACCCGAAGGCAACGATGACTTCGTGGTATACTGTGATGCTTCACACCAAGGTCTTGGTTGCGTACTGATGCAACGAGACAAGGTCATCGCTTACGCCTCACGACAACTCAAGGTCCACGAAAAGAATTACACAACTCATGACCTAGAGTTGGGGGCTGTTGTTTTCGCTCTGAAAATCTGGAGACACTACTTATACGGTACCAAGTGTACAATCTTTACTGACCATAAAAGTCTCCAACACATCTTCGATCAAAAGGATCTCAACATGAGGCAACGTCGATGGGTCGAGTTGCTTACTGATTACGACTGCGAGATTCGCTATCATCCGGGCAAGGCGAATGTTGTTGCCGATGCCTTAAGCCGAAAAGAACGAGTGAAACCACTTCGAGTTCGAGCTCTCGGTATGACCATTCACAACGATCTCATCAATCAAACTCTCGCCGCTCAACTCGAAGCACTCAAACCAGAAAACTTGATAAACGAGGCCTTGCGGGGCATGGACAAACAATTTGAAACCAAACCTAACGGGGCCAAATACTTCTCGAATCGAATCTGGTTACCAAGTTTTGGGAACCTGCGAGACTTGGTGATGGATGAAGCTCACAAGTCTAAATACTCTATACACCCCGGTGCCGACAAAATGTACCACGGCATCAGGGAACTGTACTGGTGGCCCAACATGAAATCTGACATTGCAACCTATGTTGGCAAGTGTCTTACTTGTTCCAAGGTTAAAGCTGAACACCAGAAACCTTCAGGTTTGCTACAACAACCCGAAATACCACAATGGAAATGGGAGCAGATTACCATGGACTTCATTACTAAACTCCCGAAAACTTCTAGCGGTTGCGATACCATTTGGGTGATCGTCGACCGACTCACTAAATCTGCTCATTTCCTAGCCACCAAAGAAACTGATAAGATGGAACGTTTGACACGGATCTACCTGAAAGAGATCGTGTCAAGACACGGCGTGCCCATCTCAATCATCTCCGACCGAGATGCTCGGTTTACTTCTCGCTTCTGGCAATCACTGCAAAAATCTCTTGGTACTCGTCTGGATATGAGTACGGCTTACCATCCTCAAACCGACGGCCAGAGCGAACGAACCATACAAACACTGGAAGACATGCTACGAGCCTGCGTAGTTGACTTCGGTAAAAACTGGGAAAATCACTTACCGTTGTGCGAGTTCTCGTACAACAACAGTTATCACACCAGCATAAAAGCTGCACCCTTCGAGGCACTGTACGGTCGTAAGTGCCGGTCGCCTATCTGTTGGACTGAGGTGGGGGATACACAACTCACCGGTCCAGAAATCATACATGAAACAACTGAAAAGATCGTCGGCATACAAAACCGACTAAAAGCCGCGTGTGATCGTCAGAAAAGCTATGCTGACGTGAGACGCAAACACCTTGAGTTCCAAGTAGGGGACAAGGTACTTCTCAAAGTGGCACCGTGGAAAGGTGTTATTCGATTCGGAAAACGAGGCAAATTAAATCCTAGATACATCGGACCATTCGAAATCCTTGAAAAGATTGGTCCAGTGGCATACCGCCTGCAACTTCCTGCTGAACTTAGCAGCGTTCACAACACATTCCACATTTCTAATCTGAAGAAATGTCTGTCTGACGAGACACTGATTATACCGCTCGACGAAATTCAAATCGATGATAAACTTCATTTTGTCGAGGAACCTATGGAAATCATGGACCGTGAGGTCAAACAACTAAAACAGAGTCGTATTCCCATCGTAAAAGTTAGGTGGAATTCGCGGCGCGGTCCGGAATTCACTTGGGAACGGGAAGACCAAATGCGACTGAAATACCCACATCTCTTCCCTGACAACGCACCAACCGTGCGATCGAGCTAATTTCGGGACGAAATTCTTTTAACAAGGGGAGAATGTAACAACCGCCAAATTTGGGCTAGTATTAGCGCCTAACTCTTTGTTAATACATGTAATTAGTTCTGTGTTAGACTAATTTATGTATCAGATTATATGTTGGTTAATATATACAACTTTGCGATTTGATTAAATCGTACGCAACTTAAATAGAATGAAATTCTATTCGATTAATACGGACGTTGGTGAACAAGTGTTTATAAAATAAAATAACGCAACTATGACCGAAATGCTATTTTATAACAATTAGTAACTGCCTCGTATTACACAATTAAAACTTATACGATTTAATAACAAAAGTAACTAAATATAATTTAAACTATTAAAGATTTAAGGAAATAATTTAAATAAATTATTTAAACAAGATTTGTGATTTTATAAATATAATTAAACGCGTGAAATAAATATCTAATGCATAAACGACGGAGCAAACGAACACCACCCGGAACGCGGAACGGAGACTGAAGGTGGGGGAGCTTTACCAAAACCCCACCCACCTCCTTTTTCTTTCCTCATTCTCACTTTCCCCTTCTCTCTCTTCCTTTCCTTTCTTCCTTTTTCTCTCTAAATCACCAACTACACCACCACCATTAAAATCACCAATTAATACCATCAAACGACGCCGGATCATACCACATCTTTGGAGAAAAACGTTCACCTCTTCACGATCTACAACTTCATCTTTTCGGATTTTCAATCCGACACTTTGTAAGTTTCCGACAAATCCCGACATCTCTCGTTTTTGATCATTTTTACTAGTTTATGGTTTTGATAGGCTTAATATGTTCATATAAGGGTTGGGTAAAAGATTTGGACCCAACGGAAACCGGGAAACTCGTTTTCGACAAAAATTCCGGCCATCAGACCGCTACGTCGCATTTGGCCAGGGGCCTCTGCGACGTCGCGGCCTACGTCGCACAAAAACCTCCACGTCGCACTAGCGACGCAGCCCCTTACGTCGCATTAAATTGCGGACGTCGCACATAGCGACGTAAACTTTAACGTCGCAAACCTCCACGTCGCATTAGCGACGCCAGCCCCTACGTCGCATTGATTTGCGAAGGTCGCATCATGCGACGTACATGCCTACGTCGCACCCGACGTCGCACCCGACGTAGCACCCTACGTCGCACCCTACGTCGCACATGACAGAACCTTGAAAACTCGGATTTTACTAAGTGTCGATCTCACACAACTTCCAATACTTATACTATACGACTTAACAAACATCATAGAACATACTTTTCTATTACAATCACTCTAAATTGCGTTATTAACGATAAAACTTTAATTATAACAAACCACCAACGGGCCGTATATACTTTGACACGAACGTGAACGAACCAACATTTAACACAACGGGGTATGAACAACTAGCCTAGATGGTCTTGCGAGACATCTACTTACTTAACCTTATGTGTTTAGGCACTAGAAGGTTACGGGTTCGGAGAACCTACTTGCTTTACTACTACTTGCTAATTACTACTGCTCGACTCAGGTGAGTCTTACAGCCCCACTTTTACTGTTTTATACTTTGGGGTGAGATACTTAGCAACTGTTTTACTTATGAACACAATGTACTGAACTGAAAACATTATTGATTACAAACAAACGCATGAGTTACTTTTATCCACTGAAAGCCTCCTAATCGTAAGTTGTTAGTTATGGACTTAAGCGCGATTACTAATAGATGGATCCATTTGGGACTGACAATCCCTGTCTGGGGTGGTAGCGCCACCACGTACTGATTTACACGTAGAAACAGACATATTAGTATTTGTTACATATGAGTGTGCGGATAGCACTCACGGGGGTACGTGATTTATTTCACACTACACGGTTAAGCTTCAACTTATGAGCTCATGGCACTGTACTGATTAACTGATTTACTTACTTTGCTGGATAGCAATACGGGTACATACTTGTGGTTCATGACACTTACTTATTACTAAACCTGTGAGATTCACCAACCTTTTTGGTTGACACTTTTTAGCTTTGTATCTCAGGTACACATACGGAGTAGGATCACTCCAGGATTACTAGCTAGAGTCGCATAATTTCCAAACTGCATTTAACGGAGATTCTTTGGCATTATCTTTTGTAACTATGATTATGTAATAGAATCTCCCGCCACATACGCGGACTCTAGGCTTACGTATTTTTGTAAAGAAAACTATATGTTTTCAAACGATACAAATTATGAAATGTAACTATTTTACAAACGTCTCATTTAGAGGTCGTTTACTATTAATCTTGTGCTTTGTATATTGATTAGTAACACCCAATGTATGCTTCCGCAAACCGTTAAATTTGGGGGTGTTACAAAGTGAAACATAGAATTGATAATTATTCCATGTCCTGTGGTATGGATATGTGATGACTAGTACTACTGAGAAGGCTTGATAAAGACTTTAACAGTCTGAATGGCCTAGTGTATAGGATTAAATAGAATTGATGTGTATGTGTCCATTTAAGAGAGTACCTGAAGTTGTGTAAGTATATATGTGTGATATACATGATAATAAATGGCATGATAAGTTTTAATAGAATGAATTAAAATGTGCCATAAGTTAAGTAGAGGTTAGTTAATTGTGATTAACTTGATGTAGATTTTGTTGGAAATGTGTTGGAAAGTAGCACATTGTGGTATTGTGATACTTGAATGGTAGTATCATAATATTGATTAAGACTGACTTAGTTGCTATATTGATGGGATGTAGTACTAAGTGATTATGTGGTTAAAGTGGTATAATTTTCTAATTGCTTGTGATTAGTAGTTTATGATTATAAGGTTAAATTGAAATAACTGGTTGCTAAGATAAGATTCTGGATGTCTTACCAGTTTAAGTATTATATATAGGAATTCTAACTGATGGTTAGTTAGAGTTTGAAGACAAATATTAAGTACTGATAGGTGTACTTGAATGTATAATCACTAGTATTGTGATTATTGTTTATGTAATTGTTGTTGTTGAAAATTGATAGGTTGTAATAAAAGGAATTACAAATGGAAATAAGTCAATGTAGAGGTTGGTTGAATGTAGGTAATAGTTGATTTTGGTACTTTTGTTGATCGATGCAAAGTACTTGTTGATTGTGGTTTTACCTACTAAGTTTGACCTCTGCTTTGCTTATTAAGGTGATATGAATCTGAAGTACTTTTAAGTAAAGGATTTCATATGATTGAAATGATATGTGAACATTAAAGATTGTTCAAAAGAGTATAGGTATGAAACTTTTGAATGAAAAGTTAACCTAGATTTGAATTACAGATCTTTGATGGTGGAGATTTAAGATTGTGATCTGTATGTTAGACTGATTGTGGTCGTGAGCTGAATTATATTTCAGTGTTGCTAGGTACATTGTGGTTTAATGACCACTGATGTGATAATGTGATTGCTGTTTTGTTGTTAACAGAGATGAATAGTAAGAATAGGTTAAGGATTTTAGCACATTGCTAATTTCTGGTTGTATAAACCTATTAAGTGATGTTAAGTTTTACTTGTTGATCAAGTGATTATAGGTTTCACTTGTTGAAGTAAGTGGTTGCCTATAAGATATATCTGATTGATGATATTGATTAGATGCACTGAATGTGTGCGTACGAAAAGACAGAAGCATGTTCATGGGAACATGTGCATGTGGAAAGAATTCAAACAGTCTAAGTATAGTTGTAAGTTGCTATTGAGGACAAATGTATGTTAAGATATATGTGATTATCTCACATTAGACAGATTGAATGAGGTTAGATTTCGGGGACGAAATCTCTTTAAGGGGGGGAGAGTTGTAACATCCTCGAAATGGACCTAGTTGTTTATATATTATTTCTTGATTTAAATATGTATTTAAACGTGTTAGAAAATAATATTGTTTGAAATAGTTGAAATAATTGGAATAGGAGTCGAATATTCCAATGTGATAAGTAAATTATTAATTGTTGTAAATTAATATAGTTGACGGTGCAATAAAATGTTTGGACTCGCAAATGATTTTCTGGTTCCAGACAATAGATTGAGATGAGGTATTAAATTATACCCGTATATTGAAGGCGGTTTGTGAACCGACTATATATTTAACTTTCCATTTTAGGAAAGTTCATTTAGAAACTTCAAAACTCACAGAAACTCTCAGAAAACCTCCGAATCAAACTAGAAATCAAACCAGGAAGTTGTGATTCTCGTGAAACTTCACCATGGACAGATTATCATCAGTATATTCTTCAATCAGTAAGTGTTCTTGAGTATTTAAGAATTTGATTTCGATTGAAATTTGGGTGAATTGATGATTTGGAAGAATTAGATGTTAGAAACATGTAATAACTGTTATATAGTGTTTATATGAAAGTATTTGTGACATATAACAGTTAGAAAATGAGTTTGGGGTGATTTTTGTTAAAAACCCGTGGGTTAGGGTTTTGCTGTTCGTACAGGGCCTGGACGACGATGGAAGCCGGCGGCTTCATATGGAAGCCGGCGGCTTGGTCTTGTTTGTTGAAACCGACGGCTTCATGATGAAGCCGGCGGCTTGTGCCCAGTTGGTTGAAGCCGGCGGCTTCTTTGGCAAGCCGGCGGCTTGTGTTGCATTTTAGGAAACCAGTGGATGGTGATAAGAAGCCGGCGGCTTCTAGGAGGAAGCCGGCGGCTTGGAGGGCTGATATAGCTTTTTATTATCTTGTTGATTGTTATGCGACTGGTACTTGTTGTAAAATGGTACTGTGATTGATAATTAATATATGATAAGAGTTATATTGAAATCCATAAAATGTGATTAGGAACTAGTAATTGAAAAGTAAATTATGTTAAGTTCCTAAATGTTAAAGATTGATATAAGTTTAGTATTGATGATCATGATTACTAACTTATATTTGATTTGTTGATTCTCAGATGTGGAGAAGGCTCAGTGATATTAGACTACTGAGTGGAGGCCTGAGGTAGTCGGTGAGTGGATCTGTAACCTCAGTGTGATTTAGTTGTAATGATTTGATTTACAACAAGTAATTATAGTATTACATTGATAGAATGTAATTGTTGAGATATCTTGCCATGATAGTTTGACTAGTTGCTTACTTGGCTGTTTGAGCTAGTATGTAAGATTCTGAGGTCAACTTGACTTGACAGTTGGACTTGGTTGTTATTGTAGACGACAGGAGATCTTGAAACTTGAAATGTTAGTTTGGAGATCTAGGTCGTGTGTGATTAACAACTGGTTATCGGTAATTCTGTATAGGCCAATACAGATGATTGATAAGAGTTCCTTGATTACCAAACCGGTATTAGGGTATCTCAGGAGCCACCGATCCTCATGACGATTGATAATGTTTGATTGGTGTAGCTTGACATTGATTGGATGTCGAGTGAATGATTGATTTTCTGTTTATTGTTATTTGATGTAAACAGATTATTATGCTAGGTTGTACTGTTGCTTATAGTTTCATTCACTTAGCTTTATGCTAACCCCACCACAGTTCTGCCTGCAGGTTGAAATAGATGGGACATATTGGGCAGGGCAGGAAGTTGTTGGACTGGATGGAATGTTTGACAGGCTTTTACTCTGATGTTAGTTTTATAACTAAAGAGATGTGCTGAATTATATAACACCGAGTTTGTTAAAATGTCATGTATTAGATTTGAAAAAGTTTATTGACATTTTAATTGACATTGATAGTAATGTTTTGAAATATATACCCTTCCGAGTCGCAAGTATTATATATAGTTGTTATTTTCACTCACCAATCGTCCCATCTAACAAATTTCGTTAGTTTCCTCCGTTAAATCATAGAAAATGACTAAAATGCCCCTCTACCTCCTTATTCTTCCTAAAAACCCTCTTTCTCTATATCTATCTAACCCTCTTTGTCTATATTTATCTATAAATACATATTTAAATGTTAGCACTGTGTTAAACCCAATATTCATCGTCATCATCAAAGTCAAAACCGTCTGTAGATTATCACCACCACCAAAAACCCACCAAACCTCTAACACACTTTCTGATCAACACTTTCCCAAAATCAAAAACCCATTGCGAACTCCACTGGAAAGAATCTTACTTTCTACCTTGTTGATGATACCCAAAATCAAAAACCCAATACGAACTCTCTTTAACTTCACCACTAAAATTTAGATCTAATTCTGGTTAATTCCATCTGGGTAATTTTAATAATCGTATCTTGTACGACCAACTCACCGCTACAGGTCTGGTCGGCCGGCGACCTGCAACTCCGAGATAGATGAGATTATCGGAAATGGGTTGTGGTTACCGGCTCTATTTTGCTTCCGCAACAAAAATTGATTAGGATATCTGAAATAATTGATTCATAACATGTATTTTTGTATTTTTATTTTTATATGATATGGATTAAGAAAGACCGATTCATAAATTTATGATATGATAGTTTTGAGAAAAGCAGATCCGATTAATATATTAATTTTGTGATAATTTTCGATTTGTGTTCTTGAACTCGCCGAAGAAGAAAGGAGGTCGTCGGAAGTTTTTCTGGTGATCGGAGTTCAATGAGGGTGGAGGTAGTAGCAGGAAAAGGATACCATACAGTTCCTAAATTCTCTCTGCTGACATTCCAACTTTTCAACTTTCAAACGGCAACTTTTTAATTTTTCAATGGCTTTCTCCTACCTTCTCGCCGGCAAACACCGCCAACGGCCATCGAAACAGCCGCAGATCGCCACCATCAGAGTGGGACCAATCTGGTAAACAATTTTTTTCGACAAACTTGTTTGATTTCAAACAAGTTTCAGTAGTAACAGAAAAGGTTGTTACGGCTATAACAGAGCCCATGATTTCTTGCGAATTTCAAGATTTTTGTAGCGCATACTTCTCTCCAGTACCCACTCAATCTCCACCCTAACTCAGTCGCTCACCGGATTCTGTGGTGGTTTCTTCTTTTACATAAACAGTGATGGTGCTTCTTCGGCGATGTTTTCGACCAACGCTAAATAAGAAGCAATTTTAAAACATATTTTGAAACGCAATTTGAAACCATAATTGTGGTTGTAATAGATTGTTTCAATTCGTTGGATTTTGATGTAATATAATTTATGTTTTTGTTACTGAACAAATGGGTTTTTGAGGTTTGAAGATTTTAGAATATATCTAGCGATGAAGTTATAATACATCATCTTGAATTCTATGGAAACATATGTGGTCACATGTGGTTAGTACACGTGGCTGCTTACTTAGGGTTTGAGAAGTAACATGAGTAAAATGTAGAAGATGGGGTTATTTTTGTCATTTTGGTATGACTTAATAGAGAAAGTTAACAAATCTAACGAAATGGACTACCAGTGAGCGAAAATCACAAATACAAGGACGCCTGATGATATTTCTTAAAATAAGGGACGGATCGTGATTTCTTGGACAAACATAGGGATCAATATTTTCCATAGAAACATTAATTGAATAATCAATTTTATAAAGTTGTCATATCAATAATGAAGGGTAGATTAGACATTTTCGATAGGATAAAGATAAAGACTAAATTTTAAGCCTATATTGCAAATGCTTTATAATGATTTTTATTTTTGATATAGACATTAAATGGAGACTAATAATCGTAGACTACTAGACTAAAACTACCATTTGCATGTGCTAAATCTAATTAAGTTGGTTATTTGTTAAATGTCTGACTACTTCCATAAAAAATTTATTAGTAAAAGTTTTATTATGATTATATTTTGAGTGATATCAAAATAATAAATATAAGTTTCATTACATAATAGGAACGTGTTTTTATTATTATTATTATTATTATTATTATTATTATTATTATTATTATTATTATTATTATTATTATTATTATTATTATTATTATTATTATTATTATTATTATTTACTACATATATAAGAATAACATAACATATTACATTGTAAATTATTGATACTTATTTCAGACTGGGAAAATGATCGATATGCTTAAATATATAAGCCTAAATCTAGACTTAAAATTGTGATTGGTTGACGAGAAAAATTGATTGGATGAGATTAAGAGAGGGAAATAAATCAACCAATGATAAAATTAGGTCTACAAGTAGCCATGTAGGTATGTGTAATTAGGTTTCTGTAGCATTACTTGACTGACTGAAAGAGTTCATGATTTAATAAAGTAAAAATCAATATATAGTTAACTTTATGAGATTAGTTTGTTGTAAATTAACAATTAATAATTTTGGTTATGTTATTACTAATTTTACGTAAATTAAGTTATCTAAAATGAAAGTGCTTTACTATGTTATTTTAACTATCAACTAGATTATAACCCGTAAAATTTGCGGGCTATATCATCATTTTGTAAAAACAATATTATTATTTTAGTTAATCTAATAACATATGCATTGTTCATTTAAATACTCAATGAAGTAGACTGGTATATAAAAGAGATAGAAGCTTATTAATCGATTTAATAATGTGGATGTAATCTAATAAATACATTACACCAATTTGGTGACTAAAAGTAATTATTAATAGACTTAGGAAAAATCATATTGATAAGAAAAACAAAGTTTGTAACATATGTTGCTCATTTAGGAAAAAACATCTAACAAATCTTTGCAAATAAACCAATATTTAAACTTTACAAGAATTTGAAACTATGCACTAAATTGTGCCAAGGCATGGAGGCAAAATATTACACAATAAAATTTGGAATTTTGAAAAAATAAGATCAAACCCATTAACCTAATTGATTCAGTTTACTTATTTTCATTAAATGTTGATAATTTTGCTAACTGTAAATTCGATTTTATTGTGGATATAATTTTGTTTGACATTAGAATCGATTTGTATATTAGCACCTTTAAATTTTCTTTTTTACTTCAATAAATTACAAACGTCCATGCGTGTTGTGAAACCCAAATGTTCTATGTATGTATTAAAATTAATTGTATTTTATATGTAAATGTATTTAATTAATTTTATTACTGCTATATTATAATGTTTGGTAAAAAAATGTATTTATATTCAAAGTATGATGTAGTATTTTTAAAGTTTGATCCATTAAAATCGTATGTCTTCTTAGGAAATAATTTAGCAATGATTTATTAAAATGATTTAAATTTAAATACAGATAATATTTTTAGTCATATATCATTAAATATAATTGAAATGTTTACATAAAAATATAGTTGGCCAACTTTAGGAGTGTATTAAGGAAGAGATACAAAATTTAAATGCTGACTTCTGAATTCAAATTTAAATAAATGAATGGTGAAATGATTTTCTTTCTATAAATTATATGAGAGTAGAAAAGACTTTTAGATAACTACTAATCACTATTTAGGTAAACACAAATGGATTTTAAGATCAATGGTTGTAATTCAATAGGCTAAGAGAGAAGTGAGATGTGTTATAACAAGTTGGTATATTGCATATGATTTGCGAAAATACTACACTATTTAAATAAAAGTTGGAGGAGAAGACCATCACAAAAAGAAAGTCTAGGAGTTAGTATAACTAGTGAAAATTTTGAGATTATTAACATAGGATAACATATTATAATGACACAGCAGTCACAAAGAATTAATGGTTTAGATCACTCCCAATCGTTCTTTCTTCGATTGCTTCTTTAGTTTTGACATTTCAGCACCACGTCAACACATCTACAACCAATGAAAGTCTGATTAAATACTCTCAACAGTCCTTTCTTCAGTTTGATTTCTGGGACCCACTAACTATTAATTTATTTTGTAAACACAAATCAAATTAAAACTCTTTCATTAAAAAAAACATTATATTCATAAAAATATAAACATTACAATAACTAAAAAAAATTACATTAATAAAAATGAAAACATTACGATAACTAAAAAAAAAATACAATAATTAAAATAAAACATTACGATAATTTTAAAATACGAATCTAGTCACAGTTGGAGAACCCATGTTGTCGTGCATCCTTTCCGAACATCGTTTTGAAATCTTCTTGATACTTCTTAATCACATTTTCCCTAGTTTCTTCACACATTGCAACTTCGTGTTGTCAGCAGTGCGACGGTATTTTCCTTTGGATAAATTTTCACTGTTTGAGCACCATTTTTTGCCGACCAAACTCTATTTTTTGTTGCGTTGCCTTTTGAATAGTTTTCAAAGTTTTTCGTGCGACTCTTGCGGATTCCAAAACGGCCTCACGGGTCGCGTCGCTCGAATATCTTGAATATGTTCATTCCGATGAATCCAAATTTCGTTGACTTTTATGACTTGTGTCACGATCGGGTGGACGAAGAATCTGGTCGTTTTAGAATTACCGTTGCATATTGCTTGTAAGCTTGGTGGGGTTCGGATTCTCGGCGGTATCGTCCTCGGATAGATTAACTGGCACGTCATCTTCTTGGAACGCGCATTTTTTGTACGTTATCCCGTGACCGGCATAGAACTTCGGGATATCTTTGACTACGTGGAACACAACCTCGTAAATAAAGTTCCTTTCCATTTGTTGTTTGAAGTGTTCCTTTGCCACCCTAATAACGACCTCGTCTTGGTACCTGCTTGGCCGAGGCTCGTGTTAAATATTGTAGATGCTGGTAAATTTCTTGACGTCACTTCTAACTTTATTCCATTTACCTTTTGGTTGACTTTTTTTTTTTTTTTTTTTTTTTTTTTTTTTTTTTTTTTGCGTTTCACATCAATGAACCGATTCGGCTTGCAACTTTCCTTCGATATGATTTTGGGAATTGTCAACCCATCACTCGGCCAATGTTTTAACTTCAAAATCCGTCCATCTAGTTTGTGCTCTCTTTTTTTACCCTTTCCCTTGCGATTAACCTCCCCCTCGGCCAATGTTTTAACTTAAGTTTTGGGTTGTGAACGTGAGTGTTGGTCGGATTGTGGTTGAGAGTATGCTTGAAAGCCTTATTGTGGAGGTGGATGGTATCCGAATTGTGGTTGGCCAACCGATTAAGTCATTGGCAATGGTCTTAAAACATACTTAAAAATCATAACAAATAATGAAGGGTTAAACCTGTCATACCCCGTCTAAAGCGGAAACAATGGGATACAACAATGATAGGATCACAACACATTATTATAAAGAAATACTAAATGAAATAAAATAATCAATGTGTCATGATGTCATTAACATGAAAAACGGTTCATGTCATGCATTCATTCCAACAACGAATCCAAAATAACCAACAATGATTCCACAAAATAAAGGTTAAGGCAAAACACGCCTTTCCAAATTTTTAAAAATAAAGTTCCATATTAAACTGCAGTCTCAATCTTAGCTCAATGCAACCTAGAGGTCCACTAAGCCTTCTTGTCCTCTAACTTCAAACCGCTAGTATTACCTGAAAAGTTATGCTCAAAAACGTCAACAATAGTGTTGGTGAGTTTCGTAGGTTTGAGACCAAACACCACAAATAAAACATTTTGCTGTGATAAGAGTAAGTTAGGACAATGCATATGAAAAGGTGCACAAGTGAAATGATATAATCCAACAATCCGCACAATAACTGTCATCACCCCAACAAGGAGTATGACCCAAACCAATTCGAAATCGTAAAATGGTAGTAGCTACTCCAGAAAAGAAATGTAATGCAAACACCAAAAGTAAGCATTAATAATGAAACTTTAATGCAAACACCAAAAGTAAGCATTAACCAAGAAACCCTAATGCAAACACCAAAAGTAAGCATTAGCCAACAAGTCTTAATCACATAGTGTCACACAATTCAGCAAATGTCCAAAAATAAGAGTAAACAAGTTCAGAGCATGAAAAATAGTTAATAAAACATGTGAACATACTTTTCCCCCAATTTGAAAATATATAATTGAAAATGGGGTCACGAAAACTCACCTTAGATAGTAGTGCAATTATCGTCTCAAAATGAACCCACCAAATAGTACATCAATCTACAAATAAATTCATATAGATTAATAACCTAGGCAAGACTATACCTAATTGATCGTTCGAGCTCATGTGTTGATTAATTTTAACATAATAGTTGACCCAACTAATAATACACAAAAGTCAAGTGTTCAATCTGTTGTATCCCTTTAGAAAACATGACATCGTAAACCTTTACAGTAAAAATATTACTAAGAAACTTCTTAACCAATTGAAATCATTATATTTATATTCTTCATCTAAAATATATATGTGTATATTTATTTAGCAATTAATCAGTAGATTAATTAAAAATAAAAGTATTTTTTTAACTGACTTGGACGTCTATATACACACACACGTCACAATTAGATTCAAAGATATGATGTCTTGTATCAAAATGCTATATATTGGTTTCTTAATGCATCTCATATAAGCCTTCATCACGTGTAATGTTTGTAGTAGTATATAGTTATCGAAATACGGATTTTCAACTTGTTAATAAATACCACACTTGTTAACCAAAATGCCAACTAAAACTCGACCACAACAACATACAATTTCAGTTCCAAAGCGATTTAAAAGGTCACTAACCAATTCATTTTAAACTATCCAAAGTTTTTATAAAATTCGGATTTCACTACAGCAGTTTACTAAATAATTTTTATAAAATAATATGTTGAGTTTTAGAGGCTGAAACCTCGCAAATTAATGTAAAATTTCGAGATCTACAACTTTCGTGTTTTGGCCGAAACCTGAAAACGAACACAACTAGGTCAAAACAGCCACTGTTTACCACTACGAAAATCTGGACAGAATTTGCGATTAACGGTATATAACTTTCGACTTTAAAAACACCTAAAACCCAATATATTAAATCCCCAAACACATAAATCATCTATAATATACATCTATTCCAGAAAAATAATAAGAAAAATAATTGATTAGGGTTTAGATATATATACCTACACGAAACACAAGAACATGTAATACACGGAAGCAATTCTCGAACCCGACTTGAGACGGTTTTCTTTGATCTCTTTTTCCTCCCCTTTTTTCATTCGGTCGGGACAACAAAACTCCAGGGATGATTTCTTTTTTTTTTTTTTTATTAGGTTAAAAGAGTTTAGGGTTTACACTAAGGTTATATATGTGTGATAGCTTGATGATTAAGTTGAATGGGTTTGGGTGTCTTTGGAATTGGGCCGTTAATTTTTCTTTGGTCTCTCTCAAATTTCGACAAACACAAAAAAATGAGAACAGAAGAAATCCACGAAGCCATGATCATGATAGTTATTATTATATTATTTATGATTATTATTATTATATATTTTTTTTATTGTTATATTATTATATTATTATCTAGATAATCTGATGATACAATGATTATCATTATATTATTATTATTATTATTTATTATATACTACTATTATGTTATTATTATTATATTATTCTTATTAGAAAAATCCCGTACGAACGTAATTAAATTTCTCAAAATGAAAATACGAAATATTTGAATAATTCTTCGTCGTGTTTACGAACTTGAATACAAATAGGAAATGATTTTGAATTGAGATTTTCTACTACATTTTTTTTTTTACGGATGTCACAGTATCCCCCCGTTTAGGGAATTTCGTCCCGAAATTCAATGAAAATCATTACTGAAAACGTTATTATGGAATAGACACGGGTTTTGAGTTTCTTATGATCCTCCCGTTCTTAAGTGAATTTCAAATCTTCACCTGTCGTTATATCATATTCTAACTATAGTGATCGCGTTATGTTTCTGTTACTTAGCTTCTCGTTCCGTTGTCTTTTCCGGCCCTATAACGCAATGCTATTTTAAACTCCCTCTCGATTTATTCAACTACACATTACTACGTTTCGTTTATGTGACACCATAAGAGACTCACTTTATTATGTATCACAAGTCTTCGTTTACTCTATTCGTCCCTTTGATTGATAGGTTATCGAACCTATTTGTTAAACGTATAATACGAATTCGTTCGGGCCGTTAAGAAAGTAAAAGAAATTGGTATTTGTAAATGGTGCGTTCTCAACATCTAACATACTCTTTCTTGATTCCAAATCTCATGGATACCACAGTCGCAATTGTTGGGCCGAGAGGTATGACCACATCGAGTCCTAAACGTCGTCTTTGGCATAGCTTCCTTGTTATACCTCAATTGAATTTATAGTTTGTTCGTATGTCGATTGTCTGTATATCTATCTGAATCCTTAAAGTTGATTTGTTAAATCGTTGTTTCTAGAAAAAGAACATCGGTTCTACGTCACGCACGTTATGGGAATTTTAACAACTAATGGTGCTCACCGGAAAATAATTTCATATATGTCGAAAGGTGAATAATTCAACCAGATTTTTTTGGAAAGTCTCAAAGAAAAATTCGTTGACGATCCGAAACCTTCGGGTTTAAGTCCATCGGCTCTTCTTTCAACTTGAGAATTTGTATTTGTTTCATATAGAAGTTTAAGGATGTGAAGTTGTTTTGTTAGTTAAGAATATTAAATGGGTTCCTACCAAAATGTAGTATGATGTTACAAGTGATGATGGTATTACGTAAGATGTGCACTCCATACTCATCATATAATTAATTTCCATGGTTTTGTACTAGACTTTGGTTTATCGTAGTTTATTGGCGTTGTGTAGCAACCCATACTTGAGGCTCACATATATAAACTTGTAGCTGAATTATAAGTGCTGGAGAATAGACAATTATTAATAAATGTTCTTGACCCAATGAATGATAAGTATTTGTCCTTTTTACAGCTTACGGTTTGTTGAATCTACAAAATTTGTATGAGACTTTCACATTAAGATTTACTTTTAACGCAGAACAATCACTGTCACTCTTAGATTCAACTTAACGTAATGAAATTTAGGTTATATGAGATGAGTTTCAACATTTTAAGCTCCCACAGTATTCTCTATTGGTCTTACGTATATTGTATATTAAGTAATAATAAAAAAAATTACGAGTTCAAGTGTGTTTTTATACATTCGTAGTCGAGAGCAATATAAACATGTATGCGGGGGTTTGTCGCCAAAGTAGGTTAATCCACGCTATCATCAAAGGAAGGAAAGTTTATACGTACAAGTATATTTCTTTGTGAGGTTTATAAAAGTTGACTCGTATGAGGGGTGAAATAAGTATAAACTTAGATTTTTTTTTAATCTTACAGTGTACTACGTTCTCTCGCATTTGAATTCCCTTTACTTAATTTCTAGAAAAATTCACACCCTATGCTGCGGAAAACAATTAAGAAGAATGAAGTAGTGATCAATATTGAAATTTGACCATAGTGTGAATGAATGAATGATAATAGTTATTATTGGTGGTCATTAAAAATGTTAGGTTTACAACGTAAGATAGTATAGAAAAAGATTATCATTATAAGCGGCGCCTTAAAAATTTAAAAAATATTTAGTTATGAGAAATCGCCGTATATAAAGTGGAGTAACTATTTGGTCATTTGATTAAATTTCAAAGAAAAGGATTTCCAAACTTTTTAAATGAATGATTACTAATTATTATTATTATTATTATTATTATTTTTTTCAATCTTATATTGGTCAAAACTTTATAAATTTTTATAAAGAGAAGTGTAACGTAGTAATTGTAGTTTAATATCGTGAAGGTAGTTGGGTATATTCGCATCTTGAAGCCTATCAGGCCGGAAAAAAAAAATGAGTAAATCAATTTTAAAGAGTATGGCTAAAGAAAAGTCTTAGAGTTGGGTGTTGGTAGGTTAGTGCCAAACCACGTATTTTATTGCATCTATTGGTTACTTCTCGTCGTTTTGCATTATCTCTAGCAAATTTTCAACCGAGTTTATCCCCCCGTTTAGGCTCGTGCGGTGTATTTCGAAAATTGTCATAACTATTCGTGAAAGAAATGTATTCTTCAGCTCCAACTTTATTGATGTTTTGATGTCAAATATAATTAGAGTTTGGTTCCATTTGAAGGCAGAATCAGTTCTTTAATTTGGAGTAGTCTTCTTTTGTGTATCGATTTGATAACGCTAGTCATATACCCGTACACAATGTAATGGTCAGCGAAAGAACATTAATCGGAGATATTATACGTATATATTTGGATTTAAGGCCGATGCCTTATGTGAACTATTCTATTAATTCCTTATCGAACGATTTGTCTCGTGTATATATTGATCTTCACTTTGTGCTTAATTGTGTTTGAAGATTAGTTGGTCGAATAGTTTTGAGGTAATAGTTAAGACCCACCGTCTTATTTCGTATGGATTAGTAGGGAATCACTCCCACGTTGTTACACAATAGTGCAGAATGATTGAATTCATTTTAGTGTGTCAATCAAAAGAATTTCTCATAATTTCCTCTTGCTCAATTCATTGGTGAGTTTATTATAATTCTGGTTGTTATCTAAGCTCATTTGAAAAAGTATTTTTCTTTTGACTTAATGATAACCAAATGTTATCTTTGATTAAGTTCTTAATATTAAGTGACGTAAGAAATTTATTCATTTATTGATATATTTTTAAGCTAGGCGTCCATAAATCTCGAATTTAACATCTATCTCGTTATTTGTGCCTCTCGTAGAACAGTTTCAACTGGGAACTTCTTCGATTTTATACCAACATTATGAGTAAATTTCTTTCTTGAGAGCTGATATGGTGATATGTCATATGGAAGTGGGATATATTACAAAGCTTGAAGCACTAAATTTTTAGTTGTAAATATTAAAGGCAATGCAGGTTATTATATTATATTGTTTGATTTATTTTAGATATGGGATGGTGGTAAGTTATTATTATTACATGTTCCAAGACACAGAGAGTTTCCAAATGGTATAATTTATTTTGGGAATCAAGGATTTTAGTAGAGAAATCTTGAGGCATCACTTAAATAGATCACGGATGGGTAGATATTTTAGTTGAGAAAATAATTTAATAGATAGACTTATCATTCTTCTTCGTTTTAAACCATTTTCACTAAGTATTATAGTGTAGGTATGTTTTAGCTTCACTTAAATTCTTGCGGATGTTGTAGTCAAATGGTTTAAAACCAATATTTTGAATACATGTTAAGAATGATCTCATTGAGTTACATTCTATTGCAACACGTGGCATAAGAGCCTTCATCTCATAGAGGTGAAGTTGCCAAAGAATTGAGTGCATATCCAAAAGATATCAAGATCTCGAGCAAACTTGCAAAAGAGATTAGAAACTTAGTTGCGATAATGTGAGAGTGGCCAAGTGATGATTACATCACTGAAAAGAAAAGATTATCATGTGATTCGTGGTTGTAATGTGAAATTTCCCAAAGAAGTTAAAATATAATTATGTCCAAAGAATTTGAGGGATAATGAACCAATTATTTTGATTCCAGTTAGTAATGATTTAATAAAGCTTTCGTATGGTTATTCATTAGCAAGTTATTATCCGCATCCATTATTCTTACGATACGGTTTCCATGTCTTAGAATGATGTTTACTTAGTACACGATTTACACTTTTATATTTATCACCCTTCGCTCTCGTTACATTTTTAGAATTTCGAGTAGAATGTCTTGGCGGCATATTTGATACGATTTTGAGTACATAGGAGTTTAGGATAAATGGGCAATTTAGATAGTGTATGCACCAAACCAATGACCAAGATTTATGATCTCAAAACCTCTAGAGTCGGGATTTAACGTCGTCACGCGACTTTGAAGGCGACACATTGGACACTAGAATGTGGTCATATAAACACATATATGTCGTGATACCTTTGCAATTACGTCGGCCGCCGTAATTGTTAGGGTATCCTTTCATATATGTACTTATTACCAAATCCTATATCACAATGTTCAACTTCGTTCCTACGGTTTTAATTCTAAATGTGACACGAATTTATATGGAAATGATACTATGATCAATATAGTTTTGCTAGATGACATTAATGATCTCATGCCATTAAGCCTACAAAACCCTCTTGGGTACGCGGGCATGTGCAGAAACCACCAACGGAGCATGTCCTGCTCGAGAATCGGAATGCGAATGAGTACACGTCTTCAATGTAGCAAATAAGTATATATCCTAGTGGATAAGTCCATCTTGAGTGACATGTAAGTACACATCGTTTCGAATAAGCACATATAGTTTCATGCACACGTAGTTCCTAATTCATGTTCTATATGCGGGTTCCTTATTTATAGTCTAGGTCAATCCACCTAGATCTCTATAAATAATGGCTCTGATACCAATCTGTCATACCCCGTCTAAAGCGGAAACAACGGGATACAACAATGATAGGATCACAACACATTATTATAAAGAAATACTAAATGAAATAAAATAATCAATGTGTCATGATGTCATTAACATGAAAAACGGTTCATGTCATACATTCATTCCAACAACGAATCCAAAATAACCAACAATGATTCCACAAAATAAAGGTTAAGGCAAAACAAACCTTTCCAAATTTTTAAAAATAAAGTTCCATATTAAACTGCAGTCTCAATCTTAGCTCAATGCAACCTAGAGGTCCACTAAGCCTTCTTGTCCTCTAACTTCAAACCGCTAGTATTACCTGAAAAGTTATGCTCAAAAACGTCAACAATAGTGTTGGTGAGTTTCGTAGGTTTGAGACCAAACACCACAAATAAAACATTTTGCTGTGATAAGAGTAAGTTAGGACAATGCATATGAAAAGGTGCACAAGTGAAATGATATAATCCAACAATCCGCACAATAACTGTCATCACCCCAACAAGGAGTATGACCCAAACCAATTCGAAATCGTAAAATGGTAGTAGCTACTCCAGAAAAGAAATGTAATGCAAACACCAAAAGTAAGCATTAATAATGAAACTTTAATGCAAACACCAAAAGTAAGCATTAACCAAGAAACCCTAATGCAAACACCAAAAGTAAGCATTAGCCAACAAGTCTTAATCACATAGTGTCACACAATTCAGCAAATGTCCAAAAATAAGAGTAAACAAGTTCACAGCATGAAAAATAGTTAATAAAACATGTGAACATACTTTTCCCCCAATTTGAAAATATATAATTGAAAATGGGGCCACGAAAACTCACCTTAGATAGTAGTGCAATTATCGTCTCAAAATGAACCCACCAAATAGTACATCAATCTACAAATAAATTCATATAGATTAATAACCTAGGCAAGACTATACCTAATTGATCGTTCGAGCTCATGTGTTGATTAATTTTAACATAATAGTTGACCCAACTAATAATACACAAAAGTCAAGTGTTCAATCTGTTGTATCCCTTTAGAAAACATGACATCGTAAACCTTTACAGTAAAAATATTACTAAGAAACTTCTTAACCAATTGAAATCATTATATTTATATTCTTCATCTAAAATATATATGTGTATATTTATTTAGCAATTAATCAGTAGATTAATTAAAAATAAAAGTATTTTTTTAACTGACTTGGACGTCTATATACACACACACGTCACAATTAGATTCAAAGATATGATGTCTTGTATCAAAATGCTATATATTGGTTTCTTAATGCATCTCATATAAGCCTTCATCACGTGTAATGTTTGTAGTAGTATATAGTTATCGAAATACGGATTTTCAACTTGTTAATAAATACCACACTTGTTAACCAAAATGCCAACTAAAACTCGACCACAACAACATACAATTTCAGTTCCAAAGCGATTTAAAAGGTCACTAACCAATTCATTTTAAACTATCCAAAGTTTTTATAAAATTCGGATTTCACTACAGCAGTTTACTAAATAATTTTTATAAAATAATATGTTGAGTTTTAGAGGCTGAAACCTCGCAAATTAATGTAAAATTTCGAGATCTACAACTTTCGTGTTTTGGCCGAAACCTGAAAACGAACACAACTAGGTCAAAACAGCCACTGTTTACCACTACGAAAATCTGGACAGAATTTGCGATTAACGGTATATAACTTTCGACTTTAAAAACACCTAAAACCCAATATATTAAATCCCCAAACACATAAATCATCTATAATATACATCTATTCCAGAAAAATAATAAGAAAAATAATTGATTAGGGTTTAGATATATATACCTACACGAAACACAAGAACATGTAATACACGGAAGCAATTCTCGAACCCGACTTGAGACGGTTTTCTTTGATCTCTTTTTCCTCCCCTTTTTTCATTCTGTCGGGACAACAAAACTCCAGGGATGATTTCTTTTTTTTTTTTTTTTATTAGGTTAAAAGAGTTTAGGGTTTACACTAAGGTTATATATGTGTGATAGCTTGATGATTAAGTTGAATGGGTTTGGGTGTCTTTGGAATTGGGCCGTTAATTTTTCTTTGGTCTCTCTCAAATTTCGACAAACACAAAAAAATGAGAACAGAAGAAATCCACGAAGCCATGATCATGATAGTTATTATTATATTATTTATGATTATTATTATTATATATTTTTTTTATTGTTATATTATTATATTATTATCTAGATAATCTGATGATACAATGATTATCATTATATTATTATTATTATTATTTATTATATACTACTATTATGTTATTATTATTATATTATTCTTATTAGAAAAATCCCGTACGAACGTAATTAAATTTCTCAAAATGAAAATACGAAATATTTGAATAATTCTTCGTCGTGTTTACGAACTTGAATACAAATAGGAAATGATTTTGAATTGAGATTTTCTACTACATTTTTTTTTTTTACGGATGTCACAAAACCAATAAGTAATTGTACCGGTACGTTGGATCAGTTAGATTTTCGTTTTGGTTTTCAATAACATTGCTTATGCTTATGATAATATATCCTTTTGTATATAAGGTCAACCTACAACTGTTGAGAAATTGATTGATGTATTTTTATTTAAACCGGTCATGAAAGTTCGTTTGTCTAGAAAATCATTAAATTCTCAAATTTACTCCCATTTATTACTCTCAATCCCTCATTTATTCAATATTTCAAGTCCAACTTGTCTTGAATGTAAGGGTAAAAATAACATTTCATTAATATATTTAAAATTCAATATTTTTTTACTAGGGGACACTTGAAGTAGGACGGAAAAAGTAATTCCACTTGAAGCTTCCTTTGTTACATCTAGTAGATGATAATGACGAGTTGCTAAATTCTCGTTGCAATGGGTTTGGAATAATCAAGTTTGTTGGAAGAAAACCAACAAACCTTGAAGCTAGCGCGGAGTAATAAACCAAAGTAAACCACACAAGATGCTCAAACGTGACGTATCATTAATTAGCAGTGGGAAAGAAATAAAGTACAACTAGAGCATCACCCCCACCTCCTTTTTATAGAGGTGAGGGGTTAAAGAATCCTAATCAAGTTCCACCTCCTCAAGTTAACTTGCATGCCAAGTAAACTTGAGTCATAAGCTATCATATTTGACTAAACTTTAGCTAAATTATAATTATCCCCTAAACTATTTAGCTATGACTACTAAATAGCAACAATTTCCACCTTAGTATCATAGTTAACCACCTTCGATACGCATTATTTTCAGACAACACTGGAACCTCAAACCAGGGACCACCTTAATAACTAGGCATTGTAAATTTAACTCAGCTCCTAACTCTCTTAAGAGTTCCTTTAGCCAAATACTATCCTTCAAAGCCTCTGTAAGCACCACATACTCCACTTCTGTAATAGCCATGTGCTGAACCGCATACCCCTTTACCATGAACACATGCCCGGTCTTCAACCTACCCTCGTCAAGGTCCTTGAAACCGTCAACATTCCCTTGTTCACCTTGATTCCCTCCATGCACTAGACCCACCTCTGCAAAGTCTTTCACATAACTCACCGAGCATACAAAATCCAGTCTAACACAAATCATCAAGTTTCCTACAGCATTCACATGTGTACCCTTATTCATCTTGTCCACATCCCAGTCATTCTCAAGGCAACCCGTCTTTGAAACCTTAAAGCATGCTCCAAATGGCATAAATACCGAACAGCCATTCTTCATTCTGTAATAACCCAGAATTCCTTGCACATACCTCGAGTCCTCGACTGAGACAACCTCGGGGTTCGGCTGCCTTTTTTCCTGACAATCACCATACCCACACCTTGTTAGCGAGACCCTCCATGTTGATAACCTTTTCTAGCAAACCCTTGTTATCCTTGATTTCTGCCTTGCTATTCCAAGCAATTACCTTTTCACTTGTGTGCCCTCCTGGTGCTAAACTTGGATACCTAAACCGCACCTGTTTAACCACTATCCCCAGATTATGTTCCCAAGGTACCTCACATATTCCCTCATCACTACTCTCCTAACCTTCCTCAACTTCGTAATAACTTTCAATCAGCTTACCTTGATCGCCCCGTGATTCCACCTCACACTCGACATGTTCCACAAAATCTGTGGCACCAGCCTCCACACACCCATTCAAAAAGTATACACAACTCTTTGACCTTGTTCCATACAAAACCGTAATGGAGCCTTTCTTCACCTTTATGCCAAGGTGTAACCGTTCCTGCTTATTTACCAAGCAACCCGTGTTATTCCCCTCAAGTTGATAAACCCTCAACTGAGCCTTTCCTTGAGTCACTGCCTAACAATCGTTACTTCCCTGATCAACCTCAGATTCACAATTTTCTTGAGCTCCTAGCAGTTCCACCTCAAACATAACACGTCTTTTTATCATATGCCGATCACCCGGTTCCCGGGAACTTCTCCAATGCTGCTGCTAATCCCTGCCATACTAGCTAGTAAAGCCTTCATCCTTACCTGCCATAACCCGAAGTCATTCATCCCAGCGAATTCTTCGATGTCAACCTTAATTAGTTATATAACTAGTCATTCTTTCGTTATTTGTAACATCCTCAAATTGGACCTAGTAATATTTTACTATTTCCTAATTTTAAATGAGTATTTAATGTGTTGGGAAATAGTTCGGTTTGAATTACTTGAAAATAATGGAAATAGGAGTTAAATATTTCATTTTAACAGATAAATTATTAATTGTTTTGAATTAATAAAGTTGTCGGTAAAATAAAAGTATTGGCCTCATAAACGGTGTTTAGGTTCCAGACAATAGGATTGGAAAGGAAAAAATATATAAATAATTAAAACAATACGGAGGTCGGTTTGGGATTAGCCGACCTATTCCTTATACATTCTCAAATTGTACTCACTTTCCTCATGTGCCTAACCCTTTCCATTACTTGAGAACTCATATGAATCAACCAATAATAAAGATTGAAACAACAATAAGTTGGTGATTGGATTAATTTCAGCAACAATATCATCATAATTTCCTCCTTATTTAATGGTAAGTATGTTTTCTTGAAGAACTCTATTGAAATTATAAGATTAGTTAAGCTCATACGATTTATTGATTTAATTATGAAATTGAAGTCTGAGAGGTTGCTAGATGATAATATATGATATTTGTTGATTTCATAATAGTTCTTCAAGTTTTAATTATTGAGTTAAAGTGATTAAGTTTTGGGTTACTTTAATTGGTTATGGATTTGGCATCAAGTTGAGCTTGGAAAGGAATTACTTGTTATATGAAATTGGTTTGATGTTATAGGTATTAAAAACACATGTCATAATGATTCAGTAACTGAGGTTGTGAAGTATTTTGAGCTGGTTCGGATTTGGGGTTTTGGGTTTTCACGAACTGCAGGTCTGCTGGAAATAACCAGATCGCGACGCGACCCTGTATAATCGCGACGCGAAATTTGGTAGATCGCGAAGCGATCTAGTATGGTTGTGACACAATTACGATCTGAACAGTCCAGTTTATGAATTCTTGTTTAACTTTGTACTGTTTATATGTTACTACAAACCCCGATTATACAGCAGCAATATCATGTAATAATAATGATGATGAACTTATAGATCCTAAATGTGTATACATGAATGATACTATACATGTTTATGAGTAATGTGATTATTTATTTATAACTCAAGTACCTTGAATAATGAGTATGAATGAGTAGAACTTATAATGTGGTTTTATTGATAATAGGGACTTATTATTGTTATGAGAATAATACCTAGTTCCTTGAATTATGTATTGAGATAAGTTATGCCTTGTTGAGACAAGTTACTAACTTGTGATGTTCTGTTGTATTCTCAGATATGGAGAAGGCTCAGTGATATTAGACTTCTGAGCTTGTGGCTGAGGTGACGGTGAGTGGACTCGTAATCTCAGTGTGATTTAGTTGTAACGTATTTGGTTACAACAAGTGAACATAGTTTGTTATTGTTGATTGTTGATTGATAAAATATACGTGTAATAAGTGATGAATAGCCTTCGGGCATCTGGTGATTTGGAGGTCAACTTGACTGGTTGGTTGGACTGGGTTGCTACATGTTAGTCAATGTGAGATTTGTGATCATGTGTTGAAAATAGAACACATATTGACTAAAGGTAGCAAACAGTTATCGGTAATACCACTGTATTAGCCTGCAGTAGGTTATAAGTGTTGCTTGGTGCGTCTCCCGGGTCTGTGGACGTCACAAGGACCACCGATCCTCTTGATGATGTTGTGTCTATGTGTTATTTGCTGTTAATCGGTATTGTTATGTTGAGTTGTACTGATAGTGACAAGTTGACTCACTTAGCTTTGTGCTAATCCCATTATTTACTCCTCGCAGGTCTTGAGATGATTTTGGGCTGGGCAAGGAGTGGACTGAAGAATGTTTGACTACCAAGTGTTACTCTGATATCTGATTTTATAAATCAGTGTTATTCTTGTTTTCATATAACACCCAGATTGATAAACTACGGTTTAAATAATTGGATTTTATGTTTATTAAATGATGTGAATTATTAATGTTCAAATTGGACTTGCGCTTTCGATATATTATAATCAATTGACATTAAAATGAGGGGTGTTATAAGTTGGTATCAGAGCTTAGGTTTGGGTGAATTGAACATGGTAAGATGTTCAATCCCAAATCTAGAATTGTGTCAAGTCAAACATTCTGGAGTATGGGATTAGTAGTTGTATGAGAAAGTGATTATTAAATGAAATACTAACCTATAACGAGATGCAAGATTTTTGTTTTTGTTGCAGAGACGGAGGAGCATGAGGAACCAATTGGTATTCTCAATGATTCCTCAGTATTCGTGGCCTAAGTGTATCAGGTACTTTCCGATAAGCTTGGTGAATTTAATAAGCTTGAATTGTTACTTTGCTAAGATGATTATGATTAGTAGTAAAGTAAATCGTGTCAGACTGATATGACTCCCCAGTCATGAGTTAATTGATAATTACTATATGTTGATGCAATGATAGAGATACAAGATGAGATGTAGAGTGTGGTGAGTAGTTCTGAATAAATATTAGAAATTCAGAAATGTGTTGAATTAAGTATAAAACCTTTGGCTAAGATGTTAGCAATGGTATTATTTGAATTTAAAGGTGTCTAAAATGTTGAAATAAAGTGTGCAAGGGTAGCATCATGTTGTTAGATTGATTACAAGGTGAGTTTATAAATACTTGTTAATGTGATGATTTAAATATTAAAAGAAATATTTAGTGTTATGATTAGTTCTGAATGAACTAGAAATGATGGAGTTAGAGTTGACCTGTGTAGGCACATTGCTGACTAAGATGCAACAGTGTTACTGTTTGAAGTTAATTGTGTCTACAATATGAAAATGAAGTATAAAATAAGTGGTATGATTATGAGTTGATAAATACAAGGTGTTAGTATATGTCATTGATATGTGCTTAGTTACTAGACGAATTGAGGTAAGTGAAATTGACAAATGTGATGTAAAATCTGAATTAATGACCTGAGGTGGTATATAATTAATAATTTGCTCACTGTTATGGGAACAGTAGCTAAAAGGAGTACTCAAAGTATATTGTTGATTGACTATATGAAATTACTTGTTGATGTGAAATCATTGTTTTTGGAATAATATGAGAAAGTGAATATATTACAGTAAGTAAATTCTAAAATAGTAATTGAAAACAAGATGTGATTATAATAAGTTGATTTTAAACAGGTAACTGTTGTTGAAAGGTTACTAAATGTATTTTAAAGTGTTGTGAAACATGGTATAAGTGGTATGAGTTAAAATGAAAGGAAATTACATTGATGATCACGATATGAAGTAGCCTGAGAAAGAAGTGTGAACAACCTATTACTGCAACGCCTGATCACCGTTGTTCTATTACGCTGTGTCACATGAATTTGTTGAGGTACCAAGTATCAAGAGATTTAATGTAATTGAAGAGATTGAGTATAAAAATTGTGTTAAATTATTTAATTGTTGTATTGATGAGGAAGCAGTTAAATTGGTAAAATTGTGATTATTTGAATAAATGGGCTGAAATACCCATCAGTGTGATAGATAGTGTGTAAATGGATCACTATAGTGTATATGGCTTGTAACAAGCCAAAGTTGTAATATGATAATTATGTTGTTATTAAGAGGTAAATAATATTTTGAAAACATTGATTGGAAGTTTATGATTTAGGTTAAACCCAAAAAACTTGAAACATGTATCGGGTGATATGCAAATATGATAAGTGTCGGGGGTTGTTAAATGACCCATATTGTGTTCCAAATAATTAGTAGGTCATTGATCTTTAATGAACTAAAATTATAATAAATCGGCACCATTAAGAGTGAATGAGCCAATTGTATTATTGAAAGTAGTTATGAAAAAGTTTATGTTTAATGATAAACATAGTGTTATGATATATGGATAAAGATGTGATGACTATAAAAAGTCAAACCTTGAATAAAGAGTCTTGTACATAAGTGTATAGAAAGAATATGAATCATTGGACTATGATTTGTTGTATTCGAGTCAAACTCGGAAATGTAGTTAAAGGTAATTGTTGACTAGTTGATTAAATTGAACTTGACAAATTGTCAATAATGTTGATATGTTTAACGGTGTTAAAATAATCAAACATATAGGAAATTGGATGGTGAAATGATTAAATTATGGTCATTATAGTAAACGGGTGGAATGGTGTCAAAACGGGTGTATAAATGGTTGCGAGGTACAATGTATGTTGATTATTTTAGACTTATCTCCATGTGATAATGAAGTATGTAAAAAGGCAGAGTTTAAATGTGTATGGTTTGTGACTTAAGTTATCATTTAAAAGTGATCAAAACGACCTTAATATGGTAATACGTCCAAAACAATCATTTTGAGGAATATGGAAAAAAAAAAAATGTCAAAAGTAAAGTCTTTATTAGACTATTGTGGATGTGTATGTCAAATTTCAGGTTATAACTCTCGCCGAGTTAAAGGATATGCGTGTCTAAAGTTTGTACAAAAATCTGAGTTTTGCAGGTCTGAATCACGACGCTATTGTTGGGTATCGCGACGCGATTTGATGTGAGTCAGAATGTGGATTTCAGTTTTTTCTGGTTGGTCGATTCATATCTTGTTATATGTATTGTGTCTAAAATTTTGCATAACTACTATTGTCAAAATTAATGAGCTAGGAAGATAAGTATTAAAATATTGATTTCGTTTGGTAAGATGGGTTACATCATATTATATTTAAGTATATTAAAGAAGAATCGCACATGAACTTGTGCAAGTTTATTGTTGAATCAATGATTGGAAGAATGTGAATTGTGAAAAGAGTGATAATATGAACTTTAAGGGGGAGAGAATTGAAAAAAAAAATCATGAAATGATAACTATAAAATAAATAGATAGTTGGAAATTGTAATGATTTTAATAACAGTTGATATAAAGGTGAATGGTGATATTAAAGGCTCAATAAAGGCTATAACAGCCTAAACAGCCTATTGTAGAAAAAAAAATGAAATTATAATTGTAACATCCACTCCTCGGGTCTAGATGTATTTTAATATTTTCTGACTTTTAATTATTAATTAGTGTGTCAGAAAATAGTTTTGTGTTGTTATTTGAAAATAATGGGTAAAAGAATCACATAATTTATTGTGATTAGTAAATTATTGTTTGTTTTAAATTAACCTAGTTGACGGTAAAATAAAATAGTTTTTCCCCGCGAATGGTTTTTCAGTTCCAGAGAATGATATTAAAGAGGACAAAACTAGTACACATATTGAATGATATATGTATAAAATGCGTAATAAACATCTCCATCCTTCCTGTAACTTCGATTGAGACCGAGAAAGAAATCAAACACCTAAATTAAACCCTAACTCAATCCCTAATTATCTGATTCTTATGAAATCATCTACTGGTTATGTTGAAATCACTCTGGCCAAACTCAGAACACCACAGGGATGATTTTAAGATTTCAAATCAAGTTGTGGAGTTGAATTGAAGCTATAAAACATTGAATTAAGCTTCAAAAACGCGAATGAATCATCCTCTCATCATCATAAACACCTTGTAAGTATTAATCTTTGATTTCTATAAGCCCTAGAAAATGGGTTTTTGTGTATTTAATAGAATTAAGATGATTAACTTGAAATTGAAGCTTGAGATGCATTAATAATTGATAGTTGATGTTAATTTCATGATTGTAAGTGAAATCCATATCCTAGAATTGAAGCTTTGATGTATGATCATGTAGGATTCATATGAACATAATGAATAAAGTGAGAATTAAGCCTTGTAATGATTATATATTGTTAGTTGATGATTATATGAGGATTATAATCTAAACCTTAGTTTTGAAATGATTAAGTTGATATATAATAATTGAGAAAGTTATGGGTTTAAGTAATTATTCATGAATTATGATTTGAAAGCTTAAGCTAGTGATGTATAATTGACAATTGTTGTTAATGATCATATTGGGATTGATTAAGGAGGATGAAATGTGATTAAGGTGATGGAATCACCTATATCCTATTTTGATATAATTAACTAAATTGTGAAAGAAAGTTTTTAAGCTTATATTATTAGTGTTTGATTTATAATCGTTGTTGATTCATGATGATAATTAAAGTTGATTAAGATGATGTTGTGATCCTAATGATCATAACTTGATAAGTGATTGTGCATTAATGATATTAATGTAATTATTCATAATCTTGAAATGAAAATTATAAGTGAATAATGATTTGAGTAATAACTCATTGAAATTGGATTATGAATCATGTTGTAGTTACTTAACTAAGTTATTTAATGTAACTACATCAGAATAATGTTATATTCATATTAAGACAAGTGACTAACTTGTGTTATTCTGATGTAATTCCAGATAAACAGAAGACTCAGTGACATTAGACTACTGAGTAGACAACTGAGGTATTCGGTGAGTGGATCTGTAACCTCAGTGTAATTTAGTTGTAACAAGTTTGGTTACAACGGGTAACGTATTATTACTGTTTTATTATTCCATGATAATTATGGTTGTTGGTAATAATAATGTTGATAGACTGTTAGTCTGATATGATGAATATGTGATCACGTGATATTCAGCCTTTGGGCTTTGACGATATTCAGAGGCCAGCCTGGAGTTGGGCTTGGTTTGCTATTGGTTTTATAACACAGTGTCTTTGTACAAGTATTATTGTCGTAGCCTGTGTTATTTGTGTTAATAGCACCAAGTATTCGGTTAAACCGCTGTATTGGCCTGCAGTTGGTTTCAAAGTGTTCTATGAGAAGGTGTTACCTCAAGAACCACCGGTCCTCTTTGAAGCCAGTTGTATTTGATATTATAACATGTTGTGTGATCTTGGCTGAAGGTTTCCCCATGAACCATTGATACTCAGTGATATTTTATGTTTATGATTATTTGCTGTAAACTGATTTGTTATTACTAAGTTGGACTGTTGGTTATATTCTGTCTCACATAGCTTTATGCTAATCCTCCAGATTAAATACTCCTTGCAGGGCATGATTTGATAAAGGGCTGGGCAAGGCAGTGACACTAGAATGGAATGTTTGACAACTGAGCAATACTCTGATAAATGATTTGTGTAAATCAGTGTAATATGTTGTTTTATATAACCCCCGAGATGATAAACTATGGTTTGATATAGTTTGAATATTTTAGGTTTGTTAAAATAATGTAAACAATTAAGATTTATATGGACTTACGCTTCCGATATATTATACTAAATAATAGTAAAATGAGGGGTGTTATAAGTTGGTATCAGAGCATAAGTTTGGGTGAATTGTACATTGTAAGATGTTCAATCCCAAACTTTGATATGTGTCAAGTCAAACATTCCAGTGGGTGTGGGAATCGTTGTTGTTTGTGAATGTGGTTATTGAATGTGTACTAACCTATAACAAGTTGCAAGATTGTTGTTTTGGTTGCAGAGACGGAGGAACGTGAGGAACCGAATGGTATTCTCAATGATTCCTCAACATTCATGGGCCTAAGTATATCAGGTATTTTTCGATAAGCTTGGTGTATTTAAATAAGCTTGAACTGTTTACTTTGCTACGATATGATTAGTAGTAAAGTATATAGAGTCAGACTGATATGATTCCTCAATTGTGAGTAATTGATAATTATTACTTGTTAATGTGATGATAGAAATATTAACGAGTAATTTTGAGTGAATTTGAAATGATTGAATAAGTATTGAGTTATGTAGACATTTTGTTGACTAAGGTGTAATAGTGGATTGTTGAAAATCAAATGTGTCTACAATATGAAAATGAATTATAAATCATTGTGTGACTATGATTTGATAAAAGTAAGGTGTAGTTATGAATCCTTGCTAGGAAACTAGTTGCTACATGATAAACTGAATTAATGTGACTCCTTATAGTGAAATTGATGAGATATTAGTATATCTCAATTAATGTGTTTTGGAGCCATGTTGTTACTTGAATTAGAAAGTGTCCATTGATTGAAATGTGCGCCTTGACTAGGAAAAGTCAAAGTTGAATGTGATATAGAGTCACATTGGTAATAGCTATGCTATAAGGTGGCAAATGTGACTAAATGATTATGGGTAGTAGTGATCATGATTCGGAGGTATTATGATCTATGTATTATAATTTGAATATTAATAAAGTCAAAATTGTCTCATGAAGTTTTTATATATGTTGACAAGTTGTGAAAGTCAAAATGATAATGAATTTGGAAAACTTGTTGTAATTGGTTTAACAATGATGATTTTAATGTGAAAATTGGTATTTTAAAGCTATAATATGACACCAATAGTGAAAATGATTTTATTTGACTTGGAATAGTCAAAGAAGTGTAAATTGGGTGTTAGATTAGTAATCATATGTGTGGAAACCCAAATTGGTTGTTAAAGTGCCCAAATGGGTCACTTGTTGGTTATGTGGTTAAAACAAGTTGTGAGACAAGTATAACGAATGTTAAAGTGACTTTAAGTCAAAAATATAGTAGTAAAGTGTATAGAAAGTGTTATGGTATTCAAAATGGTTAAAATTGGTGAAAGTGTCCAATTGAATCCTCAAATGGGTCAAAGAGTCCAAAACATGATAGGATAAGTATATGAGGGTGATGAATATGCCCACACATCACAAATGTATATAGAAACATGTTGGCAAAAGGTTGAAATCAGAAAGTAAGCCATTTGGAATATGGCGTGTCACCCAAAATGGTTAAAATGGTCAAAAATGAGTCGTACGTCCATTTTCTCGATAAACGTGAATTTTGAAAAAGTGGAAAAATGGAAAGTTGCATTTTGATTATATGAAGGTGCCTGCAAAATTTCAGACCCTAACTATTTACGGTTTGTGATATATGCGTGTTTGAATTTCAGAAATTTGCATTAAGGTTTGCTGGTGCAGGGTCTGCTGTACAGGCATGGGACCCGGCGGTTCCAAAGGGAACCCGGCGGGTAGAGTAGTGACCCGGCTGGTAGTACTTAAACCCGGCTGCTCCTCCAGCCCAAATACGGCAAAATGTTTCCGTATGGCCAAAACTTAATTCACCCGGCTGCTGAGTATTAGGACCCGGCTGCTTGACCTTAGAACCCGGTGGCTCCCCTATAGAAGCCGGCGGCTTGGGGGTCTTTCAGGTAAAAAAAATAAAATTTTTAGTTTTTCGACGTTTGACGTAGAATTTTCCGTTAGAAAATTTCGGTGTCAGAATAAGACGAAATTTACATGTCCACTCAAAAACGGCCCAACGGTCAAAGCTCTTAGCTTAGCCATGAGCCCTGGAAGTTTTGGGCAGTTCGGGGTCGTTTGGGGCCCGAAAATGGCTTTTTACTGTTTTTCGGACCTTATTCCGGACTTTTGACTTATGTTTTGTATTGGGCTTTTGTTTCTTTGAGCCCATGGATCATTCATGTGTATATGTGCAATATTAAAACTTGTTTTAAGAGGTCCACATATGTTATTGTGTATGAGTTGTTCCTAGACGGTTTAATTAACTGCAAAATCGGATAGCAATTGGTATTGTTGATTGTTACTAACTAGGGTTAGTAAATATTGAGTATGGGGTTATGTGGATCATATAGGTGAATCAATTGAATCATGTAGAACATTAAAATTGATTGACTTGAGCATTTTAAGAATTGTGAGTTAAGTACATGAGCTTGTATCTATATGATAGTTGAACAGGAAATGCTTAATTGTAACTCAACTAAAGAAGTATAGATTGATGCCAATATGTAAAGAATTGCACATAATAGTGATAATATACTTAGTACTAAATCTTATATAATGCACTATTAGTATTATTGCTATACTAGTGCTTGAAATTGTGTTATGTACTAAAAGTATTGATGGAGGTGGTTGTGTTAGACATTACACATGTGTTAATGAGATGGTGAAAATGGTGTTAAATGTCTGTGTTGATTATATCCATCTGATTATATGATTAGTCTTACATTCCAAGGAATATATGGAATGGATAACAAGTTAATACCTGATTTTGTACTTATTGTTAAAGTGATATCATTGTTAATGATACATGTGAAATTAAAGATCAATCCCTTTGAAGATTAACGGTATGAAGTGACCTGAGAATGAAGTGTGACTGACATAATATGACGACGTCTGGCCAACGTATTTGTATTATGCCATTTTACATGGAATTGTTGAGGTTACTAAATACCAGATAAAGTTAAGTGATTTTGAAATAATAGGTAAGATGTGTTGATCTGTAGTGGAGAAATAGTCAATGATTGACTGAAATGAAAGAGTAATAAACCACTAATCTGTTGTTTTACTGTGGTACCTATGGTACAAGAAATGTGTATGTGGTCAATTGCAACTAGTATGAATTAAAATAAGAGTTAAGCAAAGTGGAGGTCAGTTGATTGTGAATAACAATGTGTTGATATATTGTTGAATATGTGACTAAAGACAGCACCTTATGTTGTTGAAAGATTTATGCTAATACGGCATGGTATCAACTGGTGCTGATTTAGCATCCAACTGGATATTGGTAGGAAACTAATTGATTATGTGATAATAGTTTTACCTATTGAGTTTGACCTCCACATACTGCTTACTCTTATGTGTTTATGGTTATATGAATTGGATTCTTTTCGAGTAAAAAAAAAAAGTTTCATATAACCTAGTGGAGGTATATAAATATAAGTTGTAAATCAGTAAAGAACTAGTTGCGAAAGTAGATATTCTAACAATGTGTTAGCTAAAGAAATACATAGTTATTAGCTAAATTGCTAGTTGTGAATTGAGTAGAACTTTTATTGTTAATGTGTATATTGTGGTATTCATTACCACTAGTGTTATTGATGTAACAATAAAATGTTCATGTGACTATGTGTGTTTTAAATTGTATACATGGCTAGTTATAAATAGTCGTGTAAGTGATTAGTTATCAGTTTAGAGATCGGATATATGCATAATACCTACACAGGGAAAAGATAGAAACATGTACCTTCGGTTATGTGCATGTGGAAAGAATTGAATATATGTATATATACTTATGAGTTGCTCAAGGGAGTGACGTAGAATATGTGAATCTATTGTGATTAAATAGTTGATGATGCTACCTTTATGTTGGATATTACATATTGGGTTAGTAAACCGAAATAAGCTAAAAGCACAATGTATATATTTACATGATTCTGTTACACTAGATGGACTAAGTGTGATCAGATTTCGAGGACGAAATCTTTTTAAGGGAGGGAGATTTGTAACATCCACTTCTCGGGTCTAGATGTATTTTAATATTTTCTGACTTTTAATTAATAATTAGTGTGTCAGAAAATAGTTTTGTGTTGTTATTTGAAAATAATGGGTAAAAGAATTAAATAATTTATTGTGATTAGTATATTATTGATTGTTTTAAATTAACCTAGTTGACGGTAAAATAAAATAGTTTTTCTCCGCGAATGGTTTTTCAGTTCTAGAAAATAGATATTAAAGGGGACAAAACTAGTACACATATTGAATGATATGTGTATAAAATGCGTAATAAACATCTACATCCTTCCTGTAACTTCGATTGAGACCGAGAAAGAAATCAAACACCTAAATTAAACCCTAACTCAATCACTAATTATCAGATTCTTGTGAAATCATCTACTGGTTATGTTGAAATCACTCTGGCCAAACTCAGAACACCACAGGGACGATTTTAAGATTTCAAATCAAGTTGTGGAGTTGAATTGAAGCTATAAAACATTGAATTAAGCTTCAAAAACGCGAATTAATCATCCTCTAATCATCATAAACATCTTGTAAGTATTAATCTTTGATTTCTATAAACCCTAGAAAATGGGTTTTTGTGTATTTAATAGAATTAAGATGATTAACTTGAAATTGAAGCTTGAGATGCATTAATAATTGATAGTTGATGTTAATTTCATGATTGTAAGTGAAATCCATAACCTAGAATTGAAGCTTTGATGTATGATCATGTAGGATTCATATGAACATAATGGATAAAGTGAGAATTAAGCCTTGTAATGATTATATATTGTTAGTTGATGATTATATGAGGATTATAAGCTAAACCTTAGTTTTGAAATGATTAAGTTGATATATAATAATTGAGAAAGTTATGGGTTTAAGTAATTATTCATGAATTATGATTTGAAAGCTTAAGCTAGTGATGTATAATTGACAATTGTTGTTAATGATCATATTGGGATTGATTAAGGAGGATGAAATGTGATTAAGGTGATGGAATCACCTATATCCTATTTTGATATAATTAACTAAATTGTGAAAGAAAACTTTTAAGCTTATACTATTAGTGTTTGATTTATAATCGTTGTTGATTCATGATGATAATTAAAGTTGATTAAGATGATGTTGTGATCCTAATAATCATAACTTGATAAGTGATTGTGCATTAATGATATTAATGTAATTATTCTTAATCTTGAAATGAAAATTATAAGTGAATAATGATTTGAGTAATAACTCATTGAAATTGGATTATGAATCATCTTGTAGTTACTTAACTAAGTTATTTAATGTAACTACATCAGAATAATGTTATATTCATATTAAGACAAGTGACTAACTTGTGTTATTCTGATGTAATTCCAGATAAACAGAAGACTCGGTGACATTAGACTACTGAGTGGACAACTGAGGTATTCGGTGAGTGGATCTGTAACCTCAGTGTAATTTAGTTGTAACAAGTTTGGTTACAACGGGTAACGTATTATTACTGTTTTATTATTCCATGATGATTATGGTTGTTAGTAATAATACTGTTGATAGACTGTTAGTCTGATATGATGAATATGTGATCACGTGATATTCAGCCTTTGGGCTTTGACGATATTCAGAGGCCAGCCTGGAGTTGGGCTTGGTTTGCTATTGGTTGGATAACACAGGGTCTTAGTACAAGTATTATTGTCGTAGCCTGTGTTATTTGTGTTAATAGCACCAAGTATTCGGTTAAACCGCTGTATTGGCCTGCAGTTGGTTTCAAAGTGTTCTATGAGAAGGTGTTACCTCAAGAACCACCGGTCCTCTTTGACGCCAGTTGTATTTGATATTATAACATGTTGTGTGTTTTTGGCTGAAGGTTTCCCCAAGAACCATTGATACTCAGTGATATTTTATGTTTACAATTATTTGCTGTAAACTGATTTGTTATTATTGAGTTGGACTCTTGGTTATATTCTGTCTCACTTAGCTTTATGCTAATCCCCCAGATTAAATACTCCTTGCAGGGCATGATTTGATAAAGGGCTGGGCAAGGCAGTGACACTGGAATGGAATGTTTGACAACTGAGCAATACTCAGATAAATGATTTGTGTAAATCAGTGTAATATGTTGTTTTATATAACCCCAGAGATGATAAACTATGGTTTGATATAGTTTGAATATTTTAGGTTTGTTAAAATAATGTAAACAACTAAGATTTATATGGACTAACGCTTCCGATATATTATACTAAATGATAGTAAAATGAGGGGTGTTATAATAATAATCATGATGAAATATTCTAAAAATTAATGGTTGAATTTGAAGAACTGAAAATTTTGTGCCATTAATTGAGAAAGTTGTGTATATATATATGATATATATATATAGTTGATAAAAAGTGATATGTTGTGAAAGTAATAGTTAAAAATCATGGAAATGATGATTATATTTCCATTATTACAGAGAAGTGTGAAATCAAGTATGTTGCTATATACTTGATGACGGAATAAAATGTTGAATTATAACCCAAAAGAAATTACAAGTTGAAATAAGTCAATGTAGAGGCCGGTTGAATGTAGGTAATATGACATTGTTGTGGTACATTTGCTGATTTAGCAAAGTACTTGTTGATTGTGATTTAACCTACTAAGTTTGACCTCTACTGTACTTATTAAGGTGATATGAATCCGGGTTACTGTTGAGTAAAGAATTTCATATGATTGAAGAGTATTTGAAAACATGGAACTGATTTAGCGGTTAAAGTGATATGTGAACATTAGCCTGGTTATTAATTATGAACTGAAATTGAATTTTCAGTGTTGATACGTGTATTGTGGTTTTATAACCACTGTTGTTGTTATTGCTGTTGCTAAAAGAGATGAATAGTTGTAATGGTAGCACATTGCTAAATTCTGGTTGTAAGGACCTGGTAAGTGACTATAGGTTTCACTTGTTGTTGTTTAAATGATTATGTGTTATAAGTGCTTAAGGGGAGCAATGTGTGCTAAAATCTAAGTTGTTTTAGTTTAATCAGATTTCGAGGACGAAATCTCTTTAAGGGGGAGAGATTTGTAACATCCTCAAATTGGACCTAGTAATATTTTACTCTTTCCTAATTTTAAATGAGTATTTAATGTATTGGGAAATAGTTCGGTTTGAATTACTTGAAAATAATGGAAATAGGAGTTAAATATTCCATTTTAACAGATAGATTATTAATTGTTTTGAATTAATAAAGTTGTCGGTAAAATAAAAGTATTGACCTCACAAACGGTGTTTAGGTTCCAGACAATAGGATTGGAAAGGAAAAAAAAATATAAATAATTAAAACAATACGGAGGTCGGTTTGGGATTAGCCGACCTATTCCTTATACATTCTCAAATTGTACTCACTTTCCCCATGTGCCTAACCCTTTCCATTACTTGAGAACTCATATGAATCAACCAATAATAAAGATTGAAACAACAATAAGTTGGTGATTGGATTTATTTCAGCAACAATATCATCATAATTTCCTCCTTCTTATTTAATGGTAAGTATGTTTTCTTGAAGAACTCTATTCAAATTATAAGATTAGTTAAGCTCATACGAGTTATTGATTTAATTATGAAATTGAAGTCTGAGAGGTTGCTAGATGATAATATATGATATTTGTTGATTTCATAATAGTTCTTCAAGTTTTAATTATTGAGTTAAAGTGTTTAAGTTTTGGGTTACTTTAATTGGTTATGGATTTGGTATCAAGTTGAGCTTGGAAATGAATTACTTGTTATAGGTATTAAAAACATATGTCTTGTACATAAGTGTATAGAAAGAATATGAATCATTGGACTATGATTTGTTGTATTCGAGTCAAACTCGGAAATGTAGTTAAAGGTAATTGTTGACTAGTTGATTAAATTGAACTTGACAAATAGTCAATAATGTTGATATGTTTAACGGTGTTAAAATAATCAAACATATAGGAAATTGGATGGTGAAATGATTAAATTATGGTCATTATAGTAAACGGGTTGAATGGTGTCAAAACGGGTGTATAAATGGTTACGAGGTACAATTGAATAAGTTAGAGTACATATTGTATGTTGATTATTTTAGACTTATCTCCATGTGATAATGTATGCAAAAAGGCAGAGTTTAAATGTGTATGGTTTGTGACTTAAGTTATCATTTAAAAGTGATCAAAACGACCTTAATATGGTAATACGTCCAAAACAATCATTTTGAGGAATTTGGAAAAAAAAAATGTCAAAAGTAAAGTCTTTATTACACTATTGTGGATGAGTATGTCAAATTTCAGGTTTTAACTCTCGCCGAGTTAAAGGATATGCGCGTCTAAAGTTTGTACAAAAATCTGAGTTTTGCAGGTCTGAATCGCGACGCGATTTGTATAAATCGCCACGCGATTTCTGTAAGATCGCGACGCTATTTTTGGGTATCGCGACGCGATTTGATGTGAGTCAGAATGTGGATTTCAGTTTTTTCTGGTTGGTCGATTCATATCTTGTTATATATATTGTGTCTAAAATTTTGCGTAACTACTATTGTCAAAATTAATGAGCTAGGAAGATAAGTATTAAAATATTGATTTCGTTTGGTAAGATGGGTTACATCATATTATATTTAAGTATATTAAAGAAGAATCGCACATGAACTTGTGCAAGTTTATTGTTGAATCAATGATTGGAAGAATGTGAATTGTGAAAAGAGTGATAATATGAACTTTAAAAGGGGAGAGAATTGAAAAAAAAAAAAAAAAAACCATGCAATGATAACTATAAAATAAATAGATAGTTGGAAATTGTAATGATTTTAATAACAGTTGATATAAAGGTGAATGGTGATATTAAAGGCTCAATAAAGGCTATAACAGCCTAAACAGCCTATTGTAGAAAAAAAATGAAATTATAATAATCATGATGAAATAGTGTAAAAATTAATGGTTGAATTTGAAGAACTGAAAATTTTGTGCGATTAATTGAGAAAGTTGTGTAAATATATATGATATATATATAGTTGATAAAAAGTGATATGTTGTGAAAGTAATAGTTAAAAATCATGGAAATGATGATTATATTTCCATTATTACAGAGAAGTGTGAAATCAAGTATGTTGCTATATACTTGATGACGGAATAAAATGATGAATTATAACCCAAAAGAAATTAAAAGTTGAAATAAGTCAATGTAGAGGCCGGTTGAATGTTGGTAATATGACATTGTGGTGGTACGTTTGCTGATTTAGCAAAGTACTTGTTGATTGTGATTTAACCTACTAAGTTTGACCTCTACTGTACTTATTAAGGTGATATGAATCCGGGTTACTGTTGAGTAAAAAATTTCATATGATTGAAGAGTATATGAAAACATGGAACTGATTTAGCAGTTAAAGTGATACGTGAACATTAGCCTGGTTATTAATTATGAACTGAAATTGAATTTTCAGGGTTGATACGTGTATTGTGGTTTTATAACCACTGTTGTTGTTATTGCTGTTGCTAAAAGAGATGAATAGTTGTAATGGTAGCACATTGCTAAATTCTGGTTGTAAGACCTCTCCCAACAGGTGACGCCAACTGACGCGTCAGTTGGTACCACCTCTGCGCCACGTCAGCTTTTTCCCCAACTGACACAAACTGACATTTCTCTGCCTACAGTAACATCACTTCCCTTATTTTCAGGGTCCCACACACTATTTAATCTATTTATTTAATACAAAAACTTAAACTAAAATAAAATAATTTCAATAAAATTAAAAAATATATGAATGAGAAATAAAAGATTAAATTCATAAAAATTAAAACATTCATATAATTAAAAAATTAAAAGCAAAATTTTATTTTGAGCCCAATTTAAATAACCCATTTAACAAAAAATATATTTAATTAAGCCCAAACTTTATTTATTTAAGCCCAATCTATACCCATTAACCCTATCATTTCATTCATCATCATCATTATCGCCTCACTCCCTCCTTTCTGCAACTCAACTACTGTGAAAAAAAAAATTACATATACATTTTGGAAGAAAAACAAAAAAAAGAAAGAAAAAATAAAGAAAAGAAGAAGATGCTGGCCCACTCCCTCTCTCTTTCTTCCGTCGCCTCCCGTCGCCAAAGTGACGACACCAACCGACGGCCACCAACAGAAGACCGATGCCTATGGCGTCGGTCCGTCGGCTGGTACCGACGGTGGTGCCGACGCACCCGTTGGGAGAGGTCTAAGGACCTGGTAAGTGACTATAGGTTTCACTTGTTGTTGTTTAAATGATTATGTGTTATAAGTGCTTAAGGGGAGCAATGTGTGCTAAAATCTAAGTTGTTTTAGTTTAATCAGATTTCGAGGACGAAATCTCTTTAAGGGGGAGAGATTTGTAACATCCTCAAATTGGACCTAATAATATTTTACTCTTTCCTAATTTTAAATGAGTATTTAATGTGTTGGGAAATAGTTCGGCTTGAATTACTTGAAAATAATGGAAATAGGAGTTAAATATTCCATTTTAACAGATAGATTATTAATTGTTTTGAATTAATAAAGTTGTCGGTAAAATAAAAGTATTGACCTCACAAACGGTGTTTAGGTTCCAGACAATAGGATTGGAAAGGAAAAAAAATATAAATAATTAAAACAATACGGAGGTCGGTTTGGGATTAGCCGACCTATTCCTTATACATTCTCAAATTGTACTCACTTTCCCCATGTGCCTAACCCTTTCCATTACTTGAGAACTCATATGAATCAACCAATAATAAAGATTGAAACAACAATAATGTCACACCCCCTATTTCGTGGCTTGCGGAAGCGATGATTTGGGGCGTGACTAATCAATAATCAAAGCACCAAAGTACTAGCAAACGACTCTACATGAGACGTTTATATTATATTACAAAAGTATTACATTGTTTTAAAGTCAAAGGTTTACAATGTTCATGAGTTCGCAAAATGATTTCCAAAGATTTTAGTACATAACAATTATCAAAATATAATGTAAGAAAATCTTCATATGTTTGAAAGCATACGACTCGTACTAGCTTAGGATATCCTGCGGGCCATCCTTACTGAGCAACCCTACTGTTGTTGTGTACCTGAGAATGCAACACTAAAAGGTCAGCTATAAAGCTGGTGAATCTCACAGGTTTTCAAATAAACATTGATGTGATCAACATGATTATCCGACGATTTTATAACTAAACAATGAGTAAACAATGTAAACCGAACAGTGATGTGTAATGTAATCAAACAATGATGAACCAATTAGGTTCCCGAACAATGAGTTAACCATTAAGGTTACCGAACAATGATTGGCAGACACTGATATTGCACTGAGCTATGGTTCAAAGCATAACCCGATCTTTGCCTCCCGTCTTGGTGATACACCCTTAACAATTACCAAAATGCCCGTTTTTTTAACTTGGTTGTAGCTAGCAACCCGGACGGGGACGTCACTCCCATGATAGATCTATCTTTTAGTAATCGCGCCTTATTAAGTTAATGAACCATACACTGTTGAGGACTTTTACCGAATTAAAACACTCGTGCATATACCGAACAATGAAAATCAATACCGACCATGATAACCGAAACAATGTAACCAATATGGTCAACCGAATTAACTAACAATGCAAATAACTGAGTTAATAACTAAATTAACTAACCGAATAACAGTGATCACGAAAACAATTTGTGTTGCATCTCCCCCGAATTTAAAAACAGTAAACAGTGAAAATGGGGCCGTGAGACTCACCTGAGTCAATCCGAGCAATGAGTATATCCGACGTGGAATAGACAATCTTCGAAACCTCCTAGTGTCCTAAACACGCGAGATTCTAATGAGTATTTGATTGTCTAATATTCATCCGTATTAATATGTATCCGATTATATTATATCCAATGTTTAAATTTATATTTCCATTTAAAGTTTATAAAAAAAAAATCCGTTGGTGTCGGATTGAAATTATATTCAAAAATATAATTATGTTTGTTTCGTTGTAGATATATTTTTATCCGAATGTATATAATTTATACCCGTATTATTTGTCGTTGTGTATATATATACATATATATATATATATATACATATATATATATATATATACATATATATATATATATATACATATATATATATATATATACATATATATATATATATATACATATATATATATATATATAAAGTTAATAATAATGATAATTATTAATATTAATTATAATCATAATAATAATAAACGTTAATATTAGTATTAATAAAAATATATAATTAATAATATTTACTATAAATAGAACTTTCCATATTAAGAAAGTTGTTAAGTAATAAAAATCAAAGTCACCATATGGTTTCATGATCTTAGCCGATCGGTTCTCTCATCTCGGTACTGTAGCACAACTTGTTTATAGAGAATGGGTTCGAGTTTTAACCAAATTTTTTATATGTTTTAGTTCCAATCTTTCACTAACATGTTATAATCGAGCTATACCAAGTATATAACATAAAAATGAGTACTAAAAGTGTTGTAATTTCCTTACAATGGTGATGAAAATGGTGAGGATGAGATTAATAACGATGGTGATGATGTTGGTAATCTGCTACTACTGTCGAAGCTATTGTTGATGATGATGGTTCCCGAGTGATAATGATGGTTGCCGACGGTGGTGGTGCTCGGTGGTGAGGGTGCCAAGAGGAGTGAAGGAGATAGATGAATGATGATGATAAATGATGTAGAATAAGATGATGGATATTATGATGATGATCTTGTGTTGTTACCTTGTTGTTTTTGTTGTTGTAGATAAAAGAGACCGAGATAGATATGGATATACGATGATGATGAGGATATGAAATGAAGAAGAAAATGAATTAAAAGAAAAGGGGTGTTGGGTTTTTCCAGTCAAAGGCCAAAGACCAGATCCACATTTTGTGGAAAAGGTCGGCCAGCTAACCCCAAGTGGGTGGATATCATTTATCTCCAAACGCAGTGTAAAATGCCCGTGTTCATGTACCCGATCGTAATGTAGTATAATATTTTCAAATGATAAATTTCTAAATGTGTAATCGTATATGTTTTCCATTGAAGTATTTTATAAAAGTACTTTTAGTGAGTTATAAAAATATAACTTTGTTTCGACTTACTTTGACGGATAGTTTTCAGTGTACAAAATGTATTTAAAATTTCAATCAAGTAAATAATTATTATTCTCGTTAATAATACATTATTTAAAAATGTTTTTCACCAACGTCCGTATTTAAGTTTGCGTGTTCTTTTAGATTTGTTTGTACGCGATTATTACTTATTCATTGTATTATATATATATATATATATAAATACATATATAATATTCGGATACTTTTGTTTTAACACGTACCAAGTATGAGTAATTAAGGTTTAAATTGGCCCCTAATTTTGGCCCCTTTTTGACCGGGTGTCACATTCTCCCCTTGTTAGGAGAATTTCGTCCCGAAATGCAATCGAAACCTATGTCTGCGTGTTTTAAAGCCGACTAAGTGATATGTCTAATTCTAAGACATCCGAGTCCTCTCCTCTTGTTAGAATTAAGCCTACCGTTTACTCAATAAATGGAGAGGTTCAAATTCTACCCGACCGTTATGTCTACTTGACTAGGTCGTCCCGTATTAGCGAGTGTTACTTTGTTTTGGATGACTAATCCACCGAATTCAGTAAGTCCTTCTGTGTTCTTAGAGTTTAGAGTAACTACCGATCTATCATTCCGAACTAAACTCTACCGATCATTTAGGAGGTTTGATAGTAAGATTTTCGATATTCACACGACCATTGTCTTCACGACAGGGTTGATCTATGTTGCTGAGGTTAACAATGAATTGAACTTATAGTTCACCGAACTTTGTAAATCTTACTGTCTCCTACCCTACAGGATGTATAACCTAGATCCTATCAGTCTCATATGAAAACGGAGTGATTTAGCATACATTAATTTTATATGGGATGTTACCCATTGTATAACGTTAACCGGTATGTTTTCCGGTATTAAACAGGGTAGGATATGTTATTCCTATTCATATGTAAGCTAAAACCTCGTCCCCAATAGAAACTATAGAATCTTCTTTGTCGTTTTTCTCTAATCCTAACGTGTAGTCAGAATCTAGGGAACACATAAAAGATATCAAGCAGCAAGTAATATCTATCCATGTAAATAGTATATGAGCAGTCAGGTTATAACTGTTGTATCCGATCATGTATGTATCTCGATGTTTATCAATGATGATATCCAGGTTCTCTATCTCAATGATGGATGTAACTATATATCACACCGCTGAATTCAAATGACCACTATTTGCAAAACCGACTGTACACCTACTGTATAAGGCAAGTAGTATAGGCATTGCGCCCATCTTCAAAATTCATGTGATAATTAATGCATTAGGGGTTCTATTATGTACAGGTGAACATACTCGCGTCCTCATTCAAGTCTTAGTAAAATTTTCTTTTAGAACAAGGTTGTCATTGTATACTGTGAGATTTTGCTGACCATTTCGAATTTGAAATTTGTTTAAAGTTGGGTACTATACTTAAGATTTCACAGTTTGAAACTTTGAGAATTTTATAAAACATTTCGTGAGAACTTTCTTTTACAATATTTCGTTAAAATTACATTTGTTAGAAAACTATGATGGTGAAAGTCTGTTGAAAACTTGAAGTCCGATGAAAACTTAAGTCGATAAATGGTTCGGTTGAAATTCTTGTCAGCAACAAGTTTTGAAAATTTTGTTTAACAAAATATGTTCAAAAATAGAAGTTATGAAAAATTTCGGGGTAAAAGCATGTTGAAATTTGTATTATTAGTAAAATGTTGAAAAATGCTCATTTATTTAATAAGTCGTTGAAAACCTGATCTTTGAAAAGTGTTGAAGTTTTGCTTCGTCAAAAATATATGAAAGTGTCATTTGACATGTAAGTTCAGAAGATTACAGGAGTTTTAGTTTGATAAGAAAAGGTTTCAGTCCTTTGGAGTTTACCGATTCCGAATGAAAACAATACAACGAGTGAATGATGATTTTCTTTTTTCTTTGAAGAACAGTGTACCGAATACGATGTCGAAATTTTTCTAACTCTACCGGGGTAAGTCTGTCCCGAAGAGATGATTCTCTAAAACTAGGGTACATTCTGGTACTATTTTTTTTTTTCCTGATTCGATCAACTTACCACTATCAAGTCCTATGGTGCATGTATTGTTTAACCTAAGCGATTTAGTTTCTAATAGTGGTCTAAACTGGGTAGACGCAAAACCTAAATCAGAATCCGAACAGTGAAAGTGTTTCCAAGTATCTGAAGTCTACAATTATGTATACTATATATAATATCCTATAGTATATCCTGTGTTCGAGGTCTATTAATATACATACTAAGTATATTTTCGAATTATATATCCAAAGTGTTAACCGAATTGTGTCACCTAAGTGTCAACCGAACGTGATTACCTTAGTAGCAACCGAACTAGACCACCGATGTGGTATCCGAACATATATCCTAATTAAATGACCGTACATTTGTACCGAATTTGTTTGAATATAACCGAGACCTATATGTATATATACACCATATATATACACATACCAAGTATGTATCCGAAATATCTGAAGCCATTTGATACACATATCATGTATAATACCGAATAAACGAGGCCTATTCATATATACTTATAATATATATAATAGCCAATTTGTATATGAGTATACCATATATACATATATATATATATATATATATATATATATATATATATATATATATATATATATATATATATATATATCCACCTAGTCGTGTGTAGCACAAAACAGTTAAAAGTCTCGGTTCTCTCGTGATCAGAGTCTACTAATGCATTCCTTTTCAATATAACCCCTTTCAGATCTCACATCATCTTCATTTAATTGTACATAGTTAGCTACGCTATGTTAAATTAAATTTGTATGATGAAATCTCTGAACCAGTCATACATAATAAGGAATATAGCCTAACGGTCATAGTCTAGGCACACTACATGCAACCTAGTTCACTATAACCTTAGGCTCTGATACCAATCTGTCACACCCCCTATTTCGTGGCTTGCGGAAGCGATGATTTGGGGCTTGACTAATCAATAATCAAAGCACCAAAGTACTAGCAAACGACTCTACATGAGACGTTTATATTATATTACAAAAGTATTACATTGTTTTAAAGTCAAAGGTTTACAATGTTCATGAGTTCGCAAAATGATTTCCGAAGATTTTAGTACATAACAATTATCAAAATATAATGTAAGAAAATCTTCATATGTTTGAAAGCATACGACTCGTACTAGCTTAGGATATCCTGCGGGCCATCCTTACTGAGCAACCCTACTGTTGTTGTGTACCTGAGAATGCAACACTAAAAGGTCAGCTATAAAGCTGGTGAATCTCACAGGTTTTCAAATAAACATTGATGTGATCAACATGATTATCCGACGATTTTATAACTAAACAATGAGTAAACAATGTAAACCGAACAGTGATGTGTAATGTAATCAAACAATGATGAACCAATTAGGTTCCCGAACAATGAGTTAACCATTAAGGTTACCGAACAATGATTGGCCGACACTGATATTGCACTGAGCTATGGTTCAAAGCATAACCCGATCTTTGCCTCCCGTCTTGGTGATACACCCTTAACAATTACCAAAATGCCCGTTTTTTTAACTTGGTTGTAGCTAGCAACCCGGACGGGGACGTCACTCCCATGATAGATCTATCTTTTAGTAATCGCGCCTTATTAAATTAATGAACCATACACTGTTGAGGACTTTTACCGAATTAAAACACTCGTGCATATACCGAACAATGAAAATCAATACCGACCATGATAACCGAAACAATGTAACCAATATGGTCAACCAAATTAACTAACAATGCAAATAACTGAGTTAATAACTAAATTAACTAACCGAATAACAGTGATCACGAAAACAATTTGTGTTGCATCTCCCCCGAATTTAAAAACAGTAAACAGTGAAAATGGGGCCGTGAGACTCACCTGAGTCAATCCGAGCAATGAGTATATCCGACGTGGAATAGACAATCTTCGAAACCTCCTAGTGTCCTAAACACGCGAGATTCTAATGAGTATTTGATTGTCTAATATTCATCCGTATTAATATGTATCCGATTATATTATATCCAATGTTTAAATTTATATTTCCATTTAAAGTTTATAAAAAAAAAATCCGTTGGTGTCGGATTGAAATTATATTCAAAAATATAATTATGTTTGTTTCGTTGTAGATATATTTTTATCCGAATGTATATAATTTATACTCGTATTATTTGTCGTTGTGTATATATATACATATATATATATATACATATATATATATATATATATATATATATATATATATATATATATATATATATATATAAATATAAAGTTAATAATAATGATAATTATTAATATTAATTATAATCATAATAATAATAAACGTTAATATTAGTATTAATAAAAATATATAATTAATAATATTTACTATAAATAGAACTTTCCATATTAGGAAAGTTGTTAAGTAATAAAAATCAAAGTCACCATATGGTTTCATGATCTTAGCCGATCGGTTCTCTCATCTCGGTACTGTAGCACAACTTGTTTACAGAGAATGGGTTCGAGTTTTAACCAAAATTTTGATATGTTTTAGTTCCAATCTTTCACTAACATGTTATAATCGAGCTATACCAAGTATATAACATAAAAATGAGTACTAAAAGTGTTGTAATTTCCTTACAATGGTGATGAAAATGGTGAGGATGAGATTAATAACGATGGTGATGATGTTGGTAATCTGCTGCTACTGTCGAAGCTATTGTTGATGATGATGGTTCCCGAGTGATAATGATGGTTGCCGACGGTGGTGGTGCTCGGCGGTGAGGGTGCCAAGAGGAGTGAAGGAGATAGATGAATGATGATGATAAATGATGTAGAATAAGATGATGGGTATTATGATGATGATCTTGTGTTGTTACCTTGTTGTTTTTGTTGTTGTAGATAAAAGAGACCGAGATAGATATGGATATACGATGATGATGAGGATATGAAATGAAGAAGAAAATGAATTAAAAGAAAAGGGGTGTTGGGTTTTTCAAGTCAAAGGCCAAAGACCAGATCCACATTTTGTGGAAAAGGTCGGCCAGCTAACCCCAAGTGGGTGGATATCATTTATCTCCAAACGCAGTGTAAAATGCCCGTGTTCATGTACCCGATCGTAATGTAGTATAATATTTTCAAATGATAAATTTCTAAATGTGTAATCGTATATGTTTTCCATTGAAGTATTTTATAAAAGTACTTTTAGTGAGTTATAAAAATATAACTTTGTTTCGACTTACTTTGACGGATAGTTTTCAGTGTACAAAATGTATTTAAAATTTCAATCAAGTAAATAATTATTATTCTCGTTAATAATACATTATTTAAAAATGTTTTTCACCAACGTCCGTATTTAAGTTTGCGTGTTCTTTTAGATTTGTTTGTACGCGATTATTACTTATTCATTGTATTATATATATATAAATACATATATAATATTCGGATACTTTTGTTTTAACACGTACCAAGTATGAGTAATTAAGGTTTAAATTGGCCCCTAATTTTGGCCCCTTTTTGACCGGGTGTCACAAATAAGTTGGTGATTGGATTAATTTCAGTAACAATATCATCATAATTTCCTCCTTCTTATTTAATGGTAAGTATGTTTTCTTGAAGAACTCTATTGAAATTTTAAGATTAGTTAAGCTCATACGAGTTATTGATTTAATTATGAAATTGAAGTATGAGAGGTTGCTAGATGATAATATATGATATTTGTTGATTTCATAATAGTTCTTCAAGTTTTAATTATTGAGTTAAAGTGATTAAGTTTTGGGTTACTTTAATTGGTTATGGATTTGGTATCAAGTTGAGCTTTGAAATGAATTACTTGTTATATGAAATTGGTTTGATGTTATAGGTATTAAAAACACATGTCATAATGATTCAGTAATTGAGGTTGTGAAGTATTTTGAGTTGGTTCGGATTTGGGGTTTTGGGTTTTTACGAACTACAGGTCTGCTGGAAATAACCAGATCGCGACGCGACCCTGTATAATCGCGACGCGAAATTTGGTAGATCGCGAAGCGATCTAGTATGGTTGTGACGCGATTACGATCTGAACAGTCCAGTTTATGAATTCTTGTTTAACTTTGTACTGTTTATATGTTACTACAAACCCCGATTATACAGCAGCGATATCATGTAATAATAATGATGATGAACTTATAGATCCTAAATGTGTATACATGATTGATACTATACATGTTTATGAGTAATGTGATTATTTATTTATAACTCAAGTACCTTGAATAATGAGTATGAATGAGTAGAACTTATAATGTGGTTTTATTGATAATAGGGACTTATTATTGTTATGAGAATAATACCTAGTTCCTTGAATTATGTATTGAGATAAGTTATGCCTTGTTGAGACAAGTTACTAACTTGTGATGTTCTGCTGTATTCTCAGATATGGAGAAGGCTCAGTGATATTAGACTTCTGAGCTTGCGGCTGAGGTGACGGTGAGTGGACTCGTAATCTCAGTGTGATTTCGTTTTAACGTATTTGGTTACAACAAGTGAACATAGTTTGTTATTGTTGATTGTTGATTGATAAAATACACGTGTAATAAGTGATGAATCGCATTCGGGCATCTGGTGATTTGGAGGTCAACTTGACTGGTTGGTTGGACTGGGTTGCTACAGGTTAGTCAATGTGAGATTTGTGATCATGTGTTGAAAATAGAACACATATTGACTAAAGGTAGCAAACAGTTATCGGTAATACCACTGTATTGGCCTGTAGTAGGTTATAAGTGTTGCTTGGTGCGTCTCCCGGGTCTGTGGACGTCACAAGGACCACCGATCCTCTTGATGATGTTGTGTCTATGTGTTATTTGCTGTTAATCGGTATTGTTATGCTGAGTTGTACTGATAGTGACAAGTTGACTCACTTAGCTTTGTGCTAATCCCATTATTTACTCCTCGCATGTCTTGAGATGATTTTGGGCTGGGCAAGGAGTGGACTGAAGAATGTTTGACTACCAAGTGTTACTCTGATATCTGATTTTATAAATCAGTGTTATTCTTGTTTTCATATAACACCCAGATTGATAAACTACGGTTTAAATAATTGGATTTTTATGTTTATTAAATGATGTGAATTATTAATGTTCAAATTGGACTTGCGCTTCCGATATATTATAATCAACTGACATTAAAATGAGGGGTGTTATATTATTCCTCCTTGTAAGCCATATACCTTTAGAAAACCCTAAAGGCGATTATCCAAGCACCCCTACGCCAGAAAACCCGGCTGAACTTGGAACATAAGAATCCCTCGTAACTCCCGGTACCGTTGCTTATCCTCGTTGAAACTGATAACATGCTCCCCAAGAACTACACCGTATCATGAAACGCAAGCAACCTCTATCACCCAAGAATCCTAGCAACACCTTCCTTTTAGTTAAACCTTGCTACAACCTTGTCTAGTTGTGACAACCAACAATTTAGGATTAACATTTACGTTTAACTAAAATGTCATTAGGAGTATTTAGTACGTGATTAGGCTAAATACTTATAACTGTTATAAACGTACGTAATTATTTTAATTACGCAAAACAATCGGATGGGATCCGACAATAACACGGACGTTGGTGAAAACATTTTTCATAAATAACGTAAAATCTATTTTATAAATAAATAGTAGTTATTTACAATTATATTATTATGTTATAATAATTTACGAAACGTTTATACGTTTTATATAAAACGTAGCGAACGCAACGAAAACACGCGAATCGCACTCGACAACCAAACGAAACCCAACAAAAATTTTGAAAACATAAAATAAAATATTCGAAAATAATAATTTCATTAAAATTAACGTGAATTTACCGATAACAAAACGTAACCAAATAACGCGTTAATGTTTAAACGAATAACGCAACTAACGGGTTAACGACCCAAAACGCTTAAACTAATCAAAGGAACAAAATCTGAACTCACCATGCCTTGTGGGGCCCCTAAAAATCTGCCAATAACCCCATCCATACCACCCTCACTATGCTTCATTTGCTTAAAACCAAACCCACACTCAACATACTCCCTCATTACACTCCATCTTCACTCCACTATTTCCTCAAATCTTTTCCCCTTCTCCCACTCCTTTTCCACAAAAATCAGCAGCAAAGCAACCATCCAAACACCACATTCAACCACCAATTATCCACCATAATCCACCATAAAGCCGCCACGTTCATTCTTCAAGAAATCGCAAGGAAACGAGCCCAATCGTTTTCTTTTCTTCTCTTCATTCAAACGACTTGTAAGAAACACTTCTCTTACATCACTTTCATGGGTTTTGTTTATAAATATGCTAAATGTTCACTCTACAAAGATCTTGTCCAAAAACATGTTAAAATTATGTTATAAAACGTTTTTGAAACAATAAATATACACATTAGTACCAAAGTATTCTGATCAGAAAACTATCCCGACTTCAACGAGTGGTTTCGTACTAAAAAATCAACCAAAAATGTCGAATCAAAAGTCAAAAATTAATTTTAAGATGTTACCTTTAAGATCCAACAAGTTTCGTAATTTTTGGACATTATTTAGTACTTCAAAACGATTTTACTAAAGGACATAGCAGATCTATAAGGACAGATTCTTGGCCTAACTTGGTGAAGCTATAACTAATCGTACACAGATCTAAATGACATGAGGCTTTTTCCTAAAAGTCAGAAATTTTGTTAGCTTTAAATCTAGTATAATCTCATTTCGTGAAGTTACGTATAACTGGTAAAATAATTAGATCTTTGGACATATATCCGGATTTGTTACTGTAGGACACCAGTGGACTTATTAATATTTTCGGACCCCTTAAACTTAACTAAAAATTATGTAATTTACCTTTTTAGAAAGCTAACACACGTGGGGTTGTTGGGTAAAAATCTCGGAATTTATCTTGAAGGTTTGACTGGTCAAAACGAGCTCACAAAAGAGGTTATTTTGTGGTAAATCGGACCCAGAGACTGTTTTTGACACACCTAATTATCGACACTTTCGAGTTTGTCAAAAATCATAAAACTTACTTTTTACGAGTAGTAAAACCTATTTAGGTGTCGTGTAAAAATTTCGGGTCAGAACGAGAACGTTTGATCAAGTCAACAAAAATGAGACCCGATACGATAATCGCGAAACGAATTATTTAATACTAAGATTTTTAGCCCAAAAAGAGTTTTAGGTATTTTATTATAAAACTCGAACAAAAACGACACATATAAACTTAACCCGAAAGAAAAACGACACCCTTAGACACTACGAGAACCATCAATCCTTGTGTCGCAAAAAGAGATCCAAATTGTCGCAGCCTGCGACACTAAGCCTAGTGTCGCAATAATTTCAACTTTCGCAACTTGCGACACTGACCTTAGTGTCGCATACTATCCAATTTACACTAACAGTAGTAACGAGTATACTAGCAGTATTAACACATTGCGACACTAACCTCAGTGTCGCAACGACTCTGAATTCTCGCAAACCTGCGACACTAAACCTTGTGTCGCAATACCTCTAAAATTCGCAAACACTGAGACATTAAAACGAATATCACAACTTACAACCTGCGACACTGACCTTAGTGTCGCACACTTATCAAATTTTGCAACGACTGCGACACAAACCTCAGTGTCGCAACCCATCTGAGTGTCGCATCTATTGTCGCATTTTACAGTCTGATTGAAAACATATTTTCACAACATGTTCGATTCAACTTAACAACAAATGGAATAAATACGATACAACTCAGGAAACTTCGTATATACTTTTACCAAGTATACAAAAACGTAATATAATAATAATGTCATTGAGAATTATTATTACTAAACATCACCAACGGGCCGTACACGTTTTCAAAAACATTAAACACTTGGACGAACTAGTTGAATGAACAACTAGCATAAGTGGACCATTAACACACCACTTACATATAACCTTATGCGTTTAGGGCGCTAGAAGGTTACTGATTGGACGACAACTTGCTTTAGAAACTGCTAGCTTACAAGACTCAGGTGAGTCTCATAGCCCCACTTTTACTGTTTTTACCTTGGGGTAAGAATGCACTGCTTTGACTTTTTTATGAGCACAAGTACTGAAAAACACTTATATATTGCATGGGTGGTGCACTAATCCGCTAAAGTCCTCTCTATCATAGTTCGTTAATTACCTTACTTGAGCTTGAATAATTGTGTATAGATCTATATGGGAATTGACACCGCCGTCCGAGTAGTCGCACTGTTACGACTGCTTTGGACACATAATTATTTGTTATATGAGTGCGCTGGATTAGGCACTTGCAGAGGAAAAACCATGTGTTAAGTCTCGAACTATGAGCTCATGGCATTATATACACTATTTTTGCATTCGTGCAACCTCTGAAATCTTGTGGTTCATACTTACATTTTTAACAAATTAAACCTATGAGCTCACCAACATTATTGTTGACCTTTTTAGCATGTATTTCTCAGGTTCACAGATCCAGTAGGATTACTTTGAGGAAGCAATAGCTCGAGTCGCATATTTTACAACTTTCAAACATAGATTTCATTGCATTACTATATTTTTGTAAAATTTGCTATGTATTAAAATCTCTCGGATTAGATACGAACTCTATGGTTATGTACTTGGTTGTATACAATATTTTTAAGCAATGTATTTTTGAAATGTATTTTTAAAACGACTCATATAGAGGTTGTTCATTGTGACTTTATGTAATGATTCGGATTAGTCGCGCCCCGACGTGTTTCCTCCACGAGGGGGTGCGACACTAGTTGTCTTTTACCCTTTAGAAACCCTAAATGTACAACCTTTCCCGACAAGTCTCACAAGCCGTGTGCTAAACCCGCTTTCTTGCAAGGATCTAATAACTTTTGGTTTAAATTTCACAAAAATCTAACGGTTAACGAACCCGTGGATGTGATTCTCCCTCCGCTGCGCAGAAACCGACAAACCAAAATGAGTAAATACCTTTTGTTAGGATCTAAGTTGACCTAGCTTCAAGACGCCAACGTAAATGTTGGATGAAAACCAACATACCTTGAAGCTAGCGCGGAGTAATGACTCAAAGTAAACCACAGTGGCAATTTGAGACCCATGGGTCTAGTTGGTTTTTTCTAATTTTTATAGATGGGTCTAACTGGGTAATTAAAATAATGCTTAAGTATATAATTATTACCTATTGGGTCATAATGAGTAATAATGATATACTTAAGCCTTATTTTAATTACCCAACTAGACCCATCTATAAAAATTAGAAAAACCTAACTAGACCCATGGGTCTCAAATTGCCACCTAAACGTGACGTTTTATTAATGAAAAATGGAAAAGCAAGAAGGTACAACTAGAGCATCACCCAACCTCCTTTTTATAGAGGTAAGGGGTTAAATTAAGAATCCTAATCTAGTTCCACCTCCTCAAGTTAACTTGCATGCCAAGTAAACTTGAGTCTTAAGCTATCATATTTGTCTAAGGGAACTGATTGATACAACATGAAATTTGATTGATACAACAAAACTGTGCATTACTGACTTGTACTGTATGCATTAATTATGTATAATTATGTTGTATGAATTAAAAATTGTGCTGTATTTATCAACACCCTTTGTCTAAACTTTAGCTAAATTATAATTATCCCCTAAACTATTTAACTATGACTACTAAATATCCAACAAAGTTGACATATCATATAAAAACTTCTTTGCTCTACATAATACGGAGTATATGTGTAGTTAACCATCGTTAATTTTCAATATATTTTTCTTTTTGCATATTATAGATGATTTTTATCTTGTAATAGTAGCTTTGTTCTAATATTTTTAAATTATATATGCTTAAATTTTTTTGTGTTTCCATATGCATATTTGTACGAACTGTTTCTTGTTATGGCCCAAACTGTGAAGCGTCGTAGAAAACTCAGTAATCTTCCAGCTTCCATCTTCTCTTCAGTTCTTTAGATTTCCGTTCCTTTTACATTTCTTCTCCGAATTGAACCTAATAATGAAATATAAATCATTTAAGTACCAAATTTAACCATTTTTATATTAAAATAAGCACAAAGTCATTGATATCGCATTAGGAAAACATGTATAAAATAAGCAATACGGTAGATACATTTTGTCGGCAGTGTTCCAATGTACACAAAATATATTTGTCATTCTTTTTCTCCTTGATTTTGCTTCTCAAATAGTTTATCCCCTTCATAACTTTAAGGAATCGAACTTTTCAACAAGTCGTGTGCTGTCCTTTATAAAAGTCATACATATAAGTTATATTGTACGAATAGTCAAACCCTAATATCAGATTTCTTTAAATTTTAAGATTTAATTATGAATTACACATCAAAATATCAGATTCAGATCGATTGATGAACCCAGTAACTTGTCGAGTCAAGTATGTACTTTCCGAGTTTCTTACGTTTAGATAATAGTTTCATGCTGTAACACCCCCAAATTCACTGTCTGGAGGAAGCAAGGTTTGGGGTGCTACCAATCAATAATCACAGAACATAAGATAATATAGCAAACGACCTCTAAATGAGACGTTGTAAAACAGTTTCATTTTCATATGATTTAAATGTTTGAAAACTTAATGTTTTCGTATACAAAATGTAGTTATCTAGAGTCCGCGCGTATAGCGGAAGATTCTATTACATAATCAAAATATACAAAAGATAATGCTAAGAATCTCCGTTAATGCAGTTGTGTTGAAATCATGCGACCCTAGCTATGTCCGGGAGTAATCCTACTCCGTAAGTGTACCTGAGAATACATGCTAAAAGGGTCAACACGAATGTTGGTGAATCTCACAGGTTTGTAAGTAATGTTAGTTTTTGAACACAAGATTTCATCAGTAGTGCCCGTAGGCGTAAATCAAGTATTTGCAATCCTGCAAATGTAAAATAAGTAAGTTATACTGTTGCCATGAGGCTCATAATCGAAGCTTAACCCGTAAGTAATAAGTTGCTCCCGTGACATGCTCGTAACTAAGCAAGCAGAAGTAACGAATAATAGTCGCCCATTTATACAGTACGGTTCGTGGTAGCGCTACTACCCCGGGCGGGGAGGGTCATTTCCCTAATGGATCCATTAACTAGTGTTCGCGCTTAAGTCCATAACTAACGATATATGATGGAGAGACTTCAGTAGAAAGTAAGTAACTCATGCAATCCCGTATAGTAAAATGAATAGTTCGTACTTGTGTTCAAGAAAAGTAAGCAATGTATCTCACCCCGTATGTAAAACAGTAAAAGTGGGGCTGTAAGACTCACCTGAGTCTTAAAGCATTAAATCAATAAGCGTGAGTTGATTAGCCGATTAATGAAGTCCAAGGACTTGTAACCTGAGGGTGTCCACGACACGCGATGGTTATAAATATGGTTGTGTATCTCAAAAGATCACCCTTGTAGTTGTTCGTCCAACTAGAATGTCCAAATGGTTTCGATTTGGTTGATTTGTTAAGTGTTTGAAAACGTGTACGGCCCGTTGGTAATTAGTTGTAATAATAATCTCAACTATTATTATTTTAATTTCGTAGTGTTATACAAGTTCGACACTTGGTGTGAAATGTATTTACAAACTCTAAGTGACGGGGGTCCGGGGGCAGTGCCCCTTGTAAGCGGGGTTCCAGGGGTGGCATCCCCTGGCGGGGTCCAAGGGGCTGGCCCCTGGTTGAGGTCGAGGTGCCAAGTCAGCTCGAAAAATTTCTATTTCTACTATATTGCTTTGGTGAAAAACGCATCTAGGATTTGAATTTGGGTAAAATCAAGTGATAAATTTCAGGTCTCGATACTTAGTAAAAATTGAGTTTTCAAGGTTCTGTCTCCTGCGACATTAGATGCGACGTAAGGCATGATGTCGCAGGTCATGACTGCGACAATGATCGTGGCGTCGCTAAGTGCGACATTCGCAATTTAATGCGACATTAGGTGTTATGTCGCTATAGGCGACGTTGTTGGTTCTTGCGACGTAGGGGTCGGTGTCGCTATGTGCGAATTTAGCAACTAAATGCGACGTTGAGGCTGATGTCGCACCATGCGACTTCATGAGGGGTTTTGCGACATTGTAGCTGATGTCGCATAATGTCTGGCCCAAAAGCGACATTACGGTCTGATGGCCGGAATTTGTGTCGAAAATGAGTTTTTCGGTTTCCGTTTGGTCCGATTATTTTACCCAACTCATAAATGGACATTATAAGTTGATACAAACCGCAAACAAGTAAAAACAAGTGAAATCGAAGAGTTTCGAGAATTGTCGGAAACTTACAAGTTCGCGCCGGAGAAATCCGAAAACTTGAAAGTGTAGATTCTGACGAGGTGATCGTTTTTCCCTAAATAAGCTTCGAGATTGGAGGTCGTATGGTGGTGTTATTTGGTGATTTTTGATGATGGTGGTGGATGGTGATTTAGAGAGAAAAGGAAGAAGAGAGAGAGAAAGAGTTGGAGAAATGAGGAAGAAAAGGTGGGGAGGTGGGGTTTTGATGAAAGCCCCACTTTCTCTGCTCCCGCAATCGTGCCCCGTGCGGTGTTCGCCTTCCCGATCGTTTAAACGTTTAATTAATATTAATTACTTTTTAATATACTTTTTAAAGTTCGGATAATTATTCGGTATTTTTATCGAAGTATTTCATAAAATACTTTATAATTTGAGTTGTAAAATATAACTTAAATTTGTTTCGAGTGGTTGTGCGTTTAATATATCAATCGTGTTAATGCTATTTGTACGATACGAATTTGGTTTGTAACATTATCAAAATAATATTTTATGTATAATAGTGTTATTAGATAATGTCATATTATTTAATAAAATCGTTCACCAACGTCCGTATTTAGTTGAATCGAATTACATTCGATTTGAAGTTTGTACGATTTAATCAAATCGCATAATTGTATATATTCATCAATATATATTTTGATACATTAATTAGCCTAACACGGAACTAATTACATGTATTAACAGAGGATTAGGCACTAATCACTAGTCCTAATTTGTCGGGTGTTACACATGCAAACGATCACTATTTAATTAATCAAAACACAAGATATATATCTCTTAATTATGAAGATTAAATCATGCAACAAGCATAGAAACAACAGTTTCATCAAACCAAAATCATTCAATCATCGATCTAAATCATATAATCAATTATATATACATCATCAAACATAATCAAAGTTCATTTTTTCCAAGTGAATATACAAACTTAGCCCATTGTTAGAATAAAATCATAATAAAACGCATCTATTTATAAAGATAAAAAACTGAATCCCCTTACGAGTATAATTCTAGTTGATTTACGTACACCTTTGCTAGTTTACTTGCATCAGTAACAAAGTTAAGTCCGCTATGTATATCTTAGTCCTAACCCAATACGTAAATTAAGTTTCTTAATATATATCAACTTTAAGTACTATTACAAATTAAATATTCTTACCAAATACAATATGTATAGTGGATTGAACATGATCAAAAGATAAGGGAAGTGATAAATACAACATGGATTTTGTTACATACACCAACATATATGCATTACAGTGTTGTACTGTACAATACTGTAATGCATATATGTTGGTGTATGTAACAAAAACTATGTTGTATTTATCAACACCCAAAGATAAAGGTCGATCTGATAAAAAAAATGTTCCAATCATAAAAAAAAAGCTGAGGTCTTGCTAACTTTTATGAAGAAAAATATTTATTATTCATTTATATATCACAATTACGTTTGTTACCACTTCCAGTTCCATATCAAGGATATCGTTGCTAGGATCTACCTAGCGTTACTTTGACCGGCCTTCAACTTTCTTTAGAACCAATCTTCTTGGAAGGTCGCTATGCGTACAACGTAAATATTTTTCTTAACTTTATCAAGCAATCTGTTTTTTTTTATCTTTCTCTAGTTTCTTTTTTTATAAGTGCTTTAATTTCTTTTTGCTACGTAATTTGTCTGCACCTTCTCTTGTTAAAAATTTCCATGATGGTTCTCGTTAACGTGTAAAATAAAATATGAAGTTATGCATGCATGTACGAAGGGAATTTACCGTATGTACATTCATCATTGAACATCTTATATTCAACAACAAAATTGGTCAAGATAAGACAACAACGTTAGCTAAAATGTAATGATTGAATAATAGTTGTTGAAGAATTGATAGGCGACGACTAAGAAGATCTATGGGCATACTAGTTTCGATCACTTGGAACATCCGTTTTGGAGCCAATGTAAAAATGCTTCGAAAGAGGGTTTTTTTTTTAATTATTCATTTTTATGGCACACGATCTTTTACTAAGTTTAATTCAATTTAGAAAAAAACTCATCTGTATATGTTAGTCCACTGAAAAAGTTTTTAAAAAGCAATTTTTTCTTAATAAAAAAACTACACATAAGGGGAAAAAAAAAACTAATAATAGAAAACTATGCAGGAAAAAATTTTGAGCAACAGGGAAAAATATTTCCGAGCGTTTCTTTTTCGTGAAAAGACCTTCCTTCGGAGATACTTTTAGATCGTATAAAAGCTCATATCTGGATAATACAAATGTTCTTGCCGGTTTGGTTTGGTTTGATTATCGATCAAAATCGAAATATAGCCATATACTTCGGTTTATTCATTATAAAAACATTTTGATTTTAGTTTCTATCGGTTAATGCTTCTTATAAGTTACAGGGTTAAGTATATGAAAATGTATAAAACTATGATAAAAACTCTATTGTGTGTATCAACTTTTCAAAACCTCTATTGTGTATATCCAATTATCGATTTATGCTTATTGTATGTAATTTTTCAACGTGACACTTTGTGAGAATGCCACGTGGGAGCTTTATATGGATGACACAATAGCCAGGTTACATACAATTGGTAATAATCGAAAATTGGATACATACGATAGAGGTTTTGAAAGTTGAAATATACAATAGAGATTTTGTGAAAGTTTGCTACATTTTTAAACACTTTTGGGAAAGTTTGCTACATTTTTAAACACTTTCTCCAAAGTTATTTATAATGGAATTTCGAAGTAGAGTCCAATAAAACTTTTGGGTTTTTATACTAGGCAAAACCTTCTTATTTTAACAAGACAAGACATATATATGAGACGTATAAGAATGCAACATAATTGTATCATTTATATATAAGTATGCACAATGCCACAAAACATAACTTAAATCTTAATTCTTAAAACATACTTAACTAATCACAATATAACAGCAATTTAGAACCTCACCTCACCTTGTCTTAGTTTTATTTGTATTTAGAAATGGTACTCAGTAGCGGTTAGATTATGGGGTAATTTGTATACCACTAATTGTATTTTACGATATTATACAGTTTAATACGGTAAATCACGTACAACTAGTGAGGTACGTTTGCTTTTGTGGTGTACGAATTACCACCCTTAGATTATAAGTAGCTATCGAATGGAAATATTTTGATAATTACAATATCAACACTCAAATTGTTAGTTTAATTTGTCTTTGATTCGTTTATTTAGAATTGGTTATTTTGGGTAACTCGTTTATGATTTGTTTTTGTTCGGCTTTTATGCTCACCCTGCTAATAAATAGTTGATTACTACTTCGTATTAGATTTGATTGTTAAAATATTCTACATAATTAACTAAGCAAGGACCCAAATAAAACTTGTAGTCGTTTTCATTAAATCCGGCAAGTTACACTCGTTTGGTAACTCAACAACATCGTACATTTTATTAATCATATGTAACATGCAGTAGTGTTTGAGAGAAATTTCGTGATGAAAACAAGAGTCAGTGTTAGACTCAGTTGGCCTTCAATCTAAGAACTGATCATGATTGTGTTCAAGAAATGAATCTATCGATGACCAAAAAAACTCATCGCCGCCCATGTTCGTATTCTGGCAAGAAGCTTGGTGTACTAAATTAGAAGGTAAAAACAAGTTATTACTTGATGGTATAATGCCATTATTATCTGATAAAAAAGGATCGTTCCAGAAATAATCGATTGGTGCATAATCAGCCAGCTGTGGTGAATTATCACTTGAACCTGCTGAATCAAGTAAGCCATTGAACCAACTTGATGATAAGCTTGTGCTTGAAGAAGACAATGGTGATTCAGCCAGTAAAATTTCAAAATCCTTCTGAAGTTCTAAATCGGAGGTTTGGACTGAATCATCTTTAGTGTCAGCTTGATCAGGTCCATTGTTTTGATTTTCTAGTACGGTTTGTTCATTTTTGGCTCGTTTTTTCAAATGCGTGTGCCAACGATTTTTAATTTCATTGTCACTTCTCCCTGGCAAATAAGCAGACATCTCTGACCATCTGCGAGTACAAGGGTATAATTAGGTGAGCGTTAACTAAGTTGAAAATTGTGTACACATACTAATGAACTTAATCACTAAAGGTGTCTAGCACGTGACTAACACATCAACTGAGAAGTTGTGTGTTCATGTCTGATCACTTGAAGCAATAATGTGTATTTGTTGGTCTGAAATAAAATGATACTAAATATGTTCGATGTTCATATATGTAAAAAAAAAAATGTAGATAAAAACATACTTGTTGCCAAGCTGTTTATGTAACTCAATGATCATATCTTCTTCGTCTTTTGTGAAATTTCCATGTTTAATGTTGGGGCGAAGATAATTCACCCATCGTAGCCTGCAGCTCTTCCCACTTCTCGACAAACCTAAAGAAGAGAAACCAAAACAATAAGCAACCATTTCTAATCTATTCTGCAAATATCAAGAAATTCGAATAGGCTCAACTCATATATATATATACCGGCAAACTTGGGAAGTAATCGCCAATTCCAGTGACCGTATCTTTGGATATAGGCTCTTAGTTTGTCATCTTCATCTTCACTCCACGCACCTTTCTTCACACCGTCTTTGTCATAACTAGGAGTCTTCACCATCTTCTCTATATATATTCTTGGAATAGTAAGTGAAGAACTATGATTAAAGATCCAAGTACACTCTTATATACTACCAGATAGAGGTTACAAATCACAAGAAGAATATTATTATTTAAAGACAACAGAATAATTGTACTAATTTTTATTTAATTTATGATAATAAAAAAAATGTTAACATCACTGTCTTTTATAGAAGAAGTGACATCTTTTATATTAAATAATTGAGTTAACCAAATACGTTGTTTCATCTAAAATATCTAAGCATATTTGTGTTCGACTTTGAAGATAGGTTTTGTTTAACGAACGATAATTTTAGTACCAAATGTTTTCAAATTGTACATCTTGTAAATTTTAAGATGGTTTGGTTGTAATTAAGTTTTAGAATGATTGTTGTTTTAAGGATCTTAGATCGGAAATATGGTTTATTGTCGTTGAAATATCTAAATTCTTACTCCCTCTATCTCACAAAATATTTTCCCTAACAATTTTTTGTGTTTGAATTCAGATATATATATCGAGTAAATATTAGTGTTGCTCTAATATTCGGTGCAAGTTTGATTTAAAAAAAGTAATTATATGTTTAATAATTTTCAATAGTTAATTTTTTTCAAATGAACATGAACATATCCAAATAATAATGTATATACGTTTATTTTGGGTTTTTTATTTATATACGACGTATGTATTTAAACATAAAATATCAAAGAAGTTGAATGCTACAAGCATTATGCCATCATATGGGGGCTATGGGCACTATTTTAAAATACTTTTATTGCCACATTTATTTTGGAGTATATGTTTCAGTAAGTCTCAAGTTATGTTCTTTCTTGATCATGAATACTTTTATGACATCTAAATCGAGTAATAAGCCGTAAATTGTATTTCGTTTCAAATTGGCAATAAGCCAATAACCATTGCTTTGATAAGACTAGGGTTGAGCTGTGACGCCTGTGTCAATATGGCTTTCATAAAATCAAAAACCAGATCAAAAGTTTCAGGTTCTCTGATGCTGAAACCATTATTACTCGTTAATTTCTTAAACCAGACCTCTTATACTACAAGGGTGCAGAGGCGGTACGGGGCATTCTGAGATGCTGCCCCCACAAACATTTTATGAGCTGCGAAGTTTTTCGAAGAATGAATAAGTAAAAAACACTTTTAAGTAAGTATAAAAAAAATTAAAAACTCTGTACTAGCTTAGTGTCAAGAATAGCCACGTCATTCTTGTAGAGTCAAGAGTTTTATTCCTGCAAATGGCATTCTGTTTCTTCAATTTCTATTCCCTTTATTTGTTGTTTTCTCAGTATTTTTTTCCAAGGTCTATTTGTCGCACCCTGAAATTTATAATTTGTGGAAGCATACTGTTGGTGCGACCAATCAAGATAATCAGAACACACAAGGTATATAATGAACGACTCTATATGCGTCGTTTACAATTTCCATTGCCAATAAAAGTATTACATTGTATAATAGTTACAAAAGCTCGCACTTTCAAATGTTTAGAGATTCTAAGGCATATCTAGTTTACAAAATGTAGAAATGCAGGGGAATCTCCAAGTGTCTGTATGCGACTCGAGTTATCTAACCTTGAGCAGACCTACTGCTGCTGAGTACCTGAGAATACATGCTAAAAGGTCAGCTAAAAGCTGGTGAGCTCACAGGTTTGTATAATGATAAAGTAATGTGTGAACCACAAGATTTAATAATAAGTATTTGAAATGAATCAAATGATGTATATGTCTGCCATGAGGTCATAGTCTAAGCTTAACTGAGGTGTCAGGATCACAATCAAGTGACTGAGCGAGGGTGCCTCCCTGCGAGTGCCTAATCTACACTCGTATGAACAGATGCTAACGCGTCCGTTTGACCAGTTAGTGCTTGCTAACCCGGACGAGGATTGTCAATCCTATATGGTACCATACACTAACATTCACGCTACAAAAGTATTACCAAACTATGATCGTAGAGGACTTAAAATGATTAGAAAATAGCTCATGCAGAATATAGCGAGTTTTAGTACTCGTGTTCACATATAAAAGAAAGTAGAGCATGTATTCTCACCCCTGGGTTTAAAACGGTAAAATGAGGGCCTATGAGACTCACCTGAGTTTGGTATGTTTGCAATGAAGCAAGTATGATGTAGTACAATGAGATGTCGTCCGAAGACTGTAACCTGCCGGGCGTTTGCAACGCACAAGGTTAATATAATAAGTATGTATCTCAAAAGATCACCTATGCTAGTTGTTCATCCAACTAGTAATGTCCAATAGTTTGTTTTGATTTATTAGTTTGGGTTCGGAAAATATGTACGGCCCGTTGGTGAGTTGAGTTTTGTAGTAATAATTGTAAGCATTATTATTATGTTGTAGTCATACTTGTAGGGTATGTTTCGTATGTTTCCATGTTGAATCGTATAAGTATTCTATACTTAGTATAAAGGAGTTTTCGGATGTCGGGAGTCCAGGGGCAGCGCCCCTGGTTGCGGGGTTCCAGGGGTGGCAACCCCTGGCGGGGTCCAAGGGTCAGAGCCCTTGGCTGGGGTCGAGATGCTTCGGTAAAAATGTATCGGAAATTAAAATTTGGCATAATTGCGACACTGTAATTTGGGTCGCATTTTTCGACATTGGATTAGTTAGCGACACAAGGGTTTGTGTCGCACCATGCGACGTTCGCAATTTAATGTGACATAAGGGTTTGTGTCGCACCATGCGACATGGAAATTCATTTGCGACATAATCGTTGTGTCGCAGATTGCAACATAGTTGATTTTAGCGACATAGTGGCTTGTATCGCAATGGCCCCAGGCCACATGCGACACAAGATGCTGTGATGGTATCTAAGTGTCGGGAATGTGGTCAAGCATGCTCGGTTTGACCCGAGACTTTTACACATTACTTAAAATGGTTCATAGGGTTTGGGAAAATTATTAGTTCGTGTCGGGGTTAACCCGAAGTGTCGGTTTTTAAAACACGTGTTCTAACCCTTAAACATTCATATTTTCCAGATTTTCAACCCGATTTCACCCATTTCTAGTCCGAATCTATTCTCACCAAAAATCACAATTTAACATCTATATGTCTAGTATCTTGTCAAATTTTTTCAAGAATTATAGGGTCCATTTAGTAGATCAAACAAAAATAAGAAAGGAAAGTGGTCAGATTCGATCCAAAAACGAGTAACACTCAAAGATCTGCTTACACACTCAGATCCGTAAGGATCTGGTCTAAGTGCTCAACACAAAAATTGTAGTCAACATTCATACGCAACTTTTGACACTGATTTCGTGACCTAACTTCAAATACACGATTTTATATGATTTTTCTCGTGAGGTCTAAATTCTGGACAGATTTTAGGGTTTAATGTTTGTGTTCTTAAAAACGTTTTTAAACTTATTTTTGGACATTTTCTTGTTAGATGAGCTTACAAACATGTAGATCTATGAAAATTATGAAAATCTAGAGAGAGAGAAGTGGTGGTTCTTACAAAAATCGAGATCTAGAGGGAGAGATGAGTGAGATGAGCTTGATTCCACTTCTTGCTTCTTCTTCCTTGTTTTTCCTAGTGTTTCTTCAAGATAAAAGGTGGTGGATGATGGTGGTGTAAGGGTGGTGGTGTGGTGCCGTGAGGGAGGAGGAAGGAGAAGGAGAGGGAGGTGTTTAGTGATAGAAAGTAGTGAGAGAGGGAGAGGAACAAAGTGAGGAATTTGTGGATCTTGGTTTGGGGTTTGATGGTCAAAGAAAAGTAAACATGTACCCTCAAAATGAGGGGTGGCTAGGCCGGCCCAAATGGGGCCCCACTCAAGTGGTGGTGTCTCCAAATTTTGTTCCTCGAGTTTACGTTCCGTGCGGTGTTCATTTCCCCGGTCGTTTAAACGTTCGTTTATATTTTATATGTTATACGTACGCGTTTTAAGTTATTAATAACTTTCGAGATTTTTTGTAATAGATTGCTTAATATTCCTTGATTACTGATAGTCCCGTAATCACTATTAACTAGTGATATGGAATCTCAATATGTAAAGTTTAATTGTAGAAGGGGGGGTTGAATACAATTAAAAACTATTTCAAAGTTTAATTGAGTTATTTAGCTAGTTTTTAATTGATTGAACATAAACAGAGTATGAGAATAACAGATATGACAGTATCAAAATAAACATGCAATAAATAGCTAAACTGTGAATTTTATTATTTATAGAATTCACTGAGTATTGATTGCGGAATGAATTAGCCAAAGCTAATTCAAATCAATTACTCTTAGCTAACTATTACAACAGAAATAAACAGTAGTGGACAAACACGCTAACTGCTTTTCTCGCTGAGTTACAATACGTATTCAGACAAGCTGCATTCACTGACACACAAGCGAATAATACGTATGGACAACTAGCCTCTAAACTACAATATGCTGAACTATATATACTACAAGAGTTCCTAAAATATCTCCTATAAAATAGGATCTTGGAATGACACGTGTCGCAGTTTGATTGGCTTGATCTCTGATGAACCGACATTCTGCGGGTCCCATTTCTGTTACCGCAAATATCTTGTCTTCATAAAACCAATCACTCGCTGCTACGTAATCCTTTAAACATTCTTCAAGTACGAGAGACTCTTGCTGATGTATATAAGTACAGTACTTTTGTACTTGTAGTTTGAGAGGCTTTATTGAGTAGTCACTAAAGATGCAGTAACTCTCCTCACTCACTGCGAGCTAACATGCTCTTGTAGAATGACTTGAAATATTGTTCTTCGGTGACTAGTTGTTATTCGGGCAGTGACTTTTGCCTTTATTCATTTGAAGATATAGAACTCTCGCTGCTTGTATCAGCGACACACAAAGTTGAGTTTTAATCTTCCTCAGCATGTTAAATCCAGAAGTAGAATGAGTGGCGACCTGAGTTTTTAATCTTCAATGCGACCTGAGTTTGGTATGTTTGCAATGAAGCAAGTATGATGTAGTACAATGAGATGTCGTCCGAAGACTGTAACCTGCCGGGCGTTTGCAACGCACAAGGTTAATATAATAAGTAGGTATCTCAAAAGATCACCTATGCTAGTTGTTCATCCAACTAGTAATGTCCAATAGTTTGTTTTGATTTATTAGTTTGGGTTCGGAAAATATGTACGGCCCGTTGGTGAGTTGAGTTTTGTAGTAATAATTGTAAGCATTATTATTATGTTGTAGTCATACTTGTAGGGTATGTTTCGTATGTTTCCATGTTGAATCGTATAAGTATTCTATACTTAGTATAAAGGAGTTTTCGGATGTCGGGGGTCCGGGGGCAGCGCCCCTGGTAGCGGGGTTCCAGGGGTGGCAACCCCTGGCGGGGTCCAAGGGTCAGAGCCCTTGGCTGGGGTCGAGATGCTTCGGTAAAAATGTATCGGAAATTAAAATTTGGCATAATTGCGACACTGTAATTTGGGTCGCATTTTTCGACATTGGATTAGTTAGCGACACAAGGGTTTGTGTCGCACCATGCGACGTTCGCAATTTAATGTGACATAAGGGTTTGTGTCGCACCATGCGACATGGAAATTCATTTGCGACATAATCGTTGTGTCGCAGATTGCAACATAGTTGATTTTAGCGACATAGTGGCTTGTATCGCAATGGCCCCAGGCCACATGCGACACAAGATGCTGTGATGGTATCTAAGTGTCGGGAATGTGGTCAAGCGTGCTCGGTTTGACCCGAGACTTTTACACATTACTTAAAATGGTTCATAGGGTTTGGGAAAATTATTAGTTCGTGTCGGGGTTAACCCGAAGTGTCGGTTTTTAAAACACGTGTTCTAACCCTTAAACATTCATATTTTCCAGATTTTCAACCCGATTTCACCCATTTCTAGTCCGAATCTATTCTCACCAAAAATCACAGTTTAACACCTATATGTCTAGTATCTTGTCAAATTTTTTCAAGAATTATAGGGTCCATTTAGTAGACCAAACAAAAATAAGAAAGGAAAGTGGTCAGATTCGATCCAAAAACGAGTAACACTCAAAGATCTGCTTACACACTCAGATCCGTGAGGATCTGGTCTAAGTGCTCAACACAAAAATTGTAGTCAACATTCATACGCAACTTTTGACACTGATTTCGTGACCTAACTCCAAATACACGATTTTATATGATTTTTCTCGTGAGGTCTAAATTCTGGACAGATTTTAGGGTTTAATGTTTGTGTTCTTAAAAACGTTTTTAAACTTATTTTTGGACATTTTCTTGTTAGATGAGCTTACAAACATGTAGATCTATGAAAATTATGAAAATCTAGAGAGAGAGAAGTGGTGGTTCTTACAAAAATCGAGATCTAGAGGGAGAGATGAGTGAGATGAGCTTGATTCCACTTCTTGCTTCTTCTTCCTTGTTTTTCCTAGTGTTTCTTCAAGATAAAAGGTGGTGGATGATGGTGGTGTAAGGGTGGTGGTGTGGTGCCGTGAGGGAGGAGGAAGGAGAAGGAGAGGGAGGTGTTTAGTGATAGAAAGTAGTGAGAGAGGGAGAGGAACAAAGTGAGGAATTTGTGGATCTTGGTTTGGGGTTTGATGGTCAAAGAAAAGTAAACATGTACCCTCAAAATGAGGGGGGGCTAGGCCGGCCCAAAGGGGGCCCCACTCAAGTGGTGGTGTCTGCAAATTTCGTTCCTCGAGTTTACGTTCCGTGCGGTGTTCATTTCCCCGGTCGTTTAAACGTTCGTTTATATTTTATATGTTATACGTACGCGTTTTAAGTTATTAATAACTTTCGAGATTTTTTGTAATAGATTGCTTAATATTCCTTGATTACTGATAGTCCCGTAATCACTATTAACTAGTGATATGGAATCTCAATATGTAAAGTTTAATTGTAGAAGGGGGGGTTGAATACAATTAAAAACTATTTCAAAGTTTAATTGAGTTATTTAGCTAGTTTTTAATTGATTGAACATAAACAGAGTATGAGAATAACAGATATGACAGTATCAAAATAAACATGCAATAAATAGCTAAACTGTGAATTTTATTATTTATAGAATTCACTGAGTATTGATTGCGGAATGAATTAGCCAAAGCTAATTCAAATCAATTACTCTTAGCAAACTATTACAACAGAGATAAACAGTAGTGGACAAACACGCTAACTGCTTTTCTCGCTGAGTTACAATACGTATTCAGACAAGCTGCATTCACTGACACACAAGCGAATAATTCGTATGGACAACTAGCCTCTAAACTACAATATGCTGAACTATATATACTACAAGAGTTCCTAAAATATCTCCTATAAAATAGGATCTTGGAATGACACGTGTCGCAGTTTGATTGGCTTGATCTCTGATGAACCGACATTCTGCGGGTCCCATTTCTGTTACCGCAAATATCTTGTCTTCATAAAACCAATCACTCGCTGCCACGTAATCCTTTAAACATTCTTCAAGTACGAGAGACTCTTGCTGATGTATATAAGTACAGTACTTTTGTACTTGTAGTTTGAGAGGCTTTATTGAATAGTCACTGAAGATGCAGTAACTCTCATCACTCACTGCGAGCTAACATGCTCTTGTAGAATGACTTGAAATATTGTTCTTCGGTGACTAGTTGTTATTCGGGCAGTGACTTTTGCCTTTATTCATTTGAAGATATAGAACTCTCGCTGCTTGTATCAGCGACACACAAAGTTGAGTTTTAATCTTCCTCAGCATGTTAAATCCAGAAGTAGAATGAGTGGCGACCAGTGAGTACCAGTCTTCAGCAACAACAGCTTTGATACAAATTATTTCTTCATCAAGTTGTATATTATTGAGTTGGTCAGCTACTAGTGACTTATCATGGTCAGCGACCAGTGACTCAACAATCTCCTCCTAAATGATTGTGATCAAAGCTCCCTAGACAAACTCGTTGCTGATAAAGTTTATAGTCAGTGTTTAAGATTTTAAACATTCAGTGACTTATACTTGATCCATTCATTTTCTTTTTGGAATCTTTTAACATGATCTGAGTTTTGCACTTTGGTTTTCTCAAAAGATCATATATTATTGAACTGCAAGGTGTAAATTTTACGAGTGATTTTAGTTACAATAAATCTAATCTATTACAAAACTAACTAAATTTTTTTCCATATTTCTTCTTCCTTCACAATGCCAAGCTCATCAGCTAGCTCGTATTTCTCTGTAGAGGGCAAAAATCTGAACTGTCTTGCTAATCCTTCTTCCAGAATCGCCTTTCTCATCACTGAATCCTTTGGAAGCATGCTGGCAGATCTGATCAAATGTACAAGCTTCTCATGATCAATCTTTTCAAGCTCTGACTCTCTTTGAAATTTTAATATTCCATTGAAGTCTCTGTAGACAAGTCCCCACACTCCTTCAGTTACTTCAGTGCCCTCAACTCTTGGTACACCATCAGGGATAGAAAGATCTAATCTTGAAGCGTTTGGAATTCTGTATATGCTACTGGTACCTGACCTATACCTTGGGGTAGGTGGCCGCACTATCTCTTCACCAAGTATAACAGTATCTTCTGGTCTAAGTAACTGAAGTGCAACCATCTTTTGGAATAACCTGTCAATCTCATTCAGCACTTCATTCTTAGCTACACTGGAGGAGTGACTGATAGCAAGTCTTATTTCATTCCATTCTTCCCTGTGCAACTTACAGACTTGATCAAGATTGATAGCTTGAGTCTCCAATCCTCTATGAATAAGTAGCTGAGCTTGAGATTTATTCTTTGGCTTTTTCAGATTTACCTTGGTGATAGGTGCAGGGTTTGATCTTCTAACCATTCTAGAAGCATACTTCTTTCTGTCTATTTCGTTCCAAAGTTTATCCACTGATGGATTTACTCCCCCTTTCTTTTTCGACTCTTTGCCCTTTTTCTCAGCATCAAATTCTCGCTGAAGTTCAGACTTTTCAACATCCTGAAGAAGTTTGGCCATATTAAAATCAAAATCTTCTTGCTGCTTCTTCAAAAACATTTTTCTCTCTCTTTCCACAGCTTCGTCTCCACTTAATTTCAACAGATAAGCTCGATCAGCTTCTGACTGTTCTTTTAACATTTTTTTTTTCTTTCTTCTTCTTCTTTAGCTTCTGCCTCAGCCTGAATTTTTAGAATCATTTCACGCTCCCTATCTTGTCTAACCTTCATTTTCTTAGCAATTCTCTGTTCATCAGTTTCCTCATGATAGAGACTTTCTGATGCAGAATCAGAAGATAATAGAAGAGCTAGAGCAGAAGTCTCTGGCATGATGATCTCTGATGAAGAAGTAGCAGTGTGAAGAGAAGGTAAAATGATGGTTACTGTTGTTGCTTCTGTTGGTTGTCCTGCTGAAGCTGTAAGAGGAGTTGTGAGTTGTTGAATTGCTGTTATGATTGGTTGTGGGTTAATGACTGTAGTCACTGGTGTGGTGACTGTTTCTTCCGCAAAGTTACTGATATAGTAGCTTTCTGGTTCTGTGCTTTCAGTGGTTTGGAGTGAGAGTGGGTTAACCTCAGATATAACAATGTTTGATTTAGGTTCAGTTGGTGATTCGGGGCTTTCAAGTATGGTTTTGAGATGATACATGGTTGATGATACATCCTCCTCAGTGAATGATTTCTTTCTTTGCTTGAAGGAGGAGGACTCAGATGTAGTAGATTCACTAGTCATTTTTCTTTTAGTAAGAACAGAAGAGATAGGTAGTTGATCCTCCATGTTTTCATTAGTGTCATCTTCTTTCTTACCATCACCATTGTCCTTATCATTTCCATTATTATTATTATCGTTATTACCATCATTTCCATCATCATCATCATCATCATCATTATCATTATTACCATCATCCATATTGACATCATGCTCATCCTCCTCCCTGTTCATCCATTACCAGCGAGCCAAATCAAAACTCACTGACTCCCCCTCAATCCTTGCTGCCTCATCAGCAGCCCATTCCTTGATTCTAAGATTGTACATCCTGAGTTCATCAGGATGAAACTCAGGGAAATGAATTTCCTCAAACTCATATTCATCATCTTCAGTATCCATCTCAATCCAAGAAAGTTCAGCAACTTCAGTAGCTTCAAGTTCTGGCTTTTCAGGGATAGGGAGAAGGCCAAAGGAACCGCTCAATACTGCTATGCGAGAATCATTATTTTTGATGAACTCAGTATTTTCAGCAATTATTCTCTCCCCCTGTTCATCAAAAAGATATGTGGTATATTCTTTGATCCAGTGATAAAGTTTCTTGTTATCAATGCGAAGAGTAGCAACTTCAGCTTTAGTAGCTTGATGATGTGCGGTCATGGAAGAAATAACTTTATCATTTGCTGTAATGTATTTGAGAACAGAGGCTGCCATTTCCTTTTGTTGAGTAGATAGTGCAGAGATTGATTCATCGTGAGTAGTGAGATTTACCCTTGTTGTTGTTATGAGTTCAGATTGGGCTTTAGAAAGAGTCTCCAGTGACTGAGAAAAGGATAGGCCAGCATTAGTCAAGAGTTTTACCTTGTTGTTGGTCTCAGTGCTCCAGGCAGGGATAGGATCATAGACAGATGTTAGGGCTTTGACAGTAGATGTAAGATCAGCAACTTGGCTTTTGAGTGCTTCCCTGTCTTCAGTGAGAAGCTTGATTTGTAGTTGAGAAGAGGAAATATAATCCATTATCAGCTTCTCAGAGGTGGAGGGAGTAGATGATGAGGCTTTGTCAGCAGTTTTGGGAGATGGGGTTGGAATTGGTTTTTGAATTTGAGGAGGTGATGAAGTAAATTGTTTTAGTGGAGATGATGGTGGTGTTGGGTTTTTGTGTGGAGATGGTTGTGGTGTTGGGTGTTTTTGGGGTGATGCCGGTGGAGTTGATAGTTTGGATTGTGCTCCCTGATCCTCTGTCACTTTGGCAGTTTCAGCAAAAGGATCAGCATCAGCAACTGCAGATGTTTTGTCACTGGAGAGAGACATGGTGTCTAGCTCTTGGATGGGTGAAGTGACATCAGTTGCTGGTGGAGCAGAGATAGGTTGGGTAAGTGTTGATTCAGTGACAGTGGTTGTAGTGGCATAGATGAATGGTGGTGGTGATGATATTTCATCCTCAGAAGTGTCCATGGGTTGGGCTTCCTCATCATCATCAGCTTGTGTTTGAGCTGGTGGATCATTGGAAGCAGAGAGGTCAACATGTATCTCTCCATGTGTCTGTGGAGATACATTGTCGGTTGGTGCAATGCTAGATGGGAGTTGGCCCGGGTCTGTAGCCAGTGGTGTGACATCAACAATGGGTGTGTTATCACCCGCTGATGCCACAAGCCCTTTGAATGAAATGTCATCCTTTTGTGAGGATGACAAGTGGCTAAGGGGTTGACTCAATGGAGGGGTGTGGGATGCACCCGAATCACTGCTAGCAATGGGTTGAGCCATTGTAGCTGTCTTTAGGTTTCCCTTTGTAGAGTCACTGGACTTTCGGGAGTCCAATGAAGCAGATATTGGTTTGGTTTCATCAAGGGTGCCCACAGGGACTGAACGTTCAGTCTCTGTTTCACCCTTATCGCCTTTTGACGATTTCTTTTTGCTACGTCCCTGATCCGTTAATGTCAGGGACCTTAATTTTGATCTTTTCTTGGGAACAGTGGTGGTTTTCTTGATTGGTGGGTCAACCATAGTAGTCACTGGGGGAGAGGTCAGTGACGTAGTTGATGAGGGGGGCAGCAGCTGACAGATGTACAGAATTTAATGGCTGGGGTGCAAGAACTCCCTGGTTTTTCATGAAATCAGGTAGAGACACAGTCGCTGCTTTTGAAAATATTTGACTTCCTAACAGGGTTGGTTCAAAGCCTTCAAAAAATACTTTATCATAGGCATCAAACTGATTTTTAAAGATCAGTGACAGAAACCTAGGATAGGGTACATATTTAGCCCTGTTAGGTTCATTGACTCTATTGATCAGTTCATCAAAAATCACTCTTGCATAGTCAACTCTTAAAGAGTTGACTAGTGACCAACTGATCTGTGCCTCCAGGGTACGGAATTGATCATAGCTCCCTGTTTTGGTGCCTAAGCATTGAATAAAATTTGAAACAAAGCATTCCAGACACCATCCATTCTAGATTTATGCACAGTAGAATACTTACGATTACCAATTGCATCGACAGAGTGTTTGCATTCAATCTCAGTGAGATTGACGATGCCTCCTTTGGCAGCATCTCCAGCGGGCAGTGGTACGTAAACATCTTGTACAGTAAGTTGTAAAGCAGTGCGAATGGTGTCTGCAGTAATCAAAATTCTAGTTCCACCATTATCAATAAAAGCCTGGATTTGTGAAACCTTATCAACAATTGAGTGAGTTGCAGTAAACCAGAACTCACAGAGCCATTCAGGATTCATTTCTCCAGGCGATAAAGTGAGAGCAGGGAGAATAAAATGATTATTTAAAAAGTTAATAATCTCCGCATACTCTGTTTTTGCACATTTTAGATTTCCCAAATAATTTGATTTTGGGACAGTGATAACAAGATCATCACTCACTGCAGAGGCTTTTAGAGCCTTAATCTCTGCAGTGGGTGAATAAGAATTTGGAAAGAATTTTGATTTTGCCATCCAAACAGTTTGATTTTAGATTTTAGGGTTTTTAAAAAAAATATCAAGTATGCGTAAAAAGTGAAAAAGATGTAAATACACCGATTATATAGTGTACGCAACTTGATAATTATGTGGTTAAAAATGAAGAGTCGTGGGCGACGGTTGTGGTTAGTGGTATAGGGGTGATGATGGTGAAGAGTGGTGGCATTAATGGTGATGAGAGTGGTGCACCGGAAAAAGTGCAATGACGTAGGACAAATTGTCAGAAAAAACGCGACTTTTCCGTTGTACCGTATTTTATTTACTTTTGAAATCTGTTAAATTAAATACCAAATGTATTTAATAAGACGAATGTTTGTCGATTTATATAACACCATTAAATGATATCTCGGGGAGTAAAGGTCCCTGAGAAATTATAATCAATTTCTTGATTTATCACCGAGAGGAAGAATATATATATCATAAGGAGACATTTTCAATTGTTTATCTAGCTGAACCCTTATCTTCCTAAATTTAATCACAACTTAGAATACTGATTAAATTATTTAGATTTAAGTTCACTTTCAATGGGAATTGAAGTTGTCAAATTTTGATATATATATATATATATATATATATATATATATATATATATATACTTTATTTATTATATAAAAAAAATGAATATAGATTATGTCTTTTGTAAAGTGAATATTAAGTCTCTAATGTTACAACTCACTGACTTAATCACAACTTAGAATACTGATTAGATCAGCTAGAGATATCATAAAGAAATAATATTTAACTTTAAACAGATAAACATAAAAGATATTCATTTGACTTTACAAGATATAATAGAAGATGGATATAGCTAACTGAATACTGAACTTTCTGATTATATTAGTGAAAGTTAGCTGATCAGTGAGTATATCCTTCTAATGTTACAAGTTATAAAGTCAGTTTATTTAATGCAATTTTAATAAATAAACAAAAATAAATAAATAAATTCAAAAGAATTTATTTATTTATTTAAGTTTAATTTGTGAGCCAATCCAGAGATGGATTCATAGTGGTCAAGCCTTGTTTTTGGCTTCCACTGATTTGCATAAATTGTATCTGAATGCTCACTAATGATCTTATGCTTTGAAAGAGGTGTAGCTGAACATTCAGACGACAAATGCTGTCTTTCACCACATTTATAACATTTTTTGTTTGCAAAAGTGGACTTTTTGCTTTTCTTTGATTTAAGTTGCTGAGCTGACACTTGCTTGCAACTTTTCTCATTGTTATTTTCCTCCTGTTTCTTTGACTTTGAGTTACTAATATGAATTATATCAATGACTGAAACAGTGTCAGAGAGGTTACTGATGATGGGTTTGTCATCAGTGATTGTAATGATGGAATTTAGATTATCAATTTCCAACATTTTCTCATCATTAACAATCTTGAGAGTATCAGAATCATCAGTGACCAGTTTTTCTTTTATGAAATAGTTTGGTCTTGGCTCACTGAAGATTGAGATTTGTTCAAATACGGTTTCTGAAAAATTACCCTTTGGTTCAAAGACAGGATCGACCATTGTTGAGTCAGCGAGTGATGCAGCATATTCATAATCTCCTCCCAAAATTATAACACCCCTCGTTTCAATATAAACAATAATATAATAATTGCGACTCGGAAGCGTATATTTAAAACATACTATCAATGTACTCAAAATGTCAATAAACTTTTTCAAATCTAATACATGACGTTTCAACAAGCTCGGTGTTATATAATTCAAACATCACTTTAGTTATCAAAAGAACATCAGAGTAAAAGCCTGTCAAACATTCCATCCAGTCAAAACACTTCCTGCCCTGCCCAATATGTCCCATCTATTTCAACCTGCAGGAAGAACTGTGGTGGGGTTAGCACAACGCTAAGTGAGTGAACCAATAACAACAGTCCAACTCAGCATAACAATCTGTTTACATAAAACACAATAAACAGAATATAAATCACTGACTCAATCAATTACTAGCCGACATTCACACAATGTCATTCAAACTACGTCAAGAGGATCGGTGGTCCCTGAGCAACCATATACCGGTTTGGCACCCAAGAACACTTATAGTTCAACTGTATAGGCCCATACAACACTACCGATAACGTGTTGTTGATCACACACGACCTAGATCTCTAAACCAACAATTCAAGTTTATGAGATCTCCTGTCGTCTACAACAACAACAACAAGCCCAACTATCAAATCAAGTTGACCTCTGAATCTTACATATTAGCACAAATAAGCTAAGTAAGTAACATGCCAGTCTATCATGGCCACATGTTTCACAGATGCATCATATCACAGTAATATAATAAATTACTCGTTGTAAATCAAATCATTACAACTAAATCACACTGAGGTTACAGATCCACTCACCGACAACCTCAGGCCTCCACTCAGTAGTCTAATATCACTGAGTATTCTCCATATCTGAGAATCAATCAATCAAATATAAGTTAGTAATCAATATCAATACATAACTTATATCAATCCAATAATTCAAATCAATTATTCAAATAATAATTAATACCTAAGTCACCATATTATCTTAGGTATAATTATAACTAAACTCTACAATATAACTTACATTAACATATCATGTTCAAGTTATATTTACAACTCCTAAGAATTTAATCTTAACACAAAAGTGGCTGGAAAACAGCCTTACCCGCCGGGTAAGACCAGTACCCGCCGGGTACCCACTAAACTGCACAAGCCGCCGGCTTGGCTCAGAAGCCGCCGGCTTCCCTACTTTCTTGACTTACCCGCCGGGTAAGGAAGGTACCCGCCGGGTACCCCCTTCGTCCCAGCATCCTGCGATCTGCTAAAACCCTAACCTACGGGTTTTAATACCCAAATCATCCAAACTCGATTTCAAACAGTTATAAACACCTAATAACTTCATATAAACATTATATAACCGTTATAACATGTTTCTAACATTCGATTTCACATCAATTTCATGATTTCACTCAAATCATTCAAATCAAAAATTATAAACTATCAAGAACACTTACAATTGGATTGAATGATGATGAAATCAGTTTAAGATCACAGCATATCTTGATTCAACTTTGAATTATGATTTGCTAACTTTTAAAGTTTTGTTTGTAAAGATCAAATGAAAGGGAAAATGACTTTCCCTTTTGGGAAAGTGAATAAATAGTCGGCCTCACTTAAACCGACTTCAATGTACGGGTATAATTTAATACCCCATCTCAATCTATTGTCTGGAACCCGAAAACCATTTGCGAGTCCAAACATTTTATCGCACCGTCAACTATATTAATTTACAACAATTACTAATTTACTTATCACATTGGAATATTCTACTCCTATTCCAATTATTTCAACTATTTCAAACAATATTATTTCCAAACACATTTAAATACTAATTTAAATCAAGAAATAATACAAAACAACTAGGTCCATTTCGAGGATGTTACAACTCTCCCCCCCTTAAAGAGATTTCGTCCCGAAATCTAACCTCAATCAATCTGACTAATGTGATATAATCACATACCTCTTAACATACATTAATCCTCAATAGCAACTTACAACTATACTTAGACTATTTGAATTCTTTCCACATGCACATATCCAAATGTACATGCTTCTATCTTTTCCTATGCACACATACAGTGCATCCATCCAACATCTCATAGGGACCAATCATCTATCTAATTTCTTTATCACCAATCAGATAAAAGTTTAAAGCACCCAATCACTTTAACCAATAACAATAAGTGAAACCTAACATCACTTACTAGGTCTACACAACCAGAAATTAGCAACATGCTAAAATCTTTAACCTATTCTCACTGTTCATCACTGTTAACAATAAAACAGCAGCAACAATATCACAACAACAGTGTTTATTAAACCCCAATGTACCTAGCAACATTGAAATATAATTCAACTCACGACCAACAATCAATCTAATATACAGATCACAATCTTAAATCTCTACCATCAAAGATCTGAAATTCAAATCTAGGTCAACTTTTCATCCAAAAGTTTCATACCTATACTCTTTTGAATACCCAATCATATTCACATATCATTTCAATCATATGAAACCTTTTACTTAAAAGTAATCCAGATTCCTATCACCTTAATAAGTACTGCAGAGGTCAACTCAGTAGGTAAAACCACAATCAACAAGTACTTTGCTCAATCAACAAAAGTACCACAATCAATCTTACCTACAATCAACCAACCTCTACATTGACTTATTTCCATTTGTAACTCCTTTCATTACTACCTATCAATTGTCAACAACATCTAAGTCGACAATAACTATTGCTCAACAATAATCACAACATTAGTGATTATACATTCCAGTACACCTATCAGTACTTAATATTTGTCTTCAAACTCTAACTAACCATCAAGTTAGAATTTATATACTACTTAAACTGGTAAGACATCAAAATCTATTCTTAGCAACCAGTTATTTCAACTCAACCTTAAGCTCTTAAGCTACTAATCACAAACCATTAGCCATTATACAACTTGAATCACTTAATCATTCAACACTAGATTCCATCAATCTAGCAACTAAGTCAATCTTAATCAACATTATGATACCACAATTCAAGTATCACAATATCACAATGTGCTACTTTACAACACATTTCAACAAAATCTACATCAAGTTAATCACAATTAACTAACCTCCACATATCCTATGGCACATTTTAATTCAATCTATTAAAACTTATCATGCCATTTATTATCATGTATACTACACATATATATTTACACAATTTCAGATATTCTCTAAAATGGACACATACACAACCATTTCATTTCATTCTATATACTAGGCCATTCAGACTGTTAAAGTCTTTATCACGCCTTTTCAATACTACTATTCATCACATATCCATACCACAGGACATGGAACAATCAATAACTCTATGTTTCACTTATATACTTATCAACTAGTATATAACTTCAACGTTTCATTCTAAACTTTCAAGAAAAGTTTGGTGAATACAATCATCACCTATCAATCTCAAGGTTTCTCTTACTCTCCAACACTTTACAATTATACACATCAGGTTTTCAGCCCCAAATGTCAAGCAATCATTATTCTTAAACTATCAAAATAATGATCATTACACTTAATTTCATACCTGATTTCTTAAAATATGAACAACTACTCAATTTATATTTCCTCAATTATCAACAAAAATCAACTAGATCTTTAATACTGCCTATTTACAGATATACTTTCATATCTTTTCTCCTTATTTGGATCTAATCCCAATTTACCACTTTATCACTTACGTCATTTGTATACAATCAACAAATAACTAAAGAATCCATTCAATTCTTTCAATATTTAAGTAACTCACCATGAGGTACCAATCAACCTATACAACTAATAATAATAACCTTCAATTATTCATCATCTCACAGTCTTACCCAATCAAAGCTATCATCACAAGCCTCATACACTGGTAAGACTTTCCTATCACAATTCTAATCAATGTGATTTAATTATTCTAACATATCTTAGCAAATTATAACTGTCATATCAAACAATGACTTCATATCTGTATAATTCTTCAACACCTATTCAGTTCAAATATCAATCATTGCTTAACTGAATACTCAATTATACTTAACACTATTTCAATTACTTAACACTAGCTTTAAGTAATTAGTCAAGTTTCACAAACTTAGAAAATTTGGGAATTTAACCACATTCCCCACACAATTATAATATTACAGTCAATATTAGACTTTTTCAACACAAACAGTTGACTATATGTCAACTCTGGTTTCAATCAACCAATCTATAAAATTTTCAAATTGCTCTCCTCAAGTTTGACCCCAAACTCAAACCAATCACAAGCAATTAATTTTTATACACAATTTTCTATTCATGGTTTGACTTTCAAAGTTAACATACCATCAAGTTAACTCACAACAAACCATTTTATCTTATATGTTCTTATCAATCCTTCACAAGGACAAAATCAACCTACCTCAACTTTGGCTCCATGCAAGCCATTACACCTTGTATGTTTACTTTCAAACAAAATTTTCAATTTATTACTTTTAATGACCTTATCAATCCTTCACAAGGACCAGGTCAAATTATATTAATCCTGGCTCCATACAAGCCATTTCCTTTTATATGTTTATTATCAAACATAAACTTTCAATTATTACATTTAATAATACTTAGAATTCCTCAAGCAAGACAATACCATCATGTCTCAACTTTGGCCTCATACAAGCCAATTATCAAATAGTGATTCATTTAAACACTATCAAATTCATTTACAAGTAATTTATCACAATTACTTATTCAACAAAATCAAATTAATCACTTAGGTTTATCATCAAAACCTATATCAATGACAACTATTACTTACACTGACACTGTTCTATTAACCAATTGTTTTCTTATCAAAACAATTATTAAACAACTTAGCATACTATCATGCTCCATTTCCAAAATCACATTACATTTCTTTTATACCAAGTAGCCTCAACAAGTTCATGTGACACAACATAATATAACAACGGTGATCAGGCGTTGCAAGATTATGTTCTTCACAATCCATTCTCAGGCTACTCTACATTATAATTATCAATGTGCTCTATTCTCATTTCATATGATTTCAAATCAATCAAAATTCATTTAATAGTTTCTAACAGCTGATACATACTCAAAATCAGCTTATTACTTACATATTCAACCTTACATATGTAAGCCATCTCACATACACACAATGTTCTAATATTCAATAACTGAAATACTCAGTATATCACTTATCTGAAACCTCAAACATATGATAACCTATCATCATAATTTCAATACTTAACACAATTCAATGTCCCTACTTACTACAAAATTCAGGACACATCTTAATTAATTATCATTACTTTGACATATGCTTTACTATCAAGCATCACTGTCACAACAAGCCTACTCAATCATGTTACTATAAACATTTCATTTACTAATTCACAATTGACTAGAAAGACCTATCACTTTCTCATTCAATTTAGCTTTATCATAAGTTATTTTCCTCATAAACTTATTCATCTTGGTTTAACTCAAGTGTTTAACTACAATCAAAACATATCATGTAGTCACATAACCACATATTTTCTCAATTAGCAGTCATCCTCAAATCAAATGACACACAGTTCTTAAACAGGATTCAAATCACACCCTGTAACCAATCTACTAATATAATACTATCAATTATATTATTTCACCAATAAAGACACCTCTTAGGTTCTAACATCAATCCAGTTAAAACCTTACGCAACTCTTTTCTACTCATTTAATCATATTTCTGCATTTCAATTTAATCAGAAATACTAGCCACAATGAGCAACTCATTTAATACCTCTATCTGATATCAACATATAACAATCACAGTTAACTCAAAACTGGGGAATCATATCAGTCTGACTCGATTAACTTCACTACAAAGCTTACTCAACATAACAGAGTAAACAATACAAGTTAATTTAAATTAACAAAGGCTTATCAAAGATTACCTGACAAATCTTAAGCCAGCAATGTTGAGGAAACATGAAATAAACCAACCAGTTACTCATGTTCCTCCGTCTCTGCATTCAAACAAGAACTTCACAACTTGTTATGGGTTAGTACACATGCAACTAATCACTTTCTCACACATTCACTAATCAATTAAACCCGCACCCACTGGAATGTTTGACTCAACTCAATCAAAGTTTAGGATTGAACAATCTATCATGTTCAATTCACCCAAACTATTGCTCTGATACCAACTTATAACACCCCTCGTTTCAATATAAACAATAATATAATAATTGCGACTCGGAAGCGTATATTTAAAACATACTATCAATGTACTCAAAATGTCAATAAACTTTTTCAAATCTAATACATGACGTTTCAACAAGCTCGGTGTTATATAATTCAAACATCACTTTAGTTATCAAAAGAACATCAGAGTAAAAGCCTGTCAAACATTCCATCCAGTCAAAACACTTCCTGCCCTGCCCAATATGTCCCATCTATTTCAACCTGCAGGAAGAACTGTGGTGGGGTTAGCACAACGCTAAGTGAGTGAACCAATAACAACAGTCCAACTCAGCATAACAATCTGTTTACATAAAACACAATAAACAGAATATAAATCACTGACTCAATCAATTACTAGCCGACATTCACACAATGTCATTCAAACTACGTCAAGAGGATCGGTGGTCCCTGAGCAACCATATACCGGTTTGGCACCCAAGAACACTTATAGTTCAACTGTATAGGCCCATACAGCACTACCGATAACGTGTTGTTGATCACACACGACCTAGATCTCTAAACCAACAATTCAAGTTTATGAGATCTCCTGTCGTCTACAACAACAACAACAAGCCCAACTATCAAATCAAGTTGACCTCTGAATCTTACATATTAGCACAAATAAGCTAAGTAAGTAACATGCCAGTCTATCATGGCCACATGTTTCACAGATGCATCATATCACAGTAATATAATAAATTACTCGTTGTAAATCAAATCATTACAACTAAATCACACTGAGGTTACAGATCCACTCACCGACAACCTCAGGCCTCCACTCAGTAGTCTAATATCACTGAGTATTCTCCATATCTGAGAATCAATCAATCAAATATAAGTTAGTAATCAATATCAATACATAACTTATATCAATCCAATAATTCAAATCAATTATTCAAATAATAATTAATACCTAAGTCACCATATTATCTTAGGTATAATTATAACTAAACTCTACAATATAACTTACATTAACATATCATGTTCAAGTTATATTTACAACTCCTAAGAATTTAATCTTAACACAAAAGTGGCTGGAAAACAGCCTTGCCCGCCGGGTAAGACCAGTACCCGCCGGGTACCCACTAAACTGCACAAGCCGCCGGCTTGGCTCAGAAGCCGCCGGCTTCCCTACTTTCTTGACTTACCCGCCGGGTAAGGAAGGTACCCGCCGGGTACCCCCTTCGTCCCAGCATCCTGCGATCTGCTAAAACCCTAACCTATGGGTTTTAATACCCAAATCATCCAAACTCGATTTCAAACAGTTATAAACACCTAATAACTTCATATAAACATTATATAACCGTTATAACATGTTTCTAACATTCGATTTCACATCAATTTCATGATTTCACTCAAATCATTCAAATCAAAAATTATAAACTATCAAGAACACTTACAATTGGATTGAATGATGATGAAATCAGTTTAAGATCACAGCATATCTTGATTCAACTTTGAATTATGATTTGCTAACTTTTAAAGTTTTGTTTGTAAAGATCAAATGAAAGGGAAAATGACTTTCCCTTTTGGGAAAGTGAATAAATAGTCGGCCTCACTTAAACCGACTTCAATGTACGGGTATAATTTAATACCCCATCTCAATCTATTGTCTGGAACCCGAAAACCATTTGCGAGTCCAAACATTTTATCGCACCGTCAACTATATTAATTTACAACAATTACTAATTTACTTATCACATTGGAATATTCTACTCCTATTCCAATTATTTCAACTATTTCAAACAATATTATTTCCAAACACATTTAAATACTAATTTAAATCAAGAAATAATACAAAACAACTAGGTCCATTTCGAGGATGTTACAAAAATAGCTTTAACTTGTTTTGGAATTTGATTATTAACACATTGATTGACTTTATCATTTGACTTGCACCAAAATTCCATGACCTTTTTAAGTTGTTGAAATTGTGTTTCAAATTTTACCTTTTCTTGAACACATACTTGATTTGCATAAGTTTGTGCATCAAGATCTAGTTTTAATCTCTTTAGATTTGACACTTTTTCACCTTGATCATTTAGCTTTGATTTTAAGTAACTGATCTCACATCTCTGTCTTTTTTGAATGTCATGAGCATTTGATAAGTCAACTATCAAGGACTCAAAGACATTATCTTTTTCAGTAACCGAAGATGATTTGAAACAATGTACCTTATAGATAGTTTCAGGATCCCATTCAGACGCTGAACATTTATGAGCAACTTCCTTGATATCCTTAAGAATTTCTTCATCAGCAGCCATCAAACAGAAATCCTTATCTAAACATATCATTGCTTCTTCTTCATCAGATGACGAGGATGATTCAGAATCACTGAATGATCCTTCTTCAGCGACAAAACCTTTTCCCTTATTCTTTCCAGATTTAGCCAATTCCTTCAGCTTCTTGTACTTTTCCTTGTACTTTTTGTACTTATCATTTCTGAGGTTTGACTTTGGTTCAGGGAAAGGTTTGATTGACTTTGATCTACAGTCAGCAGCGAAATGACCAGGCATACCACATTTGTAGCATTCACCTTTTGATTTGAAATTTTCAGATGATGGAGCACCAGCGAATTTTCTTGATCTGGTGTTTCTTGTGAAATTCGCAACCATCATGGCCATATCTCTTTCCAACTTCTCTAGACCCTCATCATATTCATACTCAGACTTTTCTTCATCTCCTTCTCCTTCTTCATCAGCTATCAGTGACTTTGAGCTTCTCTTGGAGACTTTTGATTTCTGTTTCTGATCAATTTCTTCAAGCTCAGCTACAAGAGCATTGGATATCTTCTGACTTCCAAGTGTTGCACGAATGTGCTCACTTTGATCAGCTTGCTTTTCAGACTGCTCCCAGTTGAGTAGAATACCATAGACTTGAGTAAGATTAAGAGTTGTATAATCATTCCTCTGTCTTGTGCAGGTAGCAATGGTTCCCCAGATTTTCCTTGGCAATAATTCCAGGAATTTTTCAACAACAAATCTTTGCTCCTTTTCTATACCAGCCTTCTCCATCTTGTTCATCAGCGACTGATATCTGGTATAAGTAGAAGATAATGACTCATTTGGTTCCATTGCAAACAGCTCATACTGGCGAGTGAGATTTACTTCCTTGCAGCGAATAATATCAGGAGTTCCAATATATATATATTCCTAAGGGTATCTCACATATCTTTTGCAGTTTTACAAAGCCTGATTGATTCAAACACTTCATCAGGAAGTGCCAAGCCTATGTAGATTTTAGCTTGTTTATCTAGCCTAACCAATCGTTTATCCTCATCCGTCCACTGTTCCTCACTCTTAGGCATAACCATTTCTGGTATGGCAGGAGTAGTAGCAGTAGCTATAACAGCAGGTATAATTGTGGTTGGAATGTGAGGACCATTGGTTATGGTATATATTACAAAGACGATCATCGACAAGATCAAGAAACATCATCATCCGGGACATCCAGGTTTCAATCCTAGAGGGATCAAACGCTGGAGGTTTGGTAATAGAACCATTTCCCTTCTGATACTCAGAGTCAACACAGCTGTACTTTACTGATTCCATTTGCAGATCTGGTTAATTGATTTAAACCAACTCTGCTCTGATACCAATTGATAGTCCCGTAATCACTATTAACTAGTGATATGGAATCTCAATATGTAAAGTTTAATTGTAGAAGGGGGGTTGAATACAATTAAAAACTATTTCAAAGTTTAATTGAGTTATTTAGCTAATTTTTAATTGATTGAACATAAACAGAGTATGAGAATAACAGATATGACAGTATCAAAATAAACATGCAATAAATAGCTAAACTGTGAATTTTATTATTTATAGAATTCACTGAGTATTGATTGCGGAATGAATTAGCCAAAGCTAATTCAAATCAATTACTCTTAGCTAACTATTACAACAGAGATAAACAGTAGTGGACAAACACGCTAACTGCTTTTCTCGATGAGTTACAATACGTATTCAGACAAGCTGCATTCACTGACATACAAGCGAATAATACGTATGGACAACTAGCCTCTAAAGTACAATATGCTGAACTATATATACTACAAGAGTTTCTAAAATATCTCCTATAAAATAGGATCTTGGAATGACACGTGTCGCAGTTTGATTGGCTTGATCTCTGATGAACCGACATTCTGCGGGTCCCAATTCTGTTACCGCAAATATCTTGTCTTCATAAAACCAATCACTCGCTGCCACGTAATCCTTTAAACATTCTTCAAGTACGAGAGACTCTTGCTGATGTATATAAGTACAGTACTTTTGTACTTGTAGTTTGAGAGGCTTTATTGAATAGTCACTGAAGATGCAGTAACTCTCCTCACTCACTGCGAGCTAACATGCTCTTGCAGAATGACTTGAAATATTGTTCTTCGGTGACTAGTTGTTATTCGGGCAGTGACTTTTGCCTTTATTCATTTGAAGATATAGAACTCTCGCTGCTTGTATCAGCGACACACAAAGTTGAGTTTTAATCTTCCTCAGCATGTTAAATCCAGAAGTAGAATGAGTGGCGACCAGTGAGTACCAGTCTTCAGCAACTACAGCTTTGATACAAATTATTTCTTCATCAAGTTGTATATTATTGAGTTGGTCAGCTACTAGTGACTTATCATGGTCAGCGACCAGTGACTCAACAATAACATTTATAGAAATGTTTGGTTGGTGTGTCGGTATTGTTCGCGGTTTCGTAATTTGATTTCTAACCACCGAGACGTTTTAATTAAAGGTTTTTACTATCGTTACAACTCACGATACATGTAATAATTATTTTCACATAAAATAATATATTTTAAATTATAAAATATATTTTTGACTTTTATTCGCTTGTCGGGCGCGTTTCACGCGTTTTTGGTCGCGTTTGAGTATTATGTCATACGAAATACTTGTGCAACATTATCGGTATAATATTTAGAACCAAATATGTTTATTTAATAATTTCGTATTATTTAATAACTTGAGTTCACCAACGTCCGTATAAAAGAGTCGGAATCCGTCCGATATAATAAAATGCACGATTTTATTCAATCGCGTACGCGTGTATATATATATATAACAATATACATAATGATACATATAATTATCCTTATATAGCACTAATTACATGTATTACAAAATAATTAGGACCTAATAACTAGTCCTAATTTGACGGGTGTCACACTATTTCACTCTTCTCTTTTATGCGCGTTTGGTTCAAAGTGAATGGGCATGCGAAAGGGAATGGGAATACTAATTAATGTAATTAACATTCCTTAGTAATATATTTGTTATTGATGTTGCTTGATTTCGTACAAGTAATAATCAAGAGTAAGGGTGACAAATTGGGTCGAGTCAAATTGATGGGTCTAAAGTAACAAACTCAAATAAAACATGATTTGATAAACGGGTATGGTCGAAAGTACCCAACGCGAACACCATCTTCATAACTCGTTTAGGTAAACGGGAATGGGTTGGCATGTTGGTTGGCGGATTACGGGTTATCAAGTTGCCAGTTAATATATACATATATGGGTCTAAAGTAACAAACTCAAATAAAACATGATTTGATAAACGGGTATGGTCGAAAGTACCCAACGTGAACACCATCTTCATAACTCGTTTAGGTAAACGGGAATGGGTTGGCATGTTGGTTGGCGGATTTCGGGTGAACTATATATATATATATATACACACACACACACACACACACACACACACACACACACATATATATATATATATATATATATATATATATATATATATATATATATACGCATATACATACATATACATATATATATACATATATATATACATATACATAAACATATACATATACATATACATATACATATATATATATATAAATGTTATATGTCGGAATAGGGCTAATTACCTTAATATACAACATGTGTTTAGCATTTTACACATTATCAACCAAAATTTTTTTTCCACAAAATATCACTTTATTTTCGTAAGGATGGAGAAAATCGCAATAAAACTTTTGAAATTCGCAATATTCATTTCGCAATATAGGTTTAGCAATACGCAAGTTTCATTTCGCAATAAGCAAGTTTCATTTCGCAATATAGCTTTTAGCGACGATGGCGTCGTCTCTATAGACCTTTAGCGACGATGAAATTTCATGAAAAAATAAAAAATCCCTCCAAACAAAAAGTGTTCCCGGTTTTTTCCTTTTCGTAGTCGCTAAAGGTCTATAGAGACGACACCATCGTCGCTAAAAGCTATATTGTGAAATGAAACTTGCGTATTGCGAAACCTATATTGCGAAATGAATATTGCAAATTTCTAAAGCCTTATTGCGATTTTCTCCATCCTTGCAAAAAGTGTTCCCTGTTTTTTCCTTTTCGTAGTCGCTAAATGTAACACCCCCAAATTTACTGTTTAGCGGAAGCATACTTTGGGTTTTACTAATCAAATATCAAAGCACACAAGATATAGCAAACGACTCTATATGCGTCGTTTTAACAAAATATATTAATTATAAGAAATGTTTACAACATTTGAAGCTGTACATAGCTCGCGTTCGATTGAATGAGAAATTTCAGTACATAAGTACTTGTACAAAATATACTAATGCAATAAAATCTCTAATATCTGCATGCTGACTCGAGCTATAGTAATACTGAGGCAATCCAACCTACTGCTGAGTACCTGTGAAACATGCTAAAATGGGTCAGCTAAAGCTGGTGAGCTCACAGGTTTGAAATCAGATAATATCGTATGAACCGAAAGATTTTAGTAATGATTTGCATCTAGCAAATAAATAGTAATGTATACAGCCATGAGCACATAGTCTGAGCTTAACTCGAGGGTCGGGTCCCATATAGAGAATTCCGAACGAGGTGCCTCCACGAGTGCCTAATCCACACTCGTCTGAACAATTATTAGTACGTCCGTTTACCCAGTTAGTGCATGCTAACCCGGACGAGGAGGGTCAATCCTATATGGTACCATATACTAATAATCACGCTACAATGTATTACCAAACTATGCTGAAGGAGGACTTTAAAATGATTAGTGGAAAACAACTCATGTAGTATATTGTAAAGTTTGTACTTGCGTTCACATGTTAAAAATAAGCATTGAATCACACCCCTGAGTGAAAAGCAGTAAGAAGAGGGGCTATGAGACTCACATGAGTCTTGAGCGTTTAGTCAATAACGTAAGATGCTAAATCAAGCAATGAGATGTCCGCAGACAGATAACCTGAGGGTGTCCACGACACGCGATGGTTATTAATATGAGTAGGTAGTTACAAAGACTACCTTTGTAGTTGTTCGTTCAACTATAATGTCCAAATTACTACGATTTGGTTGTTTGATTAACTTGTGTTTTGAAAACGTGTACGGCCCGTTGGTGATTAGTTGTAGTAATAAACTTAACATTATTATTTTGATTTCAAATAGTTATACTTAAAAGTATTTATAAGCTTTAGGTGACGGGGGTCCGGGGGCAGCGCTCCTGGTTAGCGGGGTTCCAGGGGTGGCAACCCCTGGCGGGGTCCAAGGACTGGCCCCTGGTTGGGATCGAGATGCCAAGTCAGCTCGAAAATTTTTTATTTCTACTAAATTGCTTTGGTGAAAAACGCATCTGGACTTGAATTTGGGTGAAATCAAGGGATAAAATTTAGGTCTCGACACTTAGTAAAAATTGGTTTGAAACCTTCTGTTTTTAGCGTCACTTATAGCGACACTCAAGGGTTTAGGCACAGTTAGGAAGTGTCGCATGAAATGACGGATTCTGATCTAATGACGTCACTTGTACAAGTGACGCATAGAGGGCGACACTTAAGGAAGTGTCGGTTGTAAGTGTCGGTATAAAGGTCATGAGTCACTAAGGTTAGTGACGGATGAAATCTGTTCTCGATTATCGGCGTCACTTAAACAAGTGACGCTATAAGTGCCAGTTTATAGTGACGGGTATTGAATTTGCGATACTTAGGCAAGTGTCGGGAAAATGGGGTTTTATGCGGCACTTATGTAAGTGACGCAAAATTAGGGCTTTTAGCGACACTCAATGCGTCACTTAAGTGACACACGAAGTGACGCTATACTGCAGTCGTCGTTGCGTCACTTCGAGCTGTTGACGGATTTTTGAGCCAAAAACGAGTTTTCTGGCGACCATTTGGTCCGATTCTTTTACCCAACCCATATTTGGACATTACAAGCTATTACAAACAACAAACAAGTATTATAACTAAGATTTGAGTGATTTCGAGAAATTGTCAGAAACTTACAAAGTGGCGAAACGAAATTTCGAAAAGATAGAAGTGTAGATCGTGTCGAGGTGGTTCTTTTATTCCAAAGTAGTAGTGAAATCCGAGTACGTTTGGGTGTGTTATTTGTTGATTTTGTGTAATGGTGGTGGATGGTGATTTGAGAGGAAAAAGGAAAAGAAGAAAGAGAAAGAAGGAAAGAAATGAGGAAGAAAGAAAAGAGGTGGGAGGTTTATCCTCCCACTTTCAGTCCGCGTTCCCGCTCCGTGTGGTGTTCATTCCCCGGTTGTTTAAGCGTTAACTAATTATTTTCCACAATTAAGTATAAGTCTTAAAACACGAAAAATTTCTAAACGTTTTAGTTGAATTATTCAAGTTATGAATTATAAAATATAACTTAGTTTGTTGTGTTTTGATTGCGCGTTTAATATTTTAAACGAGTAGACGTTCTGTTTGTGCAATGTGAGATAATTACGAAATATTATGAAAATAATATTTTTGGATATAATCGTTTGTATTAAATAATATTATATTATTTAGCAAAATTGTTTACCAACGTCCGTATTAATTGAACCGAATTACATTCGATTTGAAACTTGTACGATTTAATCAAATCGCATAATTGTATATATTCATCAATATATATTTTGATACATTAATTAGCCTAACACAGAACTAATTACATGTATTTACAATTGATTAGGCCTTAATTAATAGTCCTAATTTGACGGGTGTCACACTAAACGTTTATAGAGACGACACCATCGTCGCTAAAAGCTATATTGCGAAATGAAACTTGCGTATTGCGAAACCTATATTGCGAAATGAATATTGCGAATTTCTAAAGCCTTATTGTGATTTTCTCCATCCTTGCAAATAGTGATCCCGGTTTTTTCCTTTTCTTCGTCGCTAAAGGTCTATAGAGACGACACCGTCGTCGCTAAAAGCTATATTGCGAAATGAAATTTGCGTATTGCGATTTTCTCCATCCTTGCGAAAATAAAGTGATATTTTGTGGGAAAAAAAATTTGGTTGATAATGTGTAAAATGTTAAACACATCTTGTATATTAAGGTAATTAGCCCGTCGGAATAATGATAGGTAATGATATGTGTTACCCCCAATTTGGTGAGAAATGGGTAATTACCCACCGATGGATAATGATGCATTGTATTATAAAACGTGAGGGAAATGAGTTGTGTGACATTTGGTGAATTCTTATTGAATAATTCATTCTTACTAGATGTTGTTTTATCATATCACCATGTAAGTTTAATATTTTTGTTTTTAATCTTCTAGGTCCTCAATAAAGTAAGTTAGCCAAATGTACGCTTCACAGTATCTAACATGTGTCCATCAAACTCACAGTTGCCACTAAAATATAAAACAAATTATGATTGTGAAGGTATATTATATGAATCATTGCATATCTCATTGTTAGCTATTCATTTATTTGTGAGATATCTAACAATTTTTACCACTTTTTGTCCATCTTTATTGATCATGCAATTTTCAAATTCAAGTACAACGCCTTGTCTGGCCATGTCTTCCCTTGATCTGGGTTCATACCAAATCTCCCCTTACGGTTGCTAGGCGTATTTTTCTATTTGTGATCTGGTTTTGTTATTGATTTTGATTTTGTCTTAGGTAATGTACGTATGTGTATCCATAAATGAAAAATAAATGATAATAATGACATCCTTTAAGACACCGAATAAAGACGAATTTTATGCATAATTAAGTTATTATACTTTGTGATTATAATGTCATTGTTATTTATGGCTTGACATTTAATATATAAAATTATAAAAATTATTGTTATTGACAACCATAAAGACGGTCACTAAAAATACCTAAGATAAAATCATCAAAAGTCTTTGAAGTGGCTAGGTTTTTTTTTTCTCTCAATATAAAATCCGTATTTTATTAATTTTAAGTACGACGATGAAAAGGGAACACTCTACATCGCTTCTCAGTTTAGCTTTGAGTAACTAAATGTATCATTATATCGTATCACATTACAATTCAGACTAATTATATGGGAAGAAGAATCAACTATGCCTAATCAATGATAATTTTACTGCCATATAAGTTCATGTTTTCTAATCACCGACTTTTAAATAAAACGAAACCACTATTTATATTTATATCTAATTTAATAAGATACATCGTCATGCATGATTGGAGAATGGAATATTACGTGTCATTCTGTTCCAACTATGTGCAGTGGCGTAGACACATATGACCCAAGATGGGCCAGGTTCACCATAAACCTTTTTCATATAGAGGAGTTCTATGGTTACAAAAAATTTACAAAAACATTTATACAAAATGATGTGTTACCTAGCCTTTTATTTTGAGACGGATGGAGTAATATTCTTCCTTTCATAGAATTCGTTACCTAGCCTTTTATTTTAGCCCACCCAAAACGAAATTGGTGGCTACGCCACTGACTATGTGATACTTGAGGAGTTGATGTCTACATCCACATGAGTTAATTAATTTGGTTGGCATTATTTTGGAGCTATATATTTTTGTTTCTTTATATCCTGATTACATTTTCTAAGATGTAATATGATTTAAAGGGATTTGAGAGTTTCTACTATAACAAATTAAACAATGATCGAGGATCAAATAACAAAAGCACTAACAAGTAACACCCTATCATTATCTTATAAGGGTTCATGTATCACATGTGTAAATAATGTAGTACAGATATAGTATATGCTAATTATGTGGTTGGTAGGGCGTGTTAGAAAGTGGGATTTTTGAAAATTCGGATATATGAAGTTTTGGATAGTGGATATTACTACCCGACATCTGAATCCGAACTTTCAGATACCTGAATATTCGAAAAGTGTAAAAAGTTAACTTTTAATTTTCAAAATGTTTTAAAACTTCATTTATTGAGTTTATATACGGAGAATAGAGTATACTAAACTACGTAACATCATGTATAAACTAATATTCATCAACTATAATATATTTATCGTGTATACTTTTCAAAATATCATAGAAAGAAAAATTTTGAATTTTCAGATATCGGGTATCCAAATTATTCGAACTTCATGAAAGCACTATCCGAATCTAAATCTGAAAATCCGGATATTCAGTTTTTTCAAATATTTTAGGATATTTTTGGATGCAATTTTCAGATATTTAGATTACGGATTAACATGCGAATATTTTTGAGCACCCATACTTAGAGGTCTACATGTATTTATTTTCCTTTCTAAAAAGGGCTAATGACCCAAAAAGATAACGTAATTGTCAAATTTGATAATATGAGAATATGACTTTTTTCGGTCATAAAAGATTTAAGTTGCCAGAATTTTTTGATTAAAGATAAAATTTGCGTTTAATATTTTTTTTCCTTTTAATTCGTAATTAGTTTAGCTAATGTTGGGCTTAAATATCATATATCATATATTTTAATAATACGCGACATTGCTGACCTAACAAACATACTATATAAACAATAATTTTACTCTTTGAGTGTTTAAACTCTAATTTCATTTTGAGTGTTAAATCATTAGATGACACGATTTTAAAATATTAAATCCTTATATGACACGTTTTGAAAATGAAATGTTAAATTTACCTTTTATTGAATTTTTTGGCAACTTAAATCTTTTTATGACACAATCTCAAAAATGTGAGTCATTTTAAGACATCGATAAAAGTCATATACATTTTAAAATAATAAATTAACAAATTAATTACCTTTTTAGGTTTTTTTCCCTTCTAAAAATACGTATATAGTATATACCATTAAAATTAATTTCTACAACTAAATAAACTTGACCAATATAGAACATCTGAACATGTAATTTCTGAATTAAAAAGTGAGCACAACAATTGGAAAGTATCAACCCACCTACTCCATTATAAATATTCGTTACTATAAAATTAGCTACTTTTAACCCCTTTAAAAAACCAAAAATTCGAATTAACTATATGTAAAAATATTGACGAAAACATATCAAAAAAGAATCTATTCAATCTTTTTTTAATGTCTTGTCTGTATATTATTCAACATTTGTATGCGAATGCTTACAAATTATTATTCTACTCATGTGTTCCCGTGTATAGTTTTTAAGCAAGAAATTAACTAAAATATTCGGACCCACATGCTTTGGTATCTGATGATGATTTAGAGCACAGGGTGTGGTGTCGGTGTTTTGGGACAGTGTTCTGGAGAATGTTGAAAGTGAGGATTTTGTGGTGTGGTAAAACTGAATTCTCAGTGTTCTGGACAGTGTTGTGGAGTTTTTTATTATTTGTTTTATTTGATTTTTTAATAAAAATAATTGTATAAATTAATATATAAAAAACAAATAAATTAAATTAAAAACATTTAGTAAAACAAATTTGAAAAATTTACGATTCATAAAATCCAAAATATATAAATACATTAATAAAAAGATAATATAAAAAAAGAGGCCCACACCCTTTTTACTTTTCCTGACCCAATTTAATATATATTAAATAACCCATATATATAATGGAGTATATCTTCTTCTTCCTCAGCTCGTGTATCTATCTGTATCTATATCTTCTGTATCTATATCTATTTATATCTATATCTTTATTTCCTTCCATTGGTATATATATATATATATATATATATATGTATATTTCCTCCTCATCAATCACATACAAACACAAAAAACAAAAAAGAAAAACGAAAAAATAGGCAAGACGTTGCGTTAGATCAGCGTCTGGAATGGGACGTCGAGGAGAAAACGCCGCGAGAACTCCGGCGAGAACGCCGGCACGGTGCGGCAGAACGCCGTGGCAGAGCGTTCTCGTCTAAGAACGTTGATGCCACATAGGACGATACCGTGTGCTCTTAAAAACACATATGAACTTTGTAATGATTATAATTTAATATTATTATTCACTAGATCTCCATTGAAAACTTATGTTGCCACATTTTGCAGATCAGAACCCAATCTTGAATATGTGTAACATAAATAATTGAGTTGATATAAAAATATACAGCAAGAGCATTGCTAGATAGGCTTAAAAATATGGGTATGAAAACAAGCATCTATGTATTATTCCCTCCGTCCCACTTCAAGTGTCCATGTACATTACTATTTTGGGTTGTCCCAAATAAGTGGCAACTTCCAACTTTTAGTCAATCAAACCCTAAACCCTTAACCCTAACCCCTAAACCCCAAACCCTAAACCCTAAACGCTTTACAAAACGCTAAACCCTAAATCTTTCTAAACCCTAAACCTTGAACCCCTTCTAAACCCTAAACCCTTATAAACCCTAAACCATAAACCCTATTAAACCCTAAACCCTAACCTTAACCACAAATTAAATGTACAACTAATCACTAACACATGTGTTACTAATTTGTGAAACCCACCAAAAAATGAGAAAAAAAAAAGTTGTCAAAAGTATGCCTTGAGGGACGGCAAATCGAAGAGGAGAAAACGCTGAATTTTATGGTGCAATTTTCATGATTTTTCGACTTACCGTTTGTGAGATATTTAATTTTTAAAAATGTGGAGGAGAGAGAATAAAGTGTGGAGGAGAGAGAATAAAGTGACACATGGCAGAAATCTGTTGGTTCCCTCATTCTCACTCAAAATTGGTGTACTCATTTGAACCTTACTCTAAGTTTATCTCCAAATATACTAAGCGATGTTTTAATAGATTATTTATTGGTAGAAGTTCCGTACATGAATATTGTTTCCTGGCCATTAAAAAATTTATAAACGTCTTAAACTTTAGTTTTGTTATTTTCTTAAATCGTGAAAGACAAAATTGATGGAAAATTATAATTGAAATTGAAAGATTGGCATTGCTTAATCATTTTTAAATTATCATCAGAAAATTAAGCTTTTATTAAACGTGACTTAATGATAACATAATCAAATCTTTTAATGATATATTATCAATTTTAAATGACCGATCAAACAAATCATAATTAATTTTATGTGCAGAAAGTAATCCAAATCCACCGTAGTGCTCTATTATCCAGCACTACCATGGTGATGGTATTACCCGCTTGGTTAGTGACTACATAGTAAATTAAAATCTTCGTAAGTATAATATGATTGCTAAAAAAATATAAAGTTAAATTACCATAATGACCTTATTAGGTAGTACAATAATCCTTCAGTCAAGGGCCGAGCACGATTAAGGTAAGAATATGAACAACTACATGTCTATTCACTTTATAAAATGTATAAGTTTCTTATAGAAAATTGCATTTTTTACATTTTTACTTTGTACTATGATTCACGCAAATTAAGATACTGAACTTAAATGTCACTGTAAATTTTGGATCTACCGTAGTGCCATTGTCTTTTGTGTCTATTACGTATTCTTGTGGGTTCTACTATCTATACCACTTACTTTTTTTATTAACTTTTCTGTACTTTTTCTGTATTCTATTCCATCACTTTTTCTTACATTATGTACTATTCTGTACTATTTGTGGTATGGCGAGTAATATTTGTGATATGGAAAGATGGTGCGATTCTTGTGGCTTGTGCATTGGAATTTTCAATTTTCTACCTATGACATATATCTAGTCTAGTATATAAGAGTTCATAGGTGACATATATGATATTTTGTCCTGCTTAACGGTCAATATATTGGGATTGCAAATGATTATCTTAATTCTAAATGGTTGTAAAATGAACTGGATTGTGTCACAAGTCAAAATAGGTCATCGATTATCTGATTGACTAAAGCTGTTGTTTGGTTGGATTGAACCATGTTGACCTATTATTTCTAGGGATGGCAATTTTCCCCGAAAACCCGTAAACCCGCGGGTACCCGTCCGTCAACGGGCGGGTAAACCCATAAAATTTTACCCACGGGCGGGTGATGGATTTAAAATCATACTCGTTGGCGGGTGATGGGCGGGTAACGGGTATGATATGTCACCCACGGGTAAACCCGCCACCCGAACCCGACAGACCCATTAGGTATATCCGCGGGTTTACCCGAAAAAAACCAGTAAAACCGATTGTTTTACTCTATTTTTTGTGAGGTTTGTAATGTGAATTTCATAGTTTCATATAGTTTTAACTTTCATATATTTATATATAGTGGTTAATTTGAACAATATATAATAAAACAGTTCATATACAAATAAAAAAGAATAGTTTTCATAAACCCTTAAGTTACCTTCGACCCGCGGGTACCCGTCACGGGCAGGTATGGGTGTAAAAAGTAAACCTGTTGGTGGGTCATGGGCAGGTGATGGGTTCAAAAACCCGTCACGGGCGGGTGATGGGTTTAGCATTTTCAGACCCATGACCCGCGGGTGCCATCCCTAATTATTTCTCCCTTTTTTTTTTTTTTTTTTTGAAAAAAAAAGGGTTCTAATGAACTATCTTTTAAATTCTTGGGAGAATTGCATATATGTCACTCATAAGCTTCAAAATATCATATTTGTCAAATATAATTAAAAAAATATCATATATGCCACTCTTAAACTCAAAAATATCAAATATATCCAAATAATCAATTTAATCATTATAAAAACACTAGAATCTTAAATAAAATTATCATTGACCATTATACCCTTTATCTTGAAACTCATTATCCCTGAACATTAAGAACCCTAGTTTAATCACTCCAACCTATTTCATATCTATGTTTTTCCTCCAAAATAATTTTGATTAGAATCCAAGAAACATATATTAATTTTATTTTTGTTGATAAGCTCTATTTTAATTTGAGATGTATGTATTGACTTTTCACTAATCCTCGATGAATTTGTGAACAAGTTTACCAACTTAGTATTTATTTTGTTTCGAGATTTTTTTAGTCCACTACGAAGATCACAAACCAATTTGACATTTTGAGTTTTCCGTACAAACCCAATCATCACTACACTATTGTGTTTGCCTAACTAATTTGACTCTTTGTTTTTTTTACTTTTTCGATAACATAAACCGTAATTTCCAAATGATTATGTATCCAAGATTCGTTACAATCAAGTCTGAACCAGGGGCGGATCTATTCAGGTGTAAGGGGGGGCATATAACCCAATAAAGTTTAGGGAAAATTATATGTATTTAAGGTCAAGCCCCCATTCTAGAAATTATTTTGCCCTCGGTCCGTAGATTTTGTTTTACTTATGCACGAAAATATCTATATACGTTCAATAAATATGTATCGAAGGTGATGGTGAAAGTATGAAGCTGAGAAGTGGGTATCAATGGTGGATATTAGTACCGGGGTTTCTTGAGAAGAAGATACCCCAAAAATCAATATCTGTCAAAAAGGTTTACAACTCTTTTCAAATGGCCCCTCTCAATATGTCTAGAGTGACAGTTTAGTCCCTCATGTTGGTAATTTTTCCTTTTAGTACACTAAAACTCTTTTTTCTCCCTCCAAAACTAAGTCAACAATAGACAATGTTATTAAATTTAATTTGACAGAATAATATCAACACTGTTATAATTAATTATAAAAATTTAGGGCAACCGTTATCAAATATTTATGATCTTAATTGAATGTTTTTGGGCTAATTACGAGTATATGTTATTTTGGTGCAGTTTTTAGTTGGTTGATTGTTTTTTTACGACGACTTTTAGTTAGTTATATATTGTTTCAATGTGATTATTTACATCGTTTATGCTAAGATTTTGATGTTCATGTATTTGTGTTTATGTAGTCTCTTGCTTTATTTCCAAAAAAGTAGTATGCGGTTTTTTCGTGCATAGATAAATTATTTGGGTTGCTATTATGAGTAGTAATATTATAGTTTAACGTAATGAATATTTCTTAAACGGATTAGGCTAAAAATTTTGCCCCCCATACCACAAATTTCTGGATTCGCCACTGGTCTGAACCTCAATTGATTGCCTTCTTCAACAATGTTTTTAAAAGGAATTAGATTTAAATTCAATCTATATCAACCAAAAATAGATAACGAAGAAGAATTGTATGAGAATGATAAAATTGAGAAATGAAACAGGTTGAAGTGAGTGAGCTAGGGTTCTTAATGTTTAGGGAGTAGTATTGGAGAAGAAGGGTATAATGGTCAATAATAACTTTTTTTGGGATTCTAGTGTTATTAAAGTAATTAAATTAACCATTTGGATATATATGATATATTTTGGGTTTAAGAGTGGCATATATGATATTTTGAAATTAGATTAGGCAAATATGATATTTTGAAGCTTATGAGTGGCATATATGCAATTCTCCCTAAATTCTTTGTTAATTGTAATTTATTATATGATCAAAACAAAATTGTAATTTATTAGTAGTACTATATTGCACAATAATAAATAAACGTGTTAAATGTTAAAAAGTTTGGTTACTTTAGCTTATATTTATTTTGTTCTTAATAAAAGACTTATAACTTACATGGTCTTTAAGCATAGCAAAAGAAAAACCATCACAATATAAACGTTGAATTCTTCCCTAATGCAAAATTAGATTTGATACGGAGCGATAAACTTGTTTGAAGATTAAGGGCGTATCGAGTTACGGAAAAATTTCTCAATTGTTTTTTCCTGTTTTTCTAGGGTGGATGAGTGTTCTCTAGAAGATCAAGAAAGATATAAAAAAAATGCGTTCAAACATGAGGGAAGAGATTTTTCTTTCCCGAGAAAGAGTAGAGACGGAAAAATTTAAGAACCATTAAAAGTGGTTTTCAACTTTATAATTATAGAAAGGAAATTTATGACCTTTTCTTTTCTTAGGACAGTTTATAAAAAAAAAATTTCATATTTGAACACGTTTTCTAATTTTCCAAGTTATTTAGAAAAGTTTTTTGAAAATGTTGAAGAATTTTTCGTAAATAAACACGAACTAAGCAATAATAAAAGTACCCTTTTGCTAGTATATATTAAAGCATTAATTTATTAATTAAAAGTGATAACATAAGATATAACTGATTATAATGGAGTAGTAATTGAAAATGGTTTTGTTGATTTTTTATGTTTTGAGAATTGAGAGAGATTAATTAACGGTTGGATTTTGGTGAGTTTGTAAACTTTTGATAAGGCCCATCTTGGTTTTTGTTTGTACCCAAATTGATCTGTTATTCACACTTTGTTACAATCTCTCCATTAGTTATTTTAGTGAAGCCCATCTTATACGTTTCTTCCTTAGTATTGGGCCTAAATGATCCAAAACTTTGAACCAAATGACCCATTTTAAAGGTTTAAGTCATAGTTGTAAGTTGTTAATGATATATATCTTCTCTAAAAATATCATACTTAGGCTTCTAATTGCAGGATCATCAAGTGTTTTAATCAATGGCAGAAATTAAAAGAGAATACATGGGTACAAATGTTACCACGAGTATAGGTTAGGAGGACGAATTGATAAATTAGTACGTGAAAAAATCATTTTCCTATACGAAGTAATTCATATACTGATGCATAGATCAATTATCGAGAGCTAGAAATAGGGGATACCTTAATCACATATTCCTGTAGCTATCTTGGCTACATAAACATTCATATATCGCATATTTTATGTAAAATAGTTCAATTTTTATTATCATAAATATGACATGTTTCTACAATGTGGATTATATACTTGTAATAGAGAAATTAGAGTAACAAAGGAGGTATTATATCTTTCTTTCTTCTTTGACCAAAACTGATAATTATCAACAACTGCTGAAAAAAAAAAATGGATAAAATTTGTGACAAACGACAAAGCAAACAAAGTTTAGACGTACTACATTTTAAAAAATATTTTTAAATGCAGTATCTTTTCTTAAATATATCAGAAAAACACAATTGTGTTTTAATAAACTCGCTTAACGTACGAACGTGGTTTTGGTTTTGTGTTTATAGTTATTTATGGTCTTATTTTATCCATTTACATTGGGTAATGTACGAGATCGATGTAAGAAACGAGGGTCGCTTTATAATACTAAGGTATATATATATATATATATATATAGAACTAATTTAATAGATTCTATGAGGTGATTTTTATACTCTTTCTTTTTATGTATACCACATTATGAATAGGCAAGTTTCAACATATTTGATGCACATTTGTGATGTAGTGTACAAATCACCTCCTTTTAATTAGTACGTGTTTACGTACTGCGAAGAAGTTGTTGACACTAAATCGACTAAGTACACACAAAAACGTAACTAGTCAATGAAAATTAGACGAAAATTAAAAATGTCACGAATTGAACTCGATTCTCATTTTATGATCTCCGTATAGTCTTGATCAGCATATCTATCGAATGTTGACCATAAAAACTCATCGGTCAACATCACATCCTCACAACAAGGTTGAGAGATGAAATTGTCAACAAAATGAAAAGATGACAATGAGTCGCCTGATTGTGTGATGCCATCATAATCTGGTAGAAATGGCTCAGTCCAGAAATTGCCGACTAGCTCGTCATCAAATATTTGTGGTGTAAAGTCACTAAAATTAGCCGCATAATCTGAACAACTCAACTGACATGATGAGCGTGAAGAAGATGATAATGGTGACTTGGATGATACTTCATTCATTAACATTTCTAGTTCCTCCTTAACTTCAAGTTTCGTTTCTTGTACATGATTTTCTTTTGGGTTTACTTGATCGTAATGAAAGATCCCAACGTTTCTATTTATACTAACGTTTAAGCCATTTTGAGCTCGTTTCTTCAAATGTGTGTTCCAACGGTTTTTGATTTCATTGTCACTTCTTCCGGGTAACTTTGTGGCTATTGTTGACCATCTGTGAATACAAGAGCAAATTAAAGATCTATATCTTAGAACTACCATATTCACATGAGTAACTAGCAATGCAATGCTAGCGGAATACTCCAGAAAAAATGTCCCATTCAACCCTTATTTATATAAAAATAGAAGAATTAAATTGTAATTAACTTGAACTTACTTGTTTCCAAGCTCTTTATGCAAATCAATGATTATACTGTCTTCTTCTTGCGTAAAATGCCCGTGTTTTATATCTGGGCGGAGATAGTTCATCCATCTTAACCTACAACTTTTTCCGCTTCTAGACACACCTGAACAATAACAATTAAGAGATATGATTAATTATAAGATCAATTAGCGAGAGTCGAAATTCATTTAAATTCAAGAAGTTAATTAAGAAGTGATTCATACCAGCAAATTGAGGAAGTAAACCCCAGTTCCAATGACCATGTCTCTGGATGTAGGCTCTTAACTTCTTGTCTTCATCTTCACTCCATGCACCTTTCTTCAATCCGTTTGTGTCATAAAATGTTGCCTTCCCCATCTCTTTAATTAATTGCCTTACTTCCCTATTAAATGGTAAAATATATGCAAATTATGTTGTCTGATCCAATTAACTACGTTCACTTATACCCATAGATACTGTGACGCAAAACGTGCTCAAAATGAAATATATATATATATATATTTATATTGTTCATCAACATAAATAAATAAATAAAACAACGTGCTATATAATGATAATATTAATATCTTATCGCTCATTAGATGCAAAAAGTGTTAGCGGGATATGTTTATGGGCTAGGCCCATTATTGGTTTATTTATGTTTTTGGGTATTTATATTGTATGCACGTTATGATTGGGGATTGATTGAGAATTATGCAATTGAATATGGTATCAGAGCGTATACTTATTGTGAAACCCTAAAAGCTGCGCTCAAAAATATTCGACCCTCTCTTGTTCAAAAATTCCTGCCGGTTTGATTTCTTATACACTGTACAACCACCACCATGACAAATTCAACAACACCTCCTACTCTATCTCCCACCGATAAATTATATGCGGTTAATAACATCACAAGTCTCATCCCTGTCAAACTTGATATAGACAAACTGAACTATTCTTCATGGAGTTACTTCTTCAAGAATCATTGTGAAGGATTTGATGTCCTTAAGCATATCACAGGTACATCCACAAGTGAAGCTGCACCGACCTCTCCTACAGTCGAGTGGTTGAAAGCCGATTCTATCGTTAAGTCATGGATTTTCTTGACTATTTCGGAAGCCCTTCAAGAAAGACTTGTTAAGGCAAATCCTAAAACCGCCAAGGAAGCATGGGACTACATTGAAAAAGTCTTTCTTGACAATAAACGAACAAAGGCAGTTGCTTTAAAAGGTGAGTTACGTGTCTTGCAACTTGGGGATCTTAGTGTGGATGCTTACTTTCGAAAGATTGAGTCCATCACCACCCTCTTGACTAATCTTGGATCGCCTATGGACAATGATGATATAGTCACTTTTGCCATTAACGGGTTAAGTGATAGATTTGCTCATGTTGCGGGAATTATTGCACATCGCGATCCATTTCCCGACCTTGAGACTGTTCGTTCAATGGTGACTACCGAGGAGATGCGATTGAAATCCAAGACCCAAGCCTCGAGCGCTCATACCTCGAGCGCTAATGCCCCTACGGTTCTCTTGGCCGAAAGTTCTTCAAGTCGTGGTCGTGACGTTGGTGACAATCGCAACACTTCACGTTCCTTTGAAACCCAGGTGTGTCGTAATTTTAATCGTGGTTTTTGCAAATATGGTACTATGTGCAAGTTTGTCCATGATAATTCCTTTCGTGGAAATCACAACCATAATGGCTCAATGTCCTCCGGCAACAATTATGTCACAAGGCAAAATCACCAGAACATTAATAATGGGCCTAATGCTTCTAATGCCAACTCTATGTCACAAACCCAATTAATTGCACTCTTGCAAGCTCAACAACGACTTCTAGCTCAGTATGGATTGGCATATCAATTGGGCCAGGCCCAACAGCTTCACCATTCGGTCAACAATAACTTGTCTAATGTTAGGCCCTTAGCTTCAGCAACTAGCCCACCTGGTTTTGGACCCACTACTGTTTCTAGCCCGTCTCAAGTTGCATTTCAGGCCCACACACAACCAAACCAGGCCCAACAACCAAATCAGGCCCAACCACCGAATTAGGCCCAGTTATTGTCACAGGTTAATTCAAATGGTGTTTTGCCTACTTTTAATTCCACTGTTGGACAGGAAACCTTGCTCCCTCATGCTTTTAGTACTATGACACTCCAGGATCCTGGAAATACCGGTTGGAACGTGGATACAGGTGCATCATCTCACCTTAGTTCCTCTGTAAATAATCTTCGTACTGTTTTTAATACATGCATTTATCCGTCTATCTATGTTGGTGATGGGAAATCTATTCCTGTCACCAACACGGGCCATAGCATTTTACCAACACCTTACAAACCCCTTCATTTAAATAATGTACTAATCACACCTAATATTGTAAAAAATTTAATTTATGTGCGTCAATTTGTCCGTGATAACAAATGTACTATTGAATTTGATGAGTTCGGTTTTTCTGTGAAGGATTTTATGACCCGTCAAGTCCTTCTCCGATGTGATAGCACGGGTGATCTGTATCCTGTCACGAAGCCTTCTCATTATCCTCAAGCCTTTCTTGCAAGTCAACATACCTGGCACCAGCGACTTGGACACCCAGGAAATGACGTTTTACGTTCGCTTATTTCTAGTAATTCCATTTTATGTAATAAAACAAAGTCCCCCGTTCTTTGCCATGCTTGTCAGCTTGGTAAACACGTGAGACTTCCTTTTTCCAGTTCTACAACTATTGTTCCGTCTGCCTTTGACATTGTTCATTCGGATTTGTGGACTTCTCCACTTCCGAGTGTTACGGGTTTTAAATATTATGTTTTGTTTTTGGATCATTTTTCGCACTATTTATGGGTGTACCCTTTGCATAATAAATCTAATGCTTTGTCTAAATTTATACTTTTTCGTACTTTTGTGAAAAACTCAATTTAATTGTGAAATTAAGTCATTCCAATGTGACCATGGTGGTGAATTTGACAATAATTGATGTCGTGTAAACGGGGTTTTAATTTAAAAATGGAAAATACCTAACTTACTATACACAACACAGGCAAGAATACCTGATCATATATAGTATAGTTCAGTAAGTCCGAGTCGAACACAGGGAACGGATGTCAATATTAACAAATTGGAAATTGCTACAATTAATTTAAGCAGTAAAAGTGGAGATGTTTTAGTTCCGGACGAACAAATAAGTAACAATTATAAAAGAAATGATTAATTAAAGAAAACTAATTTACTAAAATAAAGAAATACTGAAATAGCTTAATTAAAATAAAAGGGTTTAATTCAGATGGTAAAAGAAATGCATTTGCTTAGATTACTTTCCTTAAAATCTGGAAATCATGTTATTTAGAATGCTCACGCGTGGATTCTATCGTGCCCTTTCAAATATATCAACCCTCCTTACAAGATAAATTGAATTAAATACAATTAAGAAAGACACAAGGTTGTTTTCAACACATTAACAGTTCAATTTAACGTTGTCCACAAAATTGTATTCTAGATTAATTCAACACCGTTTATGTGACTTATTCTTTTGACTTGAATCAACAAAGTCTATAACTGATTAAGGTTATCTTGTCCATCAATGACCATTACTAACTATTAACCCTAGCCCGTCAAACTCAATATATTCGGCAATAATTATCAATCAAAATCAACAACTATCAATAATTCCACAACCAACAGGAAATCAATCTCAACTAATTATGAAACCACGCTAGGTAATCATCAACAATCATCAAATATCCAAGGATTAACGAATAAACACATAAACATTGAATAAAATCCGATACGTTCGCATTTTCAATAATCAATCCATCAAATAAGTATTATCATCTAAGCAAATACAATAAAAACTTAGCCAATCATAGTTTTACAGAAAATCAGATTCAACATCATACCAATAATCATAATCAAATGAAAGTTAGAAATGAAATCGAACAGAAAATGTCGAATAACAATCAAAAGAACAAAAGCCCTTGATTCCTTGAGCTTTAATCCCTCCAAATGCCTCTGGAAATAGGGTTTTTGAGCAGAGAAGTCGACTGAAAAAATGTGGTGGTGTGTGTGTAAAATGAGAGCAAAATGAAGATTTTAGGGTTTCTGCCGAGGCGATCCATACGCCGTATGGATTTCCATACGCCGTATGGATCACAAAGCCCATGGATCTGACCCGCGTGAACTGGCGGCCCGGCTCATTCGATCCATAGGCCGTATGGATTTCCATATGCCGTATGGATTGCAAATTCCAACTTCTCAGCCAATCGACCTCCATTCTTCAACCTTTATTCTTTTTTCGCTTCTTTTCTTCGATTCTCGCACGTTTTCAGTTTCTTTTCCGATTCAAGCTCCAGAAAATTCCTAAATGCAAATATGAACGCAATGAGTATCGAATTCAAATAAAATGCATAAGAAATTAATCAAACTAAGGGGTAATTAGTACTATAAAATAGCACATTTTGGCGTTCATCAATAATGCTCTACACCAATTATTTGCTTCCAATGGCATACAACTTAGATTTTCATGTCCAAAAACGTCCCAACAAAATGGTAAATCTAAACGCATGATACGTACTATTAATAACCTTATACGTACACTTCTATTTCAAGCCCATTTGCCTCCTCATTTTTGGGTCGAAGCACTAAACATGGCCACTTATCTCTTAAATATGTTGCCTTCTACAGCAATCAATAACGGCATTCCTCATACTCGCCTTTATAATGCTCAACCCAATTACACATTTCTTCGCGTATTTGGTTGTTTGTGTTATCCGCATGTCAACACCAATAATAAGCTTGAGCCGCGTGCAACCACATCCATATTCCTTGGATACCCGTCTAATCACCGCGGGTATCGTTGTCTTGAGTTGGCCACGAATAAAATTATCATTTCCCGCCATGTTACCTTTGACGAAACGGTCTTTCCGTATAAGTCTATACCCTCAACTTCACCTCTTTCGTACATATTTTTAGATCCTCCACCCAATATAATTGCCCAGACCCTCCGTACTACTCCCAGTACCATGTCGACCCAACCATCTGTAGCCCACTCCAGTGGGCCTCCCTCACCTTCGGTTACAGCTTCTCCAGAACAAGCACAACCTTCCCCACAAGCTGCGGCTCCTGAAGCTCAACCACCACACGACCAGTCCCAAGCCGAGGCTCATCCTACTCAACAGCCCACTCCTAACCCCAATCCCTCATCTATCCATCCCATGGTCACTCGTTATCATGTCGGGTCTAATAAACCCGTTCATCGGTTTACTCTCAGTGTGTCCACCGTGTCTCCCATACCTCACTCGTACACTCACGCACTCAAAGACCCTAACTGGAAAAATGCTATGCTTGACGAATATAATGCATTAATTAAAAACAATACTTGGGTTCTTGTGCCTCGCCCCTCGGACGCGAACATAGTTCGTTCCATGTGGTTGTTTAAGCACAAGTATCTTGCAGATGGTACTCTTAGTCGCTACAAGGCTCGTCTTGTAGCGAATGGCAGCACACAGCTTCTTGGTATTGATGTTAATGAGACTTTTAGTCCGGTTGTCAAACCGGCTACTATTCGGATCGTTCTCAGCCTTGCTATTTCTCGACATTGGCCTGTTCATCAACTAGATGTCAAGAATGCGTTTTTGCATGGTCACTTATCTGAGACCGTCTATATGCATCAGCCGCCTGGTTTTCGGGACCCTCACCATCCTGATCATGTTTGTTTACTGTAGAAGTCCCTCTATGGGCTTAAGCAAGCCCCTCGGGCTTGGTTTCAGAGATTTGCAGCTTATGCTACTCGTGTTGGTTTTTCTCATAGTCGATGTGACTCATCTCTTTTTATTTTTAGACAGGGGACTGACACTGCATACTTACTGTTATATGTTGATGATATTGTGTTGACTGCTTCCTCTACAGCATTTCTCTAGCGGATTATTCACTCTCTTCACCAGGAGTTTTCTATGACTGATCTCGGGCCGCTTAATTATTTTCTTGGTATATCTGTCACTCGTAATGCTTCAGGAATCCTTCTTTCTCAGAAGAAGTACGCGTCTGAGATTCTTGAGCGTGCTCATATGGTTCGGTGCAACCCATGTCGGACACCTGTGGACACAGAGTCCAAACTAGCAGCTGATGGTGATCCTGTGTCTGATCCTACTCTATATCGCAGTCTTGCAGGTGCTCTACAATATCTCACTTTTACTCGGCCTGATATATCTTATGCAGTCCAACAGGTTTGTCTATTCATGCATGATCCTCGAGAGCCACATTTCTCCGCTCTTAAGCGGATTTTGCGCTATATTCAGGGCACATTGGATTATGGGCTACAACTATATTCATCCTCCACATCTTCTCTTGTTGCATATTCTGATGCAGATTGGGCTGGTTGTCCCACGACACGTAGATCGACTTCCGGTTATTGCATTTTTCTTGGCAACAACCTTCTCTCTTGGTCTTCCAAGCGCCAAGTTACGATATCTCGGTCTAGTGCTGAGGCTGAGTATCGAGGTGTTGCTAATGCCGTTGATGAGACTTGTTGGTTACGAAATTTATTACGGGAACTTCATACTCCGCTTTTTTCTGCTACGCTTGTCTATTGTGACAACGTGAGTGCTATCTACCTTTCATCGAATCCCGTTCAACATCAGCGAACGAAGCATATTGAGATCGATATCCATTTTGTTCGTGATTTGGTTGCTACTGGTCAGATTCGGGTTTTGCATGTTCCTTCTCGTTATCAGTATGCCGATATCTTCACCAAAGGCCTACCTTCTGCTTTGTTCGATGAGTTTCGTACCAGTTTGAGCGTTCGCCCTTCTCCAGCTTCAACTGCGGGGGGCTGTTAGCGGGATATGTTTATGGGCTAGGCCCATTATTGGTTTATTTATGTTTTTGGGTATTTATATTGTATGCACGTTATGATTGGGGATTGATTGAGAATTATGCAATTGAATAAAAAGATCTAAGAAATCTCATCAATTTTGATTAAACGAGGAATGGAAAAGGGCCCCTAATAATCAAATATGCTTTTTAAATACAACACTGTAAAACACAGTTAGTAAACCAACGTATATTTCCAGATAGTTAATTAGATTTCCATATTGGATTATAATAACATGAAAGTTTGAAATTAAAGTATTCTACTCGATCTGCACATGCTTTGCCACCACGTGCGACCTTGAGTGCAATGAACTAAAATGCCAATTAAGTTTAGCATCGGCAATATAAAAATAGAAACAAGATTAATTATTCCCATATGGTCAATCTAATCTAATATTTACATAAAATGGAAATTTATTAGTGAAAAAAAATACCCAATTACTAAAACGTGCCAAAAATTGAAGCTTTGATTACTTCAATACCATTTTCTCACATCATAGATGAAGATATTTCAGATGGACCTTCACGTACAAGATGAAATAAAACCTTCAACAGCCCGTTTGTCATACATAACAGATTAACAGCTGGCGTAGAGGAAATTACGTCGTCGTTATAATCTTATATCTAACAATCGTAGCAATTCTCATTTGAACATTTGGTTTCGTGACAAATTAAAGCCTTAGGATAGATTAATCTTCTCTATAAAGCGCGCTTCATGGTTATTTTCAAGATCTTCATTACGTATATCATTTATGTTTTTCTAGTTTTTGTTCTTTCGATTCCCCAGGATATCATAGTATTTAGCGCTTAGATCAACTAGACATGGATATGAGTACGTTTGTTTCTATTCTAACTTCAATTCCTTGTTAAAAAAACATATAGTGTAGCGTCCTGATATCCGAAGTAGAATCATCTCTATCAAGATGAGAGACCTATTCTCTCTACTGTCAATTCAAAAGTTCTAAAAGTTTAAACCTTACTAGTCGCACATCTTAAGAATGATCAAAGAAAATGTTGTAAATGGTCATGGGATACCACGATCATGCCTCGTATATTTGAGTAAAAAAACTCATCTTCCTGGTTAACTTGAATAGGAAAAAAATCTTATCAGGTTAAAATATTCAAATAGTACGTGTTGGGTTTGGTGTGACTTTCGACAACGCGTTTTATGCTTCAGGTGATTAATTGACATAATAAATCACACCTGTTAAGACGTTCATTTGGAATCTTTTCTATTTTGCACATTTATTCGTTTGATTCTTTAAGGTACCATAAACTACACACCATCTCTTGTCCTTTGTGTGATCAAAACATCAGATTTAGTATTTTAATATAAACTCTAATCTAATCTACAACCAACACCTTAAACATTGTAAATTTGATAAATATGGGTGATGATATTTCCACCAATTAATTTGATAAATCAACCACAATTGTACATCAATTGTGTCTACAGTACAAATACTTAATGCATAACTATGGATTTATCAAATTCATTGATGGAAATATCACAACTCGATAAATATAATGCAACACCAAAATTTTTAAAATGTTATGTAAATTTCACAACATTCTCTTTTAACTCTTTTGATAAATAAATTTACATTTCACATATTTGTTAATTCGTAGAATGGCGGAAAATACAGTAGAGGCTACAAGAAAATTGTTAATATTTCATATCAAAAATTTCGTTCTTCCCCATCTCATGAAATATATTTCCATGTAGCCGATACAATATTGTATGATCAATAAATATAATGTATTAATTATCTCTTGATCATCATTATAAATAAGGTACCGAGTTGAGCGAAGAGTCATGCGAGTCGAAAATGTTAGATCTCAAAATCCTTCGTGATAAAAAGTATAGTGGGTTCATCAAACAATGAAAGATTTCGATCTTATTAAAGTTCTCGTATGTTTGATTTCGAACATGTTTCCTTTAGTAGTGAGTATCCGTAAAGAATCCTCGTTCGTATGTTTGATTTCGATCTGGTAAGTCTGTGACATAAGGGCCACTAGCTCAAAAAGCTAGCTGTAGATGTTTGTTTGCCTAAAAACCGTACTGTAAAGAAGGCCCGCTAGCCCAAAAATTGAGTCCTTTGTACCCCCATCTCTAAAGAAGCGTGTGGTAGACCAAATATCATATAATTGTGAATTTGTGATTATCAGGTTTCAAAATGTAATTATCTAAATCACTTATTGATCAAATTTTATGTATGATATACACATGATTATCATGTTCTATTTCATAATTATTATGTATAATCGATCGCAACAGTAAAAAACTATTCGAAAAAACTTCAAATTGTGTGTCATTCATAATTAATTAATACTCTAAATTAATTATAATTATAAATTATAAAATATAATTTGAAACCTACGCTATGAATAATACTCTGAGTATATCAACTTCATATACTAATTAATGGGTTAAAACGATAGTGTGTGTTTTAAATATATGAGGAGGTTGATTTGAGATAGAGAGGAATGATAGTTAAAGAGGGCAAGAAGGGTAAGGGACCTTTATGCAATTTATATAAAATAAAATTTGGGGTTACACACTTCTATCCTCATTTTATTTCTCCATCTCACAAAACACACACTAAAACATTTTCATCTATCTTCTCTCTTTCTTCACCAAACACACACATACATTCAAACACCACCACCGGCCACCACCACCGGCTACCACCACGTTCGTCACCGCCACCACCGCAGCTCCACCGCCACCACCGCAGCTCCACCGCCACCACCACTGTCACCGTCATCGTAAACGCAAAAAAAAAAAAAACGAAAAAAACGAGTGCGAATTTTATGGCCTGAGAGTTGATATTCGAACCACCAACGTTGGTGAACTAGCCTCCACCGGATGTAACCAACCGTGGTCGTTTCTCCATCTCTTCCTGCTGCTTACCGCCACTGCCGCTGCTACACTGCCACAACCGCCGCTCCAACGTCACCACCATTTACCACCACCAACGTCGTTCCACCACCACTATATAGATCTAGATCTGAAAATTCGTAGATCTAGATCTAAAAAGTGGATCTACTTTTTAGATCTAAATCTACTTTTTAGATCTGACTGCATCGTACATTTTTTCACTGCATCTTACGTTACCGCATCTTACGTTACTGCATCTTAAATGCAGCTAATGTATATTTTTGTTTATACTTGTTTACCGCATCTTGTACACCGTTACTGCATCTTGAAATTTTTTTAGCGTTTTTATGTGTTGTAAATCTTGATTTTATGTTTGACTTTAAAAAATTAGTTTTACTTGTCTACTGTATCATGTATTCTTTGTTACTGCATCTTGTATATTTTTTACTACATCTTACGTTCGTTAGCATTTTGACTGAATCTTGCATATTAACAAGTTTTTGTTACTGCATCTTGTATATTTTTTACTGCATCTTCCGTTTGTTAGCATTTTGACTGAATATTGCATATCAACCAGTTTTTGTTACTACATCGTGTATATTTTTTACTACATCTTACGTTTGTTAGCATTTTGACTGAATCTTGCATATTAACAAGTTTTTGTTACTGCATCTTGTATATTTTTTACTGCATCTTACATTCCTTAGCATTTTGACCGAATCTTGCATATTTAACTAGTTATCTGATTGAATTTTTGATAATTTTTTGAAATTATTTAGGACAATTTTTCAAGTTGATTCATATATTTTACCAAAATTGCAAAATGGTCCCTCCTCCTTTGCAAAATGGTCCCTCCTTCCCTTCCTTGTGCTTCTGTGATCTCTACTCGAGGAGGTTTTCTTCAAAAAAAACTTTCTTATTAGAATCAGGAGCTGAGCTAGAATTTTATTTACGATGGGTATATTTTTTTTTCTTTTCTATCATTTTGAAGGGGCAAAACTTCTAAAACATCGCTAATTACATTAAAAAAAATTTGTGTTTCTTCCCTAATTTTAAGATTTTTGGGGGCAACTACCCCCTTATAGATCCGCCCCTGCTCAAAATGTTTTAACTATAATACGAAGCAGAATAGTTACTTTATAAACATAAGATAAGATATATACTCAAATTAGTATAACTAGAATAATATATCCGCGCAATGCGACGGTATAATTAACGGTGATAAGTTACGGTGACGGTAGTAACGATGCTAGTGAAAAACTGAATACTTATTGTATGTGTTCAGTTTATGTTAAATTTGATATGAAACGAGGTATTTCGTGCCCGTGCTCCGCACCGGGTTTCATTTTTGTGAATTATTCTCATATGAGTTGTTAAAAAAAAGAAGATAAACTTAATATTTAGAACCTTTATCTATTATTAACCATAAAAATAAAGATTAAAAAGAAACGTTATTTGAACAACGTCTAATGGTTGGTTATCGATTCATATTTTGTCATTTGAGATTACATATTATACTGTGAGTTGAGTATTCAAGTTATGTCGTGAGATACTGTACTATTGTAGACAACGAACGAAATAGATGAGTAGTAGTAAATAAGTAGACTAAGGTTAAACTTTTTAGTATCTACTATAATTCTTATATGTAAAAGTAAGCTATCGTATTCAGCTCCAACTATTATATAGCTAAAATTTATAGTACTCCGTGGTAAATAAGAAAGATAAGATTATGAAAAAAATAACTACATAAAAAGTTAATGAAAAATTATAAAACTTCATTTGCTTAATTTTTTTACTAAAGGTTTAAACTTATAGAACCCCTAACAAATTTAAAGTTATTAAAGAGTTAATGTTAATAATAGTTTGTTAATTAATATAAATGGATAAGGATGAAAAAATTAAATTTAAAATTTAGAAGGGGAAAATGGAAAATGTTAAAATCTAAAGGGTATATAATGGATAAGTGGTAATAGTTGAGACGAAGAAAATGAAAAGTAGTCAAAATTTAAAGGGGGGAAATGGAGAATCACTAAAACTTAAAGGGTGGAAGTTTTAAAGTTGCAGGGTAGAAAATAGAAAAGTACTAAAAGTTAAAGGTAGAAACTTTAAAAGTGTTGAAACTTAAAGGGTAGAAAATAGAATAGTGCTACAATCTAAGGGGTGAAAAGTATAAAATTTTCAGAGGTAAAAAGCGTAAATTTGCTGGTTACTATTCATAGTAGTGCCTTGATTGATATTAGGGGGAAATTATACTTATATGTTTATATATAGTAAATAAAATAGATTAATAGAGAATAGTTTTATTAATGGTAATGGTAGTATGTATAGATGAGTTAAGGGTAATATAGTCATTTTGCTGTGTTGAGACTAATTTAAGATAATGATAATGATAGAGATGTATTATATATAGTTACGATAATATAAGATAAGATATAGCTTGTATATGTCTCAAATTCACAAATTTATTACACAATTCCGGCACGATGACAGTTGATAGTTGATAAATATCCTGACTAGCAGCAAACATTCATCCTCATCATCATTATTATTATATACATATTAGATTACACTTAATTATAGCACAATCACTTCCTTTCTATCAATAGTATTATGCTTGTTTAACGATATGAGTATCGATATCACTGATGATAGCACAAAGCGTATCCAGATATCCAGTTGGATCAGGTATACAAGCATCCACCTTCTTGAAATCAATAGTACATATAACAAACTCTCTATCTCCCTCTTGTTCAATATGAATTGTGATGGTTAACGCCTTGTACGCCTGCAGGACTTCTCCTTCAATCACCTTAAACACCATTTTGTGGGTTTCATCATCAACCTCTTCAATCAACTCTTTTCCAGTACTTACTTTTCCATCTACAATAGTATAGTATCATAATTATATAACTAGAGTAATTTTTTTAACTCGTCCGCATAAATTATCCATGGGTCATGATCCCTATCTTTCAAAAATAATGGGGGTAGTCCATTTTTTTGGAGTTCGCTCACCAGCAGTCCAAGAAGTAATTAACGGTCATTAGTTTCCACCGTTAACCCTTACCACATGCTATGCACACGAGGGTGAATAAAGATAACGGAAGTAATTTTTTGGACTGCTGGTGAAGGAAGTGCCAAAACATGGACTATCCCCTTACTATTTTGAGAGATATGGACGACCAATGGATAATTTCCGAAACCACATGGACAATTTAAAAGATTTACTTTCAATAGGATGAACCACACGGATCACAAAGTAAAGCATATATATGGTGACATGTGTTTCACGTTGTTATGAAAGAGTAAATAAGAGTACGTAGTTTTATTACCATAGATGTAGGTCCATGAAATAACAGATCCAGGTGCACCCCATTCACCAGAAACTAAATCGCAACCTAGAATCTTATCGGGAGCAATGCCTGCAACATCGTTTGGTTTGTACTTGTACAATTCATGAATTAAGTTGCCACGACATGTGATATTAACCTTTTTAACTACTTGTCCTGTTAAGCTCATTCTCTTAATGGATAAACGATATAGTAGCAAACATCCAGATCGACTTTATATATGGGTGGTTTGATACTCAAACTTATTAATCGAATAAAGCAAACACCGCTACGAATAAAAGAAAAGGCATAAGAATGTTAAAATCACAAAGAATCAAAAGTTATCTAGATACTAATTAAGTTTGTATCGGATAGTGATTAGTCATAGATCAAGCTTAATGAACAAATAGTTGATTACGCGTGCTCCAAAATTAAGCAACTTTTCCAACACCAAATAAAGCATTATTCCATATATGTCTTTGTATTGTGGTTCTGTTTCTAGCCTACTTTTGTGCAAGACATCTTGGAATGTGATTCGATCTCTAGCAATATGTGGCTTAGTTTTTGTTTCAGAGTAAAAAAAAAGGGTTATATACCATCAGCTACAACTTCTCTTGAAATTGGAGGTCCTTACTCCCTAGTTGATATTGTCGATCACACCCTTTTTCTCGGAGACGACGTAATAATAAGACACATACAAGTATTAATGGAGAGAAGGTTTGAGCTTATTGCTTATTAAGAAGATTATAGATTTTGGTCAGATGTTTACTATTGAGGTCTTCTACAGACTACAGTTATGTAATGTGCGTGTATGCTAAAACGTACTCTTTGAAAATATTTCATGTTAGTGATGAGGTACCAGGCTAGGAGTAAGCCCAAACTAAAGCCCATAATATATGTCTCAAATAAATGAATGACAGCTGATGCCAGCGGTCGAAGGCCAACAAACGACACCAAGTGACTAGTCAACATCATGTGACAAAAGCATGATCAGAGATCAACACGACAAAAGGGTACACGATGACGACGAGGGATAATGACATCAATTAAATGACTAACGTCACACACGACCAACAAAAGAGGTAAGGAGAAAGGAAGCAGATGTGTACTACACTTCAATGCGAAGGAGTGAAGTCAAATGAGGAAACCATAATAGTTCAACTTACAACCACTATAAATACAACTCAATAGCCACAAGGCAAGGGGATCCAATTCATTCACTAAACATTAACTCTACAACTTCCACTTCCATACCGATGGAGGTTCTCGACTTCGTGACGTATAACCTGCACCTGCTTGAATGTGGTGTAGGTTACCAGCTGGGAATCGCCAGCCGAAAAGCTATTTAGCTCTTCGGTTCGAGACCTCTCGTAGTGTATGGTGTGAAGGATCCCTTCATCCGGTGACAGGTAAAGGTCACTCATTGTCCAGTGAATGTTGAAAGTCATCCTTCATCCATTGACAACCGAAGGTCATCCTTCAGCCTTAATCAATGACCCCTAAGCACTGCGGTAAGTCTCTTGCTGTAACATTTGGCGCCATCCGTGGGACAGTTACAACTAGCTAACGTGTTCCATGAATTCTTCACACCCTCATTCTGATTTACAGGTTTTAAATCTCTAATCTACATTATTTACAATTTATGATATTTTCATCCTAGGATGAAACCTTACGTATTCGGTTCTTTGTTAAAAGATGTAACTTCTAAATAGAAACACAAACCGCTAAGGTCTTTACATTGTTCATGAGTTTCCTTAAAACCTTTCGGTCGAATACATAACAATAAAGAGAGTTTCAACGCTTTCAAATTCCTTGTATAAATTAATAAGTTTTAATTCATCTTGATACGCTTGCTATGACCCCATAGTCAAATAACCATTTTCATTTGTCTTCGGATTAACATTTCAAATTAACCAATAGCCATTGGTAATCACCTTCAGTTTGTTATACGTCGGTTACAGTCGAACAACCCATTATGTTATTCAATCGACCCATCATGCAATGTTCGATCACCCCATCATGCTACGCACAATTGGTCATTCAGGCTACAGTCGATCTGTCTTTCATGCACATTCGATCGTCCCTTCAAGCTACATCTGATCGACCCCTTCATACTGCTGTCGATCGATGTCTTCATATTACATCTGATCGTTCCTTCATACTTCTTTCGATCAACCCCTTCAAGCTACAGTCGCTTGACCTCTTCATACAACATTCGATCAACGCCTTCATATGACAGTTGATTTTTCCCTTAATTGTGCTTTCGATTAATCCATTAAAGCTACAGTCGATCAATACCTTCATATTATAGTCGATCGTTCCTATCGATCGTTCATGTTATACTTATTGCGATCGACCCCTTCAAGCTACAGTCGATCGACCACTTCATACTACATTTGAATGACGCCTTCACAGTACAGTTGATCTTTCCCTTCATTATGCTGTCGATCGATCCACTTAAGCTACACTCGATCGAAGCCTATTACAGCCGATCGTTCCTGTTATACTTATTGCGATCTACCCCTTCAAGCTACCTTTGTTCGACCCATCATGCAATGTTTGATGGACCCATCATACTACAGTCGATCAACACCTTCATAATACATTCGATCATTCCTGCCATACTTCTTTAGATCGATATTTTCGTTCTAAAGTCGATCTGCCCTTTATGTAACGTTCAATCGACCCCATCATACTATAGTCGATCAACCCCATCATACTATAGTCAATTGACCCCATCACACTACAGTGGATCGACGCTTTCATATTACATTTGTTCATTCCATTCATACTACACTAAATCCAATCAGTCGTTCCCTTCGTACTAATTTTGATTGAGTCCATCATACTACAGTCGATTGACCCTTCAGGGTACATTAAATCGTACTACTGATCATTTGGGGGTTAATTTATATTTAGTTGTGACTTCAATATTAATAACTAAAGGTATTTTAGTTAGCAACATGGAACTTATTGGGGCCTACATTGGTATATTACCGCTTGTAAGTAAAACCTTCTGTTCATTTGCAAGAAAAAGTGCTCGTGAAGAACCTCAAATCTCTAAGCATGTAATAAAGAGTTACTAAAACTCTTTATAATTAACTTTGGATAGAACAATCTAGGATAAGGCGATTCAATCATACAAGAATTATGAAAATATCATGGTTGAGCACACCTCCGTAATTCGCTCTAATGAACTTCTCAAGTTTACTTTATTATATACATGTGAATCTATATGTTAGATATGAAAGACTAGCTACGTCTTTCCACTAGTTTTGCTGGTCTATGTTCCAATTGTAACTTTCTTTATTTAAATGAATGAAATCCTTTGGTACCATCTGTTTAGATGGAGCTTCTATCAAAAACAATATCATTTATTGAAGTAATCTAAAGTTTCAGTAGAACAGCTGGCATTACATTGGCTGAGCACACCCCTCAAGTTTGCTCTGATGTCTCGGCAAAGGCTGGGACACCGATAGGTTAAGCTTTCCTCACTAATTAGCTTCGTTGTGACAACTTATACAGTCACTGCAAGATAAGTGGTCACCTAATAATATACCACATGTCTGCAAAGGATGCTTTGTTGAAACACATTTAACTTGATCATTTATAAGTGTCATTCAACGAACGAATTACTGCAATTGTTTGTAGGTAGTCATTTACCTTGATCATATTCAAGTGTCATTTAATAAACGAATGACTGCGATTGTTTGTAGGTATTCATTTAACACGATCATTTGCAAGTGTCATTTAATAAACGAATGACTGCAACGAATGACTACAATTGATGACTGCAATCATTTGCAGGAATTGTTTGCTTACATAATACAACGCATACGTATGATGTGACAACCGTCACCAAACCGTAATCGTATTTTAAATCGTAAAAACTCATTTTTGTTGTAAGACTTATTTCATGGATTTATTTACATCAAAGTCCTCGTTTTCAAAGATCAAATCCAACGCAAAAAGAATCGTCGCAGTCGGATGTGTAACGAAAAAGATACAAGGCAAAACGTAAACGCGTTCATAATTTCGAAACTTAAGAGAACGTGCGAAGTATGATAAATAAAATATGATAAGTAATTTATAAATAATAATAATATTAGTAATTGTAATACAATAGTAATAAGCTAAGTAAAAACATATCACATATTAAAAAGATAAAAGCTGAATTTTCTGCGAAGTTTCACGGTTTGGGCCATAACTCTCTCATCCGGGCTCCAAATGATTTGAATCCAAAGCCCATGATCTCTAAACTCCTTGGGATACAATATATCCAGATTTTAGCCCATGATGCCTTGGAAAATTCGGCCAAGGCTTGTAATATGGAGCAAGGAAGATTTTCTCAAAAATTAATCATATATGTTCGCAATATGTTTTTCATTAAAACTCTCTCAAAACCCTAGAAACGACCCCCTCTCTCTTTTTCAGCCATTTTTACTCCCAAAAAACATCAAATCAAAGGGTTTAATCATCTATTCAAGTCTAGCAAACATTATTGTTTTCGTTTCGGTTTCGTTGGTAAGTTTTCGACATTCTATTCAATCATATGATATCCATTCGTATAAAATCATAAACTAATATTATTTAATTCTTTATGATTTCAGACCTGATCTATATGTAATCACGAGTCGATGGTATGATTTGACCTTAGTTAAAGACATAATCCGTAAACCCTAGTTTATACGAATGAACTTTGATTTTCTGATTGAATTCTTACGACCGACTTCGGAGGCCTTTTTGACCCATTTAGTTTCGTTTTCAGGCTTCGACCAAAACTAAAAAGTTGTAGATCTCGATGTTTTACATAGACCAATGAGGTTTCGGCCTCTGAAACTAAACAGACGATTTTATAAAAATTATTTAGTAAACTGCTGTAGTGTATTATGAATTTTCTGAAAACTTTGGTTAGTTTGAATTCAATGGATTAATTACTTTTTGATTACTTTGAGATCTTTAAATTATGTTAAAGAACGAAATTTTCTGTATAAAACTTCTATTTTCATAATCTTAAATATAATTAATTAAATGATTTTACTTAAATGTATTTGTTAAATTAATACGTTTTAAGGTACAAATTGTTTAAATTGTAGTCTTGATTCTTTTAAAATTAATATTTCCATGAGTGATGTCTATATAGCATGGTTTATAAAATATTTTCTAAGTTTAGGTTAGATAAGGAATCTTGATAACGGGTTGGTGAATAGTTATGAAAGAATTGAATTGGAACGGTTATCACTAGTAATGTGTAGACATAAGCTTGAGTAACTATAAGACTTAGTACATTGGGAATTTGTGGGAAATATATCATATGGATATAAACATGAGACGGACATAGATATATAGGAACCCTTGACTCGACTCGTGTACATAATTCTTGAGATACATAACTTATGGACGTTTCACCTAAATATTATAGGTAGCTCATATTTCACTACGGCTTGTGTGTGATACTTACTTTGCTTTAAGCTGCTATTCAGGTGAGTTTCCTGACCCCTTTTTCATTTATATTTTTAACGTTTTGGGGGAAAAGAATGCTCAGATATTATTAAACTGTTTTATAGCTATTGGAACAATGTATGAATTTGCTTTGAACATGAGTTGCTATGAAATACATGTATACTTTAATGTGTATTGTTCGTTTGTGTGGAACGATAACGTGAATAGAGCATAGCTTTTGTATGTGGTTATTTTGTGTGGAACGATGATAGAAACGTTGTGGTCTTGTACATGTGGGAGATCCCACCTCTGAGGTAAGACTACTTAGAAACGATGGAACGTAGAAACGTAGGAACGATGGAACGTAGAAACGTACGAACGATGGAACGTAGAAACATAGGAATGATGGAACGTAGAAACGTATGGTGTAACGTAACGTTGTTGTGATTATTTGAGATGTTGAACGTGTATTTTATTTGAAACGTTGAAACGTGTAACTTATTTGTAACGTGGATAACGTGTGAATACTTGAATGTTGTATTATTATACTTTGTATACATTGCGCTCATGTGTTTTAACGAAATGAATTTGACTTGATAAAATGTTTATTTAAAAACCTACGAACTCACCAACCATGTGTTGACGTTTTTAAGCATTTCTTTTCAGGTGAAGCTAGTAATCCAAGAGCTGAGACTAATGTGGCTTAGCGAGACTGTTAGAGTGCATTTGAGATTTGGTTATGTGAACGATTGTATTTGTAACGTTGTGAAGCGGTATCATAACATTTTGTTGAATTTCATTTAGTGAATTTCTTTTATATCAATGTGTTATGATCTAGTCGTGCGTTGCATTCCGTTGTTTCCGCTTTAGACGGGGTGTGACATATGAATAGCAAAACAAGAAATAACATTTAAAATACTTGTTGATGCTAATACATGAAAACCTCAAACATAAGCCAAAATATTGAGGTCATGAGAATTCTCTAACCGCAAAAGTTAACAAGTTCTCATGAGTATTCTACCTCATTCATTACATAGAAAATAAAAGGGGTTGATGCAACAACCGATACATGTTCTAATCAAAAGATAACACAAAAGACACCAATAAAGATAGATGACAGAGATGATCAAACAGGAGCATCATCCATCATCCATGGAAGGATGAACATCATCAGTTAAAGGAGCAGCTTCAGGGTTGTTCGCCATAAACTAATCATCAATGGTGACTTCACGCTCTTCACCAAGCCGCTTAAGTGATACTCGACCAGCAAGTGAATGTTCAACTTATTCAAGCTTGTGCTCAACAACAGGTGAGTAGTACTTTGACTCCTCCATCGATACTTTATCAAATGCACTTTCATAACCTTTAGCCCAGATAATGCTTATCAAAACTAACGACTGTACAAAATACACACATAAAGCCGTAAGAAGCATACTGTCACACCCCCAATTTCATGCTTTGCGGAAGCGATTGTTTTTGGGCGTGACTAATCAAATATCAAAACACCAAAGTACAAGCAAACGACTCTAAATGAGACGTTTTATAAAATACATTATAATACAGTACATTACCAAAAGTAGTACAAAGTTTTAAGCCATAAGTAATACATCATTAGCGAGTTCGTAAAATGATTCTAAAGATTTTAGATACATAATCAAGGTACCAAAAGATAATGCAAGTAAAATCTTCATAAATATATATGCATGCGACTCGTACTAGCTTAATATCCTGCGGCCATCCTTACTGATGCTGAGTACCTGAGAATGCATCACTAAAAGCGTCAACCAAAAGGTTGGTGAATCTCACAGGTTTATAATATACAGTAATAAACAGTAATCAATAGTTTTCAAACAGTAATAAACAGATTTAACTAAATCAATAAATAAATCTTTCACAGTAAGTAAAACAGTAAAGTATAATTGTACAATTGTAGTAAGGTTGGTCTATCTTATCATGTCATGAGCCATCATAGTCGAAGCTTAACATGTCAGTAATTTGCCCCCGTGAATGCTAATCCAAAATCATTCATATGAAATGAGTAAGAAATGCCTGTTTATACTAGTGCGGTTCGTGGTGGCGCTACCACCCCAGGCGGGGATTGTCAGTCCCATATGGATCCATATACTAAAACTCGCGCTTATCGTATAACTAACAACTATGATTCAGAGGACTTCATTGGATTAAAAGGAAACTCATGCAGTTCAGTAAGGCAATACGTCGGTAAGTAAGTAATTCAGTAAGACAATACATTTGTAAATGTATTTAAGTCAGTAGTAAATAAGTCGGTAAAACAATACATTTTGTATATGTATTAAAGTCGGTAAGTAAATAAGTCGGTAAAACAATACATTTTGTATATGTATTAAAGTCGGTAAGTAAATAAGTCGGTAAAACAATACATTTTGTATATGTATTAAAGTCGGTAAGTAAATAAGTCGGTAAAACAATACATTTGTATATGTATTCAAATCAGTAAGTAAATAAGTCGGTAAAATAATACATTTGTATTTGTATTAAAGTCAGTAAGTAAATAAGTCTGTAAAACAATACATTTGTATATGTATTCAAATCAGTAATTAAATAAGTCGGTAAAATAATACATTTGTATTTGTATTAAAGTCGGTAAGTAAATAAGTCGGTAAAATAATACGTTTGTAATTGTATTAAAGTCGGTAAAATAATACATTTGTAATTGTATTAAAGTCGGTGAAATAATACATTTGTAATTGTATTAAAGTAGGTAAAATATTATATTTGTATATGTATTTAATAATTTAAATAATTTTAGTAAACAAGTACTTTCAGTAAATAAGTACATACAGTAAACAAGTATATTCAGTAAGCAAGTATATTCAGTAAACAGTATATTCAGTAAACAAATACATTTAGTAAACAAGTGATGCACCTCCCCCAAAGTAAAAACAGTAAAAAGGGGCAGTGAGACTCACCTGTAGAGCAAGCAATCCTAAAGTGCGTGCGTATGCCAACAGTAATCTCCTAATGCCCTAAACACGCAAGATTTTGTATTTGTAAGTGTACGCGTAGTAATTCGTTTGTTTAGTTGTTCATTTGGTTGGTTATGTCCAAAGTACTCGTCTCGTATTATGTTTGAAGTTTTGTAAATCGAGTACGACTCATTGGTGACAATTTGAAATCATATTCCAAAAATGTAATTAAGTTTGTTTCGAGTTCAAGCTTATCATTTTATGGTTCGTTTATGTCGACTTGGTCAAACATGTTCGGTTTGACCCGAAACTTTTACATAAGTCCTAATACGTCAAAATAAGTTTATAAAAATTATTGGTTCGTCTCGGGGTTAACCCGAAGTGTCGGTTTTATGAAATTACCAAAACAGTCCCTTTGTGTTCATTTTCCAGATTTTAAACCCGATAAACCTCTCGGTTTGGACTACTTCTATTCCGATTCATACCTAACCAAAAATCACACATGTTCTCATATATGTCGTGGTCATATCTGCATTTTATGGTATTTTTACATGTCCGTTTACTATTTTTAACAAAAATAAATATGAAGAGTGGTCGGTTTCGGCTCAAAACAGACCTCGGCTCAAAGATTAGCTTCTACACTAAAAACCGTGTATTTTTAGAGATGGCCATAGAAGAACTTTTTGTACAAGACATTCACAGGAAGATTTTGGTATAAAGTTCATGCGTTGATTCATCCTACAACTCAAGTTATGGCCTCGAGAAGGAGGCGGATATTTCCTGGCCGCCGGAACAGTCTCGCACCCTCTAACGGAATAATTATTTTAAAATAGCAAACGAAGTCAAAATGTTACAAAATAATTTTTGATAGAAAGATTATTCCTTATACTTCATTTTAGGTTCAAGAAAAACGTTATTTCATGGAGAAATGATTTTTCTAAAAATCGTTGAAGTGGAAGAAAAATCTGGACAGGAAACTTATCTCAAGATTTCAAGTTTAAATTCGCATTTCGTTTTATGTTTTGGACATTTCTTGGTTTAGAGACTACTAAAACATGGTAATATATGTGTTATGAGTAAAATACAAAAGTAACAAAGTTCTTACAATGTGACACCCCCAAAATTAAGCTTTGCGGAAGCGAGTTTTGGGTGCCACTAATCAAATATCAAACACCAAGATTACAACAAACGACTCTACATGAGACGTTATATATATTACAAAAGTATTACAAAGTTTAAGTCATAAGTTTGAAACATAGTAGTGAGTTCGCAAAATGATTTCAGAAGATTTTAATACATAACCATTATACAAAATATAATGCAAGAAAATCTTCATGCCTAAATGGATGCATGCGACTCGTGATAGCTAGCTTATCCTGTAGGCCATTCCTACTGTTGATGAGCACCTGAGAATACAACACTAAAAGGTCAGCTATAAAGCTGGTGAATCTCACAGGTTTAAAATAAACATTGATGTGATCAACATGATTATCCGACGATAATTAAACAATGCATACCGAACAGTGATAAACAATATAACCGAACCATGATAAACAATGTAACCGAACAATGATAAACCTATTAAGGTTTCCGACCCATGATATAACCGACACTTGTATTGCACTGAGCTATGATTCAAAGTCTAACCCGATCTTTGCCTCCCGATTTGGTGACACACCCATGACAATTACTAAAGTGCCCGTTTTTAACTTGGTTGTAGCTAGCAACCCGGACGGGGACGTCACTCCCATGATAGTACTATCCTTTAGTAACCGCGCCTTATTAAGTTAATGAATCATACACTGTTGAGGACTTTTACCAAATTAAAACACTCGTGCATATACCGTACAATGAAAATCAAGACTGACAATGATAACCTAACAATGTAACCAATGTGGTTAACCGAATTAAATAACAATGCAGATAACTGAGTTAATACTAAATTAACTAACCGAATAACAGTGATCACGAAAATAATTTGTGTTGCATCTCCCCCAATTATTAAAACATGTAAACATTGAAAATGGGGCCGTGAGACTCAGCTGAGTAAACTCGAGCAGTGAATATATCCGACGTGGAATAGACAATCCCCGAAGTCTCCTAGTGTCCTAAACACGCGAGATTCTAATGAGTAAATGGATTGTCCAATGTATTGTTTAATGTTTATGTTTGAGTTTACAAAATTTGGTACGAGTCTGAAAACAGTAATCTGCCATTTTCGACCCCTAGACGACCCCGGATGGCCTAAAACTGGCTAGGCAAAGTACTTAGCCTTGACCATTGGGTTGTTTTTGAATGACCGAGCGAATTTGAGCCCAATCCGTTACAATGAATTTTTCATCGAGAAGCTACCCAGAAATAAGTTATGAAATTGTCGACGTTTTCGAAAAAATATTTGTCCTGTTTTAGCTAATATCCGCTGGATCCGTTTGTTAATCCGCCGGATCATGAAATATAACGGGGGATCCGCCGGATCATGTGTTGATCCGCCGGATTGAGTATAATTTTGATGGATCCGCCGGATCACTAAGTGGATCCGCCGGATCGGGCATGATTTTGATGGATCCGCCGGATCACTAGGTGGATCCGCCGGATCGGGCACATTTGAAGAGGATCTGCCGGATCCAAGACTTGATCCGCCGGATCAAAGTCTGGTTCCAGCGTCTGTTCGTGCAGGTTTTGACATATACGAGTTCTAACTAAATTTTTACCAATTTCCGCAACTATAGAACATTACTACATGATATATTACGTATTTTAAACACGAAATCAAAGGAAAAAGTTAGTGATTCTTACAAAATTAAAATGGAACCGTGAGGATGATGATGATGATCCGATGATGATGATGATAGTGATGAAGATGATTATGATTGATGATGTTGATGCTGATTCTTGATCTTGTTGTTGTTAATGTTATTGTTGTTGTTTGAATTGGAACCGAGAGGGAGAGGAGAACGAGAGAGATCAAAGAGTGTGCGTGTGAGTGATAAATAATTGAGGTCGGTTGATATAACCGGCCTCAATTATTGAGGTAGTTGGGTATTTCCCGACCCGTGTTCGCGTACCCGATCGTTATGTAGTATAATCTTTTAAAATGATAATTTTCTAAAAATGGGTTAGTATAAGTTTTTAATTGAAATATTTTATAAAACTGTTTTTACGGATGTATAATATTGTAACTTTGTTTTACTTAAAATATACGGATAGTTTTCTGTATCTTAAATGTATTTAAATTTCAAACGGAGTATGTAATTATTATTCTCAATAATAATACTTGATTTAAAAATATTTTTCGCTCGCTTTCATTTTGAGTTTCTACGTTTTGTTAAATTCGTGTATTCGCGATTATTTAAATAATCGTTTCGGTTTATATATATACATATATATATATATATATATATATATATATATATATATATATATATATATATATATATATATATATATATATATATATAATACTTGAATGCTTAAGTGTTAACACGTATATAATACGTGATTTAAAAGTTTAAATTGGGACCCAATTTTGGGTTATTTTGATCGGGTGTCACATACAATGATTTTATAACCGTGGAGAAGGAGAAGAAGACGTTGTGCTCGTTTTGATGCGTTTTCTTGAATTTCCGACTTGGCGGTCGATGGTGGCTCTATGGTGGATTATGGTGGTGACCTTGGTGGTTGTGGGGGCTGGAAAACCAGTAGGAATTTCGTGGTTGAGGGAGTGGGAGAGAGAGAGAGTGTGAAAGTTAGTGAGAAAGTGAAATGAGGATGGAAATGGTGGTGGTTTGGTTATGTTTACAATCAAGGGGGCATGATCCACAAATTTGGGGAGGGAATATGGGTTAGAAATCTGCATATTTCATGGGTCCCACTCACATGTGAGTGATTTAATCTTGTTCCCCAAGTTATGCTACGTGCGGTGTTCGTTTACCCGTTCGTTTCGTCGTCCGTTTAAACGTTAAACGTTTTATGTATTAGTTTTCGTTAACGATTTAAGTCACGATATTTTTAGTGAAAGTTTTACTTAAATGATATATTTTAGGTTACTAAAATGTAATTTGGGTTTTCGTTTGGTCGTCGGTTGCGAATTGTTCGTTTCTTCGAATCGTGTAACGTATAATTAGACGTTATATAATATACGTACGTTTTTAAGTAACGAATGAACTTTAGATTATTTTGAATTGAAGTATTAGTCAAATAATACTTGGAAACATTTATAAAATGTTTTGACAAAGTGTCGGTGATAGTTTGTGAATTTGTTTGTATATGATTATTAAATAATCTTTTCACGTTATATATATACATTTATATATATAATACTTGTATACTTGAGTATTGACACGTATATATAACACGTGATTTAAAAGTTTAAATTTGGACGTAAATTTGGGTCATTTTTTTGACCGGGTGTCACATTCTCCCCTTGTTAGGAGAATTTCGTCCCGAAATTTGTTCGTAGTATTTATCGTTATATTCAAGTTATAGTCTGCGTGTTATCTACAAAGTCGGACAACACCTATCTAGTGTTGCCTTCCTCCCCTTGTTGGACTAGTGCCCTATTGGCGACTAAAGAAATTTTGAAAAGGAAATTTCGATGTGTGTGTTGACCATTATGTCTACATGACCAGGCCAGTCGCTAAAGAGTAGCTACAATGTGTACTAGTAGCTTAAAGTATAATAGTAACTTTCACTATGTTCACACAGTTTGTAACAATTAGTAGTATCGTATCGTAAACTAGATTCTATCAGTCTCCTATAGAAACTAAATGTTTAGCCTACATTAGTTTTATGTGGGATGTGACCCATTGTATATATAAAAATATTAACCGGTATGTTTTCCGGTATAAAACAATGTAAGATTTGTTATCCCTACACTTATGCAAGCTAAACCTCGTCTCATATATAAACTATAGAATCTAAATTTTCATTTTCCAAATCCTATCTCACTCATAGGATCTAAGGTACAGAATGGAGTATCAAGTAGTATGCACATGTCGGTAGGATTTTAGAGTAGTCTAAACTCTATCAGTATGTTGTAGAAATTAAGTCATCGTTTTCCTAATTCTATCGAGTACATAGGATCTAGGAAAGACATAGAAGCTATAAAACAGTAAGTAATATCTACTGAGGTAAATAGTATACAGGTAGTCAGGTTATCTGTAAGTAATCATACCCGTTTCTTTATTCGGGTCCTAGTACTAGGTAGGCTTTTCTTATAGAAGTAAGGGTGTTATTGTATAGTGTGAATTTTTTTTTTTTTTTGCGGACCACTCAGAATTTGAAATTTGTTTAAAGTCGTGCACTATAAATAAGTTTACATGGTTATAAAATTTTGAAGATTTTATAAAACATTTCGTGAGAAATTTTCGTAGAATTTTATTAGAAACTCATTTGTTAGAAACCATGATGGTGAATGTCCGTTGAAACTTGAAATACGTTGAAGACTTGAATCGATAAGTAGTTTAGCTGAAACCATTGTCAGCAACCATGTTTTGAAAATTTTGTTTAGAAAAATATGTTGATAAACAGGAGTTATGTAAATTTCAGGGTAAAGGCCTGTTGAAAGTTTGTTGAAACAGTTTTCCTAGGGAACGCCTAACGGTACAATGGAGTGAGTTTTCAAAATGTTTTAGATGTGTAATCAGGTAGGTAGTAGGAAGCAAATAGAAAGCCCCGATCCTTATATCAAAGGACACTAGAGTAGCTATATTTGTCGGTTTCAGTAGTATAGGTAGTAACAAAAGTATCGTCGGATAAGGCCTATTCCTATACCTTCAGTATATAATAGCCTATAGAGTAGTATGCGATCGAGGCCTATATATGTATACATATCTATATCACATAATAGCCTAATCATATGTGTATATACCATTTAGAAACTAGATTGTCGTCCTTCAAATCCTATCTCATTCATAGGATCTAAGCTACGGGATTAAGTATCAAGTATTAGGCACATGTTAAAGTTTCGTATAAGAATGTGATCATCGTAGTTGTATATATAACGGTAGTATACCACAACACAAGTGACAATCAATAGTGTAGAATAACAGTGGCTGTAATCATCTAACTTGCGAGTTCAAATGATTACGAGGATTAAGGTTTTCAAAAGGAAAAGGAATATTACATCCGAACAGATATTAGCAGTTTTGCGGAATGTGATAGGGAGATATGAAAAGATTTTGTACTTAGAGGAATATTGGATTCGAATATTAAAACTGATGGGTGAGTGAAGGATGGTCCTCTGATGACCAGTTTGTGCAGAATAAGGTGTCGAAGTTCTTAATCTCTACCTAGGTAAGCCTATTTCGACGAGATGACCCTCTAAACCAAGGCACATCCCGGTACTATTTTTCATGACTCGATCAACTTACCATAGGCCTATTCTAAAGTGTGTTCGTACAGTAAGTGTGTTACTAAATATCAGAGGATATTAATAAGCCTAACCATATAGGTGTAACCCATATATACTTATTATCCACCTAGTAGTGTCTAGCACAGAACAAGTACAAGTCACGGTTGTCTCGTGGTCAGAGTCAACTAGTGCATCCCTGTTCAATATAACCCCTTTCAGATCTTACATCATCTTTATTTAATTGTACATAGTTGATCAGACTATGTTAAATTAAATTCGTATGACGGAATCCCTGAACCAGTTATACATAGTAAGGAATACTGCCTAACGGTCATAGTCTAGGCCCACTAAATGCAACCTAGTTCGCTATAACCTTAGGCTCTGATACCAATCTGTCACACCCCCAATTTCATGCTTTGCTGAAGCGATTGTTTTTGGGCGTGACTAATCAAATATCAAAACACCAAAGTACAAGCAAACGACTCTAAATGAGACGTTTTATAAAATACATTATAATACAGTACATTACCAAAAGTAGTACAAAGTTTTAAGCCATAAGTAATACATCATTAGCGAGTTCGCAAAATGATTCTAAAGATTTTAGATACATAATCAAGGTACCAAAAGATAATGCAAGTAAAATCTTCATAAATATATATGCATGCGACTCGTACTAGCTTAATATCCTGCGGCCATCCTTACTGATGCTGAGTACCTGAGAATGCATCACTAAAAGCGTCAACCAAAAGGTTGGTGAATCTCACAAGTTTGTAATATACAGTAATAAACAGTAATCAATAGTTTTCAAACAGTAATAAACAGATTTAACTAAATCAATAAATAAATCTTTCATAGTAAGTAAAACAGTAAAGTATAATTGTACAATTGTAGTAAGGTCGGTCTATCTTATCATGTCATGAGCCATCATAGTCGAAGCTTAACACGTCAGTAATTTGCCCCCGTGAATGCTAATCCAAAATCATTCATATGAAACGAGTAAGAAATGCCTGTTTATACTAGTGCGGTTCGTGGTGGCGCTACCACCCCAGGCGGGGATTGTCAGTCCCATATGGATCCATATACTAAAACTCGCGCTTATCGTATAACTAACAACTATGATTCAGAGGACTTCATTGGATTAAAAGGAAACTCATGCAGTTCAGTAAGGCAATACGTCGGTAAGTAAGTAATTCAGTAAGACAATACATTTGTAAATGTATTTAAGTTAGTAGTAAATAAGTCGGTAAAACAATACATTTTGTATATGTATTAAAGTCGGTAAGTAAATAAGTCGGTAAAACAATACATTTTGTATATGTATTAAAGTCGGTAAGTAAGTAAGTCGGTAAAACAATACATTTTGTATATGTATTAAAGTCGGCAAGTAAATAAGTCGGTAAAACAATACATTTTGTATATGTAACACCCCCAAGTTTAACGAGTTGCGGAAGCATACATTGGGTGTTACTAATCAATATACAAAGCACAAGATTAATAGTAAACGACCTCTAGATGAGACGTTTGTAAAATAGTTACATTTCATAATTAATAATCGTTTGAAAACCGTAGGTTTTCGTTACAAAAGTATGTAAGCATAGAGTCCGCGTATGTGGCGGGAGATTCTATTACATAACCATAGTTACAAAAGATAATGCTAAGGAATCTCCGTTAAATGCAGTTTGGAAATCATGCGACTCTAGCTAGAAATCCTGGAGTGATCCTACTCCGTGAGTGTACCTGAGATACAAAGCTAAAAAGTGTCAACCAAAAAGGTTGGTGAATCTCACAGGTTTAGTAATAAGTAGGTGTCATGAACCACAAGTATGTACCCGTATTGCTATCCAGCAAAGTAAGTAAATCAGTTTATCAGTACAGTGCCATGAGCTCATAAGTTGAAGCTTAACCGTGTAGTGTGAAATAAATCACGTACCCCCGTGAGTGCTATCCGCACACTCATATGTAACAAATACTAATATGTCTGTTTCTACGTGTAAATCAGTACGTGGTGGCGCTACCACCCCAGACAGGGATTGTCAGTCCCAAATGGATCCATCTATTAGTAATCGCGCTTAAGTCCATAACTAACAACTTACGATTAGGAGGCTTTCAGTGGATAAAAGTAACTCATGCGTTTGTTTGTAATCAGTAATGTTTCAGTTCAGTACATTGTGTTCATACGTAAAACAGTTGCTAAGTATCTCACCCCAAAGTATAAAACAGTAAAAGTGGGGCTGTAAGACTCACCTGAGCCTTTGCAAGTACGTTTATGTCAATAAACGAGTAAGTAGTATCAATCGTAGGTTCTCCGAACCCGTAACCTTCTAGTGCCTAAACACGTAAGGTTAAGTAAGTAGATGTCTCGCAAGACCATCTAGGCTAGTTGTTCATACAACCCGTTGTGTGTAAATGTTGGTTCGTTCTCGTTTGTATCAAAGTATACGGCCCGTTGGTGATTTGTTATAATTAAAGTTTATCATTTATAACGCAATTTAGTGTAATTGTAATAGAAAGTATGTTCTATGGCGTTTGTTAAGTCGTATGACATAAGTATTTGAAGTTGTGTAAGTTCGACACTTAGTAAAATCTGACTTTTCAAGGTTCTGTCATGTGCGACGTAGCGTGCGACGTAGGGTGCGACGTCAGGTGCGACGTCGGGTGCGACGTCAGATGCGACGTCAGGTGCGACGTCAGGTGCGACGTCAGGTGCGACGTGGGTATGTACGTCGCATGGTGCGACCTTCGCAAATCAATGCGACGTAGGGGGCAGCGTCGCTAATGCGACGTTGAGGTTTTTATGCGACGTAGGCCGCGACGTCGCAGAGGCCCCTGGCCAAATGCGACGTAGCGGTCTGATGGCCGGAATTTTTGTCGAAAACGAGTTTTCCGGTTTCCGTTGGGTCCAAATCTTTTACCCAACCCTTATATGAACATATTAAGCCTATTTAAACCATAAATTAGTAAAAAAATGATCAAAAACGAGAGATGTCGGGATTTGTCGGAAACTTACAAAGTGTCGGATTGAAAATCCGAAAAGATGAAGTTGTAGATCGTGTGATGGTGAACGTTTTTCTCCAAAGATGTGGTATGATTCGGCGTCGTTTAGTATGTTTATTTGTCGATTATGTGAGGTTTTTGGGTGTTGGTGGTGATTAGAAAGAAAGAAAGAGAGAGAAAAGAGAGATAGAGTGTGAGGTGAAAATGAGAGGAGGAGAAAGGAGGTGGGGGTTTTTACCTCCACTTTTCGTTCCCCGTTCTCCGTGCGGTGTTCGTTTTCTCCGTCGTTTAAACGCTAAATATTTATTTTACGCGTTTAATTATATTTATAAATCACAAATCTCGTTAAATAATTTATTTAAATTATTTTATTAAATCTTTAATAGGTTAAATTAATTTTAATCACTTTTGTTTATAAAATCGTGTACGTTTTATTCGAGTAGTACACGTCAGTTATTAACTATTATAAAATAGCATTTCAGTTATAATTGCGTTATTTTAGTTTATAAACATTTGTTCACCAACGTCCGTGTTAACCGAATAGAATTTCATTCTATTTAAGTTGCGTACGATTTAATCAAATCGCAAAGTTGTATATATTAACCAACATATAATCTGATACATAAATTAGCCTAATACAGAACTAATTACATGTATTAACAAAGAGTTAGGCGCTAATACTAGCCCTAATTTGGCGGTTGTTACATTCTCCCCTTGTTAAAAGAATTTCGTCCCGAAATTAGCTCGATTGCACGGTTGGTGCGTTATCAGGGAAGAGATGTGGGTATTTCAGTCGCATTTGGTCTTCCCGTTCCCAAGTGAATTCAGGACCACGCTTAGAATTCCACCTGACTTTTACGATGGGAATACGACTCTGTTTTAGTTGTTTGACCTCGCGGTCCATGATTTCCATAGGTTTCTCAACGAAATGAAGTTTATCATCGATCTGAATTTCGTCGAGCGGTATAATCAGTGTCTCATCAGACAGACATTTCTTCAGATTAGAAATGTGGAATGTGTTGTGAACGCTGCTAAGTTCAGCAGGAAGTTGCAGGCGGTATGCCACTGGACCAATCTTTTCAAGGATTTCGAATGGCCCGATGTATCTAGGATTTAGTTTGCCTCGTTTTCCGAATCGAATGACACCTTTCCACGGTGCCACTTTGAGAAGTACCTTGTCCCCTACTTGGAACTCAAGGTGTTTGCGTCTCACGTCAGCATAGCTTTTCTGACGATCCCGCGCGGCTTTTAGTCGGTTTTGTATGCCGACGATCTTTTCAGTTGTTTCATGTATGATTTCTGGACCGGTGAGTTGTGTATCCCCCACCTCAGTCCAACAGATAGGTGATCGGCACTTACGACCGTACAGTGCCTCGAAGGGTGCAGCCTTTATGCTGGTGTGATAACTGTTGTTGTACGAAAACTCGCACAACGGCAAGTGATTTTCCCAGTTTTTACCGAAGTCAACTACGCAGGCACGTAGCATGTCTTCCAGTGTTTGTATGGTTCGTTCGCTCTGGCCGTCGGTTTGAGGATGGTAAGCCGTACTCATATCCAGACGAGTACCAAAAGATTTTTGTAGTGATTGCCAGAAGCGAGAAGTAAACCGAGCGTCTCGGTCGGAGATGATTGAGATGGGCACGCCGTGTCTTGACACGATCTCTTTCAGGTAAATCCGTGTCAAACGTTCCATCTTATCAGTTTCCTTGATGGCTAGGAAATGAGCAGATTTAGTGAGTCGATCGACGATCACCCAAATGGTATCGCAACCGCTAGAAGTTTTCGGGAGCTTAGTAATGAAATCCATGGTGATCTGCTCCCATTTCCATTGTGGTATTTCGGGTTGTTGTAGCAAGCCGGAAGGTTTCTGGTGTTCAGCTTTAACTTTAGAACAAGTAAGACACTTGCCAACATAGGTTGCAATGTCAGATTTCATGTTGGGCCACCAATACATTTCCTTGATGCCGTGATACATTTTGTCGGCACCGGGGTGTATAGAGTATTTAGACTTGTGAGCTTCATCCATCACCAATTCTCGCAGGTTCCCAAAACTTGGTAGCCAGATTCGATTCGAGAAGTATTTGGCCCCGTTAGGTTTGGTTTCAAATTGTTTGTCCATGCCTCGCAAGGCCTCGTTTATCAAGTTTTCTGGTTTGAGTGCTTCGAGTTGAGCGGCGAGAGTTTGATTGATGAGGTCGTTGTGAATGGTCATACAGAGAGCTCGAACTCGAAGTGGTTTCACTCGTTCTTTTCGGCTTAAGGCATCGGCGACAACATTTGCCTTGCCTGGATGATAGCGAATTTCGCAATCGTAATCAGTGAGCAACTCGACCCATCGACGTTGCCTCATGTTGAGATCCTTTTGATCGAAGATATGTTGGAGACTTTTATGGTCGGTAAAGATTGTACACTTGGTACCGTATAAGTAATGTCTCCAGATTTTCAGAGCGAATACAACAGCCCCCAACTCTAGGTCATGAGTTGTGTAATTCTTTTCGTGGACCTTGAGTTGTCGAGAGGCGTAAGCGATGACCTTGTCTCGTTGCATCAACACGCAACCAAGACCTAGGTGTGAAGCATCACAGTATACCACGAAGTCATCGTTGCCTTCGGGTAAAGATAAGATAGGTGCACTGCAGAGTTTTTGTTTTAGTAGATGAAAAGCCGACTCCTGTTTGTCAGTCCAATCGAACTTCTTTTCTTTTTGAGTCAGTGCAGTGAGAGGTAGGGCTATTTTCGAAAAATTCTCAATGAACCGCCTGTAGTATCCGGCGAGTCCTAAGAATTGGCGTACCTCGGTCGGGGTTGTAGGTGCTTGCCAACATTTGATAGCCTCGATTTTTGAAGGATCGACATGAATCCCTTGATTGTCAATGACGTGTCCAAGGAATTGAACGGTTTGTATCCAGAACTCACACTTAGAGAATTTGGCGTATAACTCTTCGTGTTTGAGCAGCTCTAGGATGGTTTTCAGGTGTTGCGCGTGTTCTTGTTCAGTGCGTGAGTAAATCAAGATGTCATCGATAAAGACGATAACAAACTTGTCAAGGTAAGGTTTGCACACCCGATTCATAAGATCCATGAATACTGCCGGTGCGTTGGTTAAGCCGAATGGCATCACTTGGAATTCATAATGCCCGTAGCGAGTTCGGAAAGCTGTTTTTGGAATGTCATCGTCACGAACTCGGAGTTGATGATAACCTGACCGTAGATCGATCTTTGAATAAAAACTCGATCCCTGAAGTTGGTCAAACAGGTCATCGATGCGAGGAAGTGGGTAACGGTTCTTGACAGTTAATTTGTTGAGTTCACGGTAGTCGATGCACATGCGGAAAGAACCGTCTTTCTTTTTCACAAACAGGACCGGAGCTCCCCAAGGTGAGGAACTTGGTCGAATGAATCCCTTGTCCAGGAGTTCCTGTAATTGAGTAGACAACTCCTGAAGTTCGGATGGGGCTAGTCGGTAAGGGGCTCGTGCCACGGGTGCTGCACCTGGCACAAGATCAATAGAAAATTCGACTTGTCTAGTTGGCGGTAGGCCAGGCAAGTCTTCAGGAAAGACTTCTGGGAAGTCTCGAACAATAGGCACATCCTCAAGTCGCTTCTCCACCGACTTTTTCTCCATAACGTGTGCGAGGATTGCCTGATACCCTTTTCTTAAGTATTTTCGGGTTTTCATGCAAGAAATGATGTTTATTCTCGTCCCACCGGTCTCCCCTTGTATGCTCAAAGTTCCACCGGTGACGAGAGGAATGCGTACAATTTTCTCGAAACAAACGATTTCGGCTCGGTGTTTGGACAACCAATCCATACCGACGATGATGTCAAAGCTGCCGATTTCGACAGGTATCAAGTCAATGGGAAAGAGCTCATTAGCTAAGTTCAGAGTGCAATTAGGTATCACACTGTCGGCCTCAATAAGTTTTCCGTTTGCCAATTCTATTGTGTACTTAGAATCTAAGGCAATAGGTGTAGTGTCAAGTAGTGGATAAAATTCGTCGGAAATAAAGCTCTTATCAGCACCAGTATCGAATAATACAGATGCAGTCAAGTTGTTGAGAAGAAACGTACCCGTGACCACATTCGGGTCTTGACGGGCTTCCCCAGATTTCAGTACAAAAGCTCTTCCTCGAGCATTGTTATTGTTCCTGTTGTTGTTGTTGTTCAGCTTCGGGCAGTCTTTCTTGAAATGCCCCGTTCCGTTGCACCCATAACAAGTCTTTGGTGCCGAGGTGTTGGTGTCAGTGGTGTTTGATCTACAGTCCTTAGCCAAGTGTCCAAATCTCTTACACTTGCTACAGGGACACGAACCAAAGTGGTGTCGTTGGCACTTGGAGCAGTAGGGCTTGGTTCCCTTGTATGCTCCCTTGTCATCAGTATTGGAGGTGTAGGCTTTAATGGTTTCAGGTTTCTTGGTTTGGTGGTTGTTGTGGTTGTCGGACCATTTTCTTTTATTGTTGTTGTTGGAGGATGGAGTGGGTGGTTCTGGGTCCTCGTTCATGGCTAGAAGTTCATGGGCCAACCGAATGGCGCCGTGAAGGGTGGTTTGGTTTGATGAGGCGACATTTCCCCGGACAGGTTCCGGGAGGCCGCGGATGTATTTCTTAATCTTGTCGGGCCCAGTACCTGCCATAACTGGGCGAAGAACAGTAAGTTGTTGGAATCGGGTGGTGTATCCGACGATATCAGTTCCTTGTACTTTTAAATTCCAGAACTCTTCGTCCAGCTTGTGAAGTTGTTCGGACGGGCAATACTCATCAGTGAGCATTTTCTTCAGGTCCTCCCAAGGGAGTAGGTAAGCGGTGTCAATACCCACAGACTGGGTATAGGAATTCCACCACGAGAGGGCACCATCTTCAAGGGTGCAGGTGGAGAATTTGACCTTGTCGTCTTCCGCACATTTGCTGATGCGGAAAACTGATTCCATCTTTTCGAACCATCTGATAAGTCCGATGGCTCCTTCAACCCCCTTGAAGCTCAAGGGTTTGCAGTTTTGAAAATCCTTGTATGAACAAGGTTTAGCAGCAGAGGTTTCAGCGGCATCGCTGTTTCTTGTGGAACCTGGTGGAGTATTCCGAGCTAAGGCTTCAGTAACAGCCTGGGTTATGAGGGAGGTAATCTGGGCATCGGTGTAAGGTCTTGACTTTGGCGGCATGACTCTTCAATAAAAGAAATGAAGATACATGAGATTTTGCAAGAAAGTTGTATGTATTTCAGATGTACATGTATATAGGTGGTAATACATAACATCAATATGAAAAAGGATCATGGCAATTTATATGAGTCAAAGCAGCAAGAAATATTTGATAGATGATGCTAGTTTAAAGGTTACATCCTACGGATGTATTACAAAAGGTGTCGGGAATTATCACATCCGACTGAAACATAGAGTAGTGCTTAGACAGTTACTAGATTACAGGATAAAGACTACACTAGTTTTAACGTAGATTAATTTGTTCCATCATCGTGACAAGACGGTCCACCGTGTTTGCAAGCCTGCTAGCTTGTCGGGCGTTGTCTTCTGCTAATGCTAGTCGTTGTACCAATCCACGGGTATATTCTTCCGTTTCCCGTGAGCGTTGTTCACACTCCTCAAGTCTGTGTTTCAAAAGAGTGGTTTCCACGCTTATCTCCACCACTCTGTTGAGAAGAATGTCCACATTTGTAACGGTGGTTTCGTGATTCTCAGAGACTTGTTCGATGCGCTCAAGTGCTGTAAGTCTCCAGTTTTCGTTTGTTTCCTGCAACACGACATCCATGGTGCGAAGTCGTTGCTCGTGTTGGTTCACCCTAGCAGCTAAGGCCGGCAAGGTAGAGTGAGTGGGGTACGGGCCAGCTCGAGGCAACCTAGCGTTCCTCCTTGCTACCCTTGGGTTCTGCGACCCGGATTGAGAACGAGATGAATTGGATGGGATGTTTGCCATTTCTGAGACAAAGCGTTAGTAAGATGAGGCTAATATATATACATATACCATATCCAGCCTAGTGTCTAGCACGTATCAAGTAATGGTCCGGTTCTCTCGTAGTCAGAGTCAACTATCGTATCCCTGTTCAACATAATTATTTCAGATCTTACATCATCTTTCCTTAATTGTACATAGTTGATCAGGCTATGTTAAATTAAAGTTGTATGTTGTAATTCCTGAACTAGTCATGTCTAATAAGAGAATACTGCCTAACGGTCATAGTCTAGGCCCACTAAATGCAACCTAGTTCACTATAACCTTAGGCTCTGATACCAATCTGTAACACCCCCAAGTTTAACGAGTTGCGGAAGCATACATTGGGTGTTACTAATCAATATACAAAGCACAAGATTAATAGTAAACGACCTCTAGATGAGACGTTTGTAAAATAGTTACATTTCATAATTAATAATCGTTTGAAAACCGTAGGTTTTCGTTACAAAAGTATGTAAGCATAGAGTCCGCGTATGTGGCGGGAGATTCTATTACATAACCATAGTTACAAAAGATAATGCTAAGGAATCTCCGTTAAATGCAGTTTGGAAATCATGCGACTCTAGCTAGAAATCCTGGAGTGATCCTACTCCGTGAGTGTACCTGAGATACAAAGCTAAAAAGTGTCAACCAAAAAGGTTGGTGAATCTCACAGGTTTAGTAATAAGTAGGTGTCATGAACCACAAGTATGTACCCGTATTGCTATCCAGCAAAGTAAGTAAATCAGTTTATCAGTACAGTGCCATGAGCTCATAAGTTGAAGCTTAACCGTGTAGTGTGAAATAAATCACGTACCCCCGTGAGTGCTATCCGCACACTCATATGTAACAAATACTAATATGTCTGTTTCTACGTGTAAATCAGTACGTGGTGGCGCTACCACCCCAGACAGGGATTGTCAGTCCCAAATGGATCCATCTATTAGTAATCGCGCTTAAGTCCATAACTAACAACTTACGATTAGGAGGCTTTCAGTGGATAAAAGTAACTCATGCGTTTGTTTGTAATCAGTAATGTTTCAGTTCAGTACATTGTGTTCATACGTAAAACAGTTGCTAAGTATCTCACCCCAAAGTATAAAACAGTAAAAGTGGGGCTGTAAGACTCACCTGAGCCTTTGCAAGTACGTTTATGTCAATAAACGAGTAAGTAGTATCAATCGTAGGTTCTCCGAACCCGTAACCTTCTAGTGCCTAAACACGTAAGGTTAAGTAAGTAGATGTCTCGCAAGACCATCTAGGCTAGTTGTTCATACAACCCGTTGTGTGTAAATGTTGGTTCGTTCTCGTTTGTATCAAAGTATACGGCCCGTTGGTGATTTGTTATAATTAAAGTTTATCATTTATAACGCAATTTAGTGTAATTGTAATAGAAAGTATGTTCTATGGCGTTTGTTAAGTCGTATGACATAAGTATTTGAAGTTGTGTAAGTTCGACACTTAGTAAAATCTGACTTTTCAAGGTTCTGTCATGTGCGACGTAGCGTGCGACGTAGGGTGCGACGTCAGGTGCGACGTCGGGTGCGACGTCAGATGCGACGTCAGGTGCGACGTCAGGTGCGACGTCAGGTGCGACGTGGGTATGTACGTCGCATGGTGCGACCTTCGCAAATCAATGCGACGTAGGGGGCAGCGTCGCTAATGCGACGTTGAGGTTTTTATGCGACGTAGGCCGCGACGTCGCAGAGGCCCCTGGCCAAATGCGACGTAGCGGTCTGATGGCCGGAATTTTTGTCGAAAACGAGTTTTCCGGTTTCCGTTGGGTCCAAATCTTTTACCCAACCCTTATATGAACATATTAAGCCTATTTAAACCATAAATTAGTAAAAAAATGATCAAAAACGAGAGATGTCGGGATTTGTCGGAAACTTACAAAGTGTCGGATTGAAAATCCGAAAAGATGAAGTTGTAGATCGTGTGATGGTGAACGTTTTTCTCCAAAGATGTGGTATGATTCGGCGTCGTTTAGTATGTTTATTTGTCGATTATGTGAGGTTTTTGGGTGTTGGTGGTGATTAGAAAGAAAGAAAGAGAGAGAAAAGAGAGATAGAGTGTGAGGTGAAAATGAGAGGAGGAGAAAGGAGGTGGGGGTTTTTACCTCCACTTTTCGTTCCCCGTTCTCCGTGCGGTGTTCGTTTTCTCCGTCGTTTAAACGTTAAATATTTATTTTACGCGTTTAATTATATTTATAAATCACAAATCTCGTTAAATAATTTATTTAAATTATTTTATTAAATCTTTAATAGGTTAAATTAATTTTAATCACTTTTGTTTATAAAATCGTGTACGTTTTATTCGAGTAGTACACGTCAGTTATTAACTATTATAAAATAGCATTTCAGTTATAATTGCGTTATTTTAGTTTATAAACATTTGTTCACCAACGTCCGTGTTAACCGAATAGAATTTCATTCTATTTAAGTTGCGTACGATTTAATCAAATCGCAAAGTTGTATATATTAACCAACATATAATCTGATACATAAATTAGCCTAATACAGAACTAATTACATGTATTAACAAAGAGTTAGGCGCTAATACTAGCCCTAATTTGGCGGTTGTTACAGTATATGTATGAAAGTCGGTAGTAAATAAGTCGGTAAAATAATACATTTGTATATGTATTAAAGTCGGTAGTAAATAAGTCTGTAAAACAATACATTTGTATATGTATTCAAATCAGTAAGTAAATAAGTCGGTAAAATAATACATTTGTATTTGTATTAAAGTCGGTAAGTAAATAAGTCTGTAAAACAATACATTTGTATATGTATTCAAATCAGTAAGTAAATAAGTCGGTAAAATAATACATTTGTATTTGTATTAAAGTCGGTAAGTAAATAAGTCGGTAAAATAATACGTTTGTAATTGTATTAAAGTCGGTAAAATAATACATTTGTAATTGTATTAAAGTCGGTGAAATAATACATTTGTAATTGTATTAAAGTCGGTAAAATATTACATTTGTATATGTATTTAATAATTTAAAATAAGTACATACAGTAAACAAGTATATTAAGTAAGCAAGTATATTCAGTAAACAGTATATTCAGTAAACAAATACATTTAGTAAACAAGTGATGCACCTCCCCCAAAGTAAAAACAGTAAAAAGGGGCAGTGAGACTCACCTGTAGAGCAAGCAATCCTAAAGTGCGTGCGTATGCCAACAGTAATCTCCTAATGCCCTAAACACGCAAGATTTTGTATTTGTAAGTGTACGCGTAGTAATTCGTTTGTTTAGTTGTTCATTTGGTTGGTTATGTCCAAAGTACTCGTCTCGTATTATGTTTGAAGTTTTGTAAATCGAGTACGACTCATTGGTGACAATTTGAAATCATATTCCAAAAATGTAATTAAGTTTGTTTCGAGTTCAAGCTTATCGTTTTATGGTTCGTTTATGTCGACTTGGTCAAACATGTTCGGTTTGACCCGAAACTTTTACATAAGTCCTAATACGTCAAAATAAGTTTATAAAAATTATTGGTTCGTCTCGGGGTTAACCCGAAGTGTCGGTTTTATGAAATTACCAAAACAGTCCCTTTGTGTTCATTTTCCAGATTTTAAACCCGATAAACCTCTCGGTTTGGACTACTTCTAATCCGATTCATACCTAACCAAAAATCACACATGTTCTCATATATGTCGTGGTCATATCTGCATTTTATGGTATTTTTACATGTCCGTTTATTATTTTTAACAAAAATAAATATGAAGAGTGGTCGGTTTCGGCTCAAAACAGACCTCGGCTCAAAGATTAGCTTCTACACTAAAAACCGTGTATTTTAAGAGATGGCCATAGAAGAACTTTTTGTACAAGACATTCACAGGAAGATTTTGGTATAAAGTTCATGCGTTGATTCATCCTACAACTCAAGTTATGGCCTCGAGAAGGAGGCGAATGTTTCATGGCCGCCGGAACAGTCTCGCACCCTCTAACGGAATAATTATTTTAAAATAGCAAACGAAGTCAAAATGTTACAAAATAATTTTTGATAGAAAGCTTATTCCTTATACTTCATTTTAGGTTCAAGAAAAACGTTATTTCATGGAGAAATGATTTTTCTAAAAATCGTTGAAGTGGAAGAAAAATCTGGACAGGAAACTTATCTCAAGATTTCAAGTTTAAATTCGCATTTCGTTTTATGTTTTGGACATTTCTTGGTTTAGAGACTACTAAAACATGGTAATATATGTGTTATGAGTAAAATACAAAAGTAACAAAGTTCTTACAATGATTTTATAACCGTGGAGAAGGAGAAGAAGACGTTGTGCTCGTTTTGATGCGTTTTCTTGAATTTCCGACTTGGCGGTCGATGGTGGCTCTATGGTGGATTATGGTGGTGACCTTGGTGGTTGTGGGGGCTGGAAAACCAGTAGGAATTTCGTGGTTGAGGGAGTGGGAGAGAGAGAGAGAGAGTGAAAGTTAGTGAGAAAGTGAAATGAGGATGGAAATGGTGGTGGTTTGGTTATGTTTACAATCAAGGGGGCATGATCCACAAATTTGGGGAGGGAATATGGGTTAGAAATCTGCATATTTTATGGGTCCCACTCACATGTGAGTGATTTAATCTTGTTCCCCAAGTTATGCTACGTGCGGTGTTCGTTTACCCGTTCGTTTCGTCGTCCGTTTAAACGTTAAACGTTTTATGTATTAGTTTTCGTTAACGATTTAAGTCACGATATTTTTAGTGAAAGTTTTACTTAAAAGATATATTTTAGGTTACTAAAATGTAATTTGGGTTTTCGTTTGGTCGTCGGTTGCGAATTGTTCGTTTCTTCGAATCGTGTAACGTATAATTAGACGTTATATAATATACGTACGTTTTTAAGTAACGAATGAACTTTAGATTATTTTGAGTTGAAGTATTAGTCAAATAATACTTGGAAACATTTATAAAATGTTTTGACAAAGTGTCGGTGATAGTTTGTGAATTTGTTTGTATATGATTATTAAATAATCTTTTCACGTTATATATATATATACATTTATATATATAATACTTGTATACTTGAGTATTGACACGTATATATAACACGTGATTTAAAAGTTTAAATTTGGACGTAAATTTGGGTCATTTTTTTGACCGGGTGTCACACATACCGTTATGTATATTAATTTAGTATGTATTAAAACGATCATACCTCAACCTGCCTAATGGAGAAAAAAAACTCATGGCTACGACGGAAATTCTCAAAACAAATTGTTGGAGGCATTTTTTAGCAATCCATCGCATCTCCTATCTCTACTGGTCATTCTCTAATTCCGATGCTTTAAAATGAACTTTAAACTCATTTTCGAAAGACAAAAACTCCGCAACATATGTCCTCCTACTTAGCTTCCAACTCAACAAATCGAGCAACTAAACCCCTGACACTTTCGCTCAAAGCGACTCCTCTATATTCTTTAACTTTTTGAGGGTATTTTTCTGATCTTTAAGCTTCGCTTTCAACTTAATTTTGAGATGATATACCTATTCAAGCTTTGCTACCTTCTGACTTGGGCGGCTATTTGATCGTCGAGAATAACAGTATCAATCTTCAACCGTTGTGTGATACCCTCTCTTTCTTCACTAAAAAGACACAAGTATCTCACTTTCTAATTCCCTAACCTTCCAGCTAAACAATATTGGTGTATAAGGACAATAACTTGTTTAGCACCCCCTGAGGGTAGTTGGTAACCTCCCAATGACAATCATTTCAGATTCATTTGGTAAAGAGGGGATGAATTTCTCACAAATCTCATCAATATCCAACAAAACCCAATATCTTATACTCAACTTCGAGTGAAATACCTTATCTCCTACTTCTGGATCAATGTGAAGAGAAGGCTCGTTGTACTTACCCTCGTCAGCAACACTATCATCCTGATGATTATAGATATAAACAACATCATTCTCTACACCATGAAGTTGTTGCTATCCATGATCAATAGTAATCTTCAGTCAAAAGGATGAATAACAACATTCTCAATACTGGTGAGGTGTGAAGCTTCATTTTCACCTAATAGTCGTGATCCATCCACCACTCCGTTAAGGGATGTACGATAGTATATAGGGGTACTTAATTAAATGATGATAAGCAATGGTTCTATCTCCAAGGCCCTACATTAGATCTCAAAATTAATAATCCTGAGAACTCCTATTGGTGCTAACTGCATGACATTAACATTGTAGTATTGAAAGTACCAAAAGTAATAATCGGGAAAATGGGAAATGCATATCGGTATAACCAAAGAAATGGGTGTATAAACCGATCATACCCTCCAGTGTATTATCAATAGTCACATTCGGACATGAAATTAAAGGATCCATAATTTGTGGAATTCTATTATATGTACAAAGTTTGAAAACTTTCACTCGACACATCTAAGAGTCACTAATACGCATATTACTCTTAGCCATGGAGACCTATTCAAATGAAAACAACTTTAGGTGGACACAAGAAACGCATCACAATAGTACTGCAAAGAAACATACCCAAACTTGTTGTTAGTTGCTGCTACCAAAACTGTTGTCATTGGTCGCGGTCAATGGTTGCCGCCAATGGTTGCTGTCAATGGTTGCTACCAATGGTCGCGTTCAATAATTGCTGTCAATGGTTGTTGCCAATGTCAATGGTTGATGCCAATGGTTGCTGTCAGTGGTTACCTTTAAAGATTAACTTCGGGTATTACTTAAAAACGAAGGCCATCCACATGAACAAAGGCACGATGATCAAAAATATTATAAGTAAGTACGCACTTACAATGGCCGAAGCCTACGTAGCCGAAGCCTACGTAGCCGAAGACCTTGAATTGATAACCAACACTTTAGTTTCGATGCTTGAAGGCTTGACAGCTGATGCCTCTTGTTGCCAAGGGATAGATTGTCGAATATCTTAGTTCCAATGGCCAATGAATTGGATCAAGGATCGGTGATCGAAGATAACAGTGCCCAAACCCTTGAAGCCGAACATCCAAGGGTAGATGCTACAGCCGAATGGTTGCCATGACCAAACAAACGTTTATTGCGTACCCAATGATCGAACAATATTTTGATGTCGTTCACCCAATGACCAAACATTTGTTGATGTCGTTTACTCAATGACCGAACAAACTTTAATGTCGTTCACCCAATGACCAAACAATTTTTTGATGTCGTTCACCCAGACCGAATTAATTTTAATGTCGTTCACCCAATGTCTGAACAATTTTTTAATGTCGTACACCCGATGGCCGAATACCTTTTACTGTCAAAGGTTTACCATCAAAGGATTAGTGTCAAAGGTTCACTATCAAAGGTTTGCTGTCAAAGTTTACTGTCAAAGGTTGCTGTCAAATGTTAACTGTCAAAACTTGCAGTCAAAGCTTGTAGTCTCACGTTAACAATCAAAGTTTGCTATCAAAGGTTTACTCTCGACAAAGAAACTAATACACCATATAAAACTATGTTCGATGGGTACGATGATCGCCTTCCTTTCACCAAAGATTACAATCACAACGTTGTCACCGAATACCCTTGTTGTTGAGGACTGATATAACGTAAAAAGTCATGTTTTTACATACATATTTCTGCACTTTTTGGATTAAACTTTCGTGAAAACATTTCAAAACATTCATTTATTACCAAAAATCACCAAGGTAGTCCATTTATAGGCGTTGCAATAAAAATCAATAAAAACGTCCAATTATCAAGAAAAACAAAGCCAATAAAGCCACTCCGGTTTTTCTCATTATTACTCACCCTATGGATATAGACCTTAATGCATATCTCTGGATTCCATAGGAAAATATGAGACCTGTGGTTCAAGAATCATGGAAAACGGGTGAAGAACGAAGAAGATATAGTACTCGGCGTACCACCGATCGTCATCCGGAATATGCAAAAGTTATACATCTCTGAAAATGGCAAACTTAGTTTCATTTGAAGCGTAACGGAAAAACGAATCCAACGGTGTAAGAATCAAGCGAATCGGGCTTAGAACGAAGAAGATACGAGCGAACACAAGCAACGAACGGAGCGAACAAAGGCCGAAACAACCACCACCACCCCCTTAAGGTGCCGTTTAAGGGCCGTATACGGCCCCCTAGGTCCGTTTGGCTACTGTTTAGCCTTGGCAATTGGTACCCTGGGGCCATTTGACCCCCCTTAGTGCTTGCTAACTCCGTTTGCGCTTTGTAGATTGTTTCTTGTGCTTAAATGGTGGTACCTCAACTTCAAGCCTTTCCCTATAAATAGGAGGCCATTCTCCTCATTTCACCACACCCTCATTCTTTCACATTTCTCTCTCTCTCTAGAAATCTCTCTCTCTAGTTTGTAATAGTTTTAGTTAGTTTATCTCTCTAGTTTCTCTCTCTAGAGAACTAGAGAGAAATAAGTAGTGGTTCCAGTTAGAGGAAAGTTTTTAGCTTGGTAATATCATTGTAATCAAGTTCAGAACGTTGTAATCCTCTGCATTACTCTACTAATCTGGTATTACTATCTTTCTCTCTCTTACTGTTATAATGTTTGCTATGCATGTTATTGCGGTACGATTTATGATTGTTGCCATGATTATTACGTAGATTAATATGTGATTTTTGGAATATAAATGTTAGGATTAGGGATGATGTTTGATTAATATTATATATGATTGGAAGTTGTTATGCTGTGTACATGTTTTACGCTTATCCTGAATATAGACTTAATTAATCACCCTTTCCGGTCTCTCATGTGACTGTTGACTTAGGATAGGATCTGATCAACCCTAACTACAAATATATAGTTATCTCCTGTACTGTATGAAGCTGTGGGATCATCGTAAAATGTCAGAATACTTGGTATAGCGTTGGAAATACCACTGGTAGAGTACAAACACGTGGAAGCCAAGGAAATGCCGACGGTCTATCTCACCGTGAATTACTTGGAAGTACCCCTTCCAGATATGGGTCTAGGTCCTGTCAAGCTGTGAAAATTCTATAGTACAACGTTAAACTACCTCTGGTTATAAAGCTGTGTAAAGACTTATGCGATCTATAAAACACCGTAGATTTACCTAGGGTTAGAGTACTGTGGAACATAAACGCACTATACACTGGACATATACCTAGGGATGAACGACCGATGGCAAATGAGGGTCTACTTCAGGACGGAAGTAAAAGCACTTAATCAGATATAATATGAGTTTTGAAATGAAAGCAAGGATGCCGGTTGTGCTCCCAGATGCTTAAACCCCTTAACTCTACTTAACCGATAGTTTAACCTATGTGGCATACAACCAGTATTATCCTGTTAAAATCAGATAGACATAGGTGTTAAGAAAGGTCATTAAATGTGGACTGTCGCCTTATTCCTGCACCCCATTTAGAGGGTCACTTGGTCTCCGAAAGTGACGGGGGGGGGGGGGGGGGGGGGGGGGGTTTAAGGCAGTCTCAGCTGATCAGAATCACGATAGCCTAGGGTTCAGTAACATATGCTTTTGGGGTTACACCAAGAACGTAGGATCCTAGTGTTTACACCAACCATTAGATGACTTTTAATTAGGATAATCTCCAATCAATCATATACTATCATCTCGAAACCCTAATATTGAAGTTCCGGCAATCACTCTCTACCTGCTACTTATTATCTTATTTACTTTCCTGTCATTTATTTTCTGTTAGTAGTTTAGATAAAACCAAAACCTACCTACCTTGTTTTAAAACCGATCCTATATGTGAACTTATCTTTGGTATATCAAATTCAATTCAATTCGTTTCGATTTTGGACGACACTCGAGTTATACTTGCCACCTTACCCACGAGGTAGGTAGCACGGGTAATTTGAGCCCCGCAAATACAAATTTTAAAACTTGACTAGTTGCTCTCCCTATTGCAGCCGGAGCAACGATTCAGGATGAAACCCGACCGACGGATAGGGGGACGACCAGTTTTTGACGCCACTGCCGGGGATCGGTTTAGGTCACGAATTGAATTCTACCTTAGATAATTAGCTTTAGGAGATCCTTCATTAAGAATATCATTACTTAGGAAGTTAATTGCTTTAATAATTAGATAATTTAGTCTTTAAACCCTAGAAAATACAAAAAAATTGAAAATGCTTAAAAACCCCAATTCTCCTTCAAGCCCTATCTCTCCTCTTAATCAAATGATGACGGATGAGATGAAGGCTATGGAAGATGTGGAATTCTTTGACTGTCCAGAGTATGAGTCAAAATCCTCTAACGTCGAAGAGGTCTATGTTAAGCATGTAGTTGAGAGCCCAAAAATATCGAGCTTAGACTTAGGTTTTGATAGATCTCAGCAGAAGATTCCAGCTTCTGTTACTATTTCCTTAAGTGGTCAACCCACATTTGACCCTGAGATTATGTCAATCCTGTCTAGGTATCCCCATTACCTTAGACCTACCACTTTACCCGAAGATGAACCATTTGGAATCGAAGTGTTCTTTTATTCACCCATGCCCTGGATGGATTTAAACGAACGTCTTCACTGCCTAGATGAATATTTTGAATACGATCTCCCAGATATTTTGCGAGCCCACCCCACTACACTTATATCAAGTGTAGCTGAGGAAAAGAGTCTCCAATATCAGGCCGAGACTAAGCCTAAGACAGAAACATCAAGCCCTAGTTACATTGAATTTAGGAACAATCAACCAGAATCTGAGATTGGCCATCACCTAGGAATTTCTCAAAGCCCCGATATGAGAATGGATATATGTGCTGACTTCCTTAGAAATCTTAAGATATATGACTTCCCATTTTCATACGAATAGATAAAAACCTTTGTGGAAATTTATAGGATGATAAGATCTCTCCGTAATGATTATAACAGAAAAACCAGTTGTCATCAAAATCAGAGATAGATCTTTTAATGGATTTATTATCCAGCACCGATTATTCTCCTGTCTCACAAACAAAGATAAATCGTTATGTTGCGGCCCTGATTGATGAACTCGAATATTGGATTGAGAGAAACCCTATTAAACCTGTCTCGATTTATGTACATATTCCATTCTTTGCTGATCTTGCTTCTTATTTGATTAACGAATTGAGAGTTATTTTTCCTGAATCGACTGAGGAAGTTATTGAGTCTGCTTTCTTTGCAAAAAGGAAGGAGCTTCATATCCAGCTAATTCAGTTGTTTCAACAGACTAGATTTCCGTTTACAAATCAACAAAAGAGTGATATCAGGGAACTTTCGCAAGTAGTACACATTACTCACGGAAACCCTGATTCTAACGAAGAAACAGAATTTCTAGAAGTCTTAGGAAAATTACTCTTTGATCTCTGTTATTTAGATACAGGATTCAAGGATGGTATTTCGAACCCAAAGAAGGTAAAACGAGAGCTTAACCATTTCGTTGATGCATTGCTATAACTCGGTCAGGTAGAAAGAGAATTCTTAACTGAATTTGAGCAATACTATGTTAATCCTGCCAACTTAATTTACAATGTCATCCGAGCTCTTAGAGGTACGTTTATCTCTCGCCATACCTTATCTTTGTCTGAAGCTTCAACCGTATCCAAGAGTGTCATCCTGGACACTGACAGGTAAAGCAGGACAGTCTGGTAAGGACGAGCTCTCGTTCTTAACAAAGCGCTCTTGGGAGGCACCCCAAGCCTATCTAGGATTAGTAATAATAATAAGTTTAATTAGTAATTAATTTATCTTTTTTAAAGTTTCCTTAAAAACCAAAGAAAACGTTCTTTAAACTTTAATTCGCGCGATTCGCGTTTGTCCAAACTTTTTCAAAAATTTAACAAAGTTTTATTTTTAAAATTTTGGTAAATAAATTTTGGACTTGTTTTAAATTTTAAAGAACACAAAAATATTGTTTCGTTTAAACGCAAGAAACTTTTGCCGCGCAATTTAAAATACAATTTTAATTCGTGAAAACTTTTTATAAAGATTCGTATTCACTTTTGGTTACCTTATTAAAAATCGTAAAACCTTTCGAAAACCAATCGTACGTATCGTATCTTTCGAGTTTTAAATCGAAACGTATTTAAACCAAGAGGAGGGGCTTCACTACCAAACAAAAAGTCAAAAGTAAAAAATTTTCTCCCCTTTCTTCTTCCCAAGGCCGACGGCCACCATCACCCATCACCATCTCTTCAATTTTCCACCATTTTTGATGATTTAAAGCTTCACATTCATCATTTATTCATCTCTTGCGCATACATAACATCATTACAAAAATTGCAAGGTAATTCCTAACTCAAATCTTTGAATTTCATATACTTTTGAAAAGTTAGGGTTTCAAGCTTTGATCTATGAAATCCACGGTGAAAGCTTGTGTTTTATGGTTCAAAAGTGTTCTTGCATAATTGCTTAACATGATTATATGCTTGATTGAGAAGATTACTCGATGATTTGTGATTTTGAATTTCAAGTGTTGACTTTGAAAGGTCAAATTTGCTAGAAATGTTGACTTTTGATAGTTAGTAGCTTGTATTGACTTGTTTTAATTGATTCATGCTTTGTATGATTAGTTAAGCATAAGTACATTGATTACTAGTATTATATGAATGGTTTAGGCATCTTTTGGAAATTAAAGTAAGCTATATTTTTCGAAAACTCAATATTTTCGCATTTAGCTAAAAAAATTTTTCTCAAACTTTTTGCGCTTAGCTAAAATACTCCAAGCTTACAATATTCCCAATAGAATGCTAGTTAGCCTTTGGTCTTTTGCCGTTTATAATTTTCACCATTTTAATCAAATAAAGTGTTGGAGACTTTAAAGGTGACCATCACATTTGAGCTACCGTCATTCATTTATCAAAGTCTTTGATCTTGCAAAATCATTAAAAGTAACCGAATAAGTTGACACGTGTCTTTAATGACATGGTAATTGCATGAATACTAGTTTATGCTCGTTTATTGTTAACTTGTTATATTTGAGGTAATTACATGGTTTTTATAAACCTCATGCTCACTTAGATTAAGTTGCCATAAACGAAAGTAAGGCTAATTGCTAGTTAGTTGAAAATGATGAGTTTACTTGGATTTAAGTGCTAGTATTGTTTTTACTTTATTACCCTTGGAATATGTTAGACACTAATGGTTGTGAAAATTGCGGATTGAGGATTGGTTGTGCTGTAGGTTTAGCATCAATAATTTGCGGATATATCCATATTTTAAAGCCTACATTTCCAATTTTTGTTTAAAATTTGGAAATGAACTTAGCAAATTATTATGACTTATGCCTCTCATTTTCTTGTTACAGATGGATCTATCGCACCCTTCATTTAGGAAGCTTGCTTCGTCCCCAGGAAACATTGAATCAATCAGAAAATGGATTGGATAGTATTTGGGGAGCAATAGAGTTATCATATGGCAGGATATGAGACGGCTGGGTATTCGGGATGATTTGGAGGATTTATTGAAGTACGACACAGATGGTCTGGAGCACACTGCTTTCTTTCAGCTTTTCACCATTGATGAGGCCGTATACCGTGAGGTTATCACAGAGTTTATGATGACCTACGAGTTCCATGAGAGGATGGATATCACCGATAGGAAGAAGATCTCTTTTAGGTACCGTGGGAAGAGACATCATATGTCTGTTGGTGATTTCGGGTTTTATCTTGTCCTCTACACTCAGTCTCAGGTGCAGTCTGACTGGTTCACCAAGAGCTTCCAGTCTATCTCTAGCTTACCATCACGAGGACACAAAGATATTTGGAGAGAGTTAGCAGGTCCTGAGTTCAAGAGTTGTGTGAAGTCTTCAAAGATGATCAGACCAGCTCACCATGCTCTCCACAAGTAACTTTGTTGCACTATCTTCGGGAAGAGAGAGGGTGGAACAACTACAAAAGACGAGCTTAAGTTCATGGATGCGATCATAGGGAAGAGGAACCTGAATGTCGCATACATTCTAGCAGAGAGACTGGTGAGGGAAAATACAGGGGAGAAGCCAGTGTTTCTAGGAGCAATCATCACGAGATTATTAGTGGGCATGGGGATTCTCACTGATACTCACCGCGAAGAGTATACTCACCACACTAGCTCGCAGCCGTTTGACCTCGAGTACTGCAAGCTTATTCGGATGATTGAAGAGACTGATGACAGACAGTGCTTGTGGTACAATTCATGGCAGCCCATTCCTGGATGTTTTATGACCAGGCTGCGTGTAGCTACATCGATCGGAGATGTTGGTCCCAGATCCGAGACACCATCAGCAGCAGAGACAGCTGAGCTTGCATGAGGAGCCGGCCCTTCAGCACAGCCTACACAGGCTGTTGTTCATCACACAGACCCGGTCACTCCTCTTACTCAATATTATTTGTTACATGCTTTGCAGGTTATTCGTGATCAGCAGATTCTGACGGCTCAGAGGGACGGTATCCCAGATCTTGAACCTTTTCTATACAGATGTGGACCACCACCACCACCCACTACTCGCCCACATACCACTGCCCACCCACCACCTCCATCACATAGATGCCCACGTACACCTACCACATATTCCGCCCCACTACCCACTTACCACCGACCCACATTTTATACAGAGAGGGTTTACTCAGTACAGACTCCGACTCCAGCCCGTCAGCAGGCATCGTTGCCTCGACCGGTTGTACCCCTTCCTACTCATAGCCAGCATCCAGAGGCTAGTACATCATACAGACCCAACCTACTCTACCTTGGCACCGACAGCATTGGCCCTTGGTTGGATTTAGGTCCCATCTTCTCAGACCAGGTTCCCACCGAGAGTACACTTAGACAGATATATAAAGATATGCTGCAGACAGCAGGTGTGACCACTGAGACGATGCTTGCATATGGGTATGATGATGTGATGTCGCTTCCAGCGATCACTCTTAGATAACTACTGATTCAGATGGGATTACTTGATGCGGATGGTCCGAGAGTATCTAGTGGACAACAGTCAGTCGTTGGACCACCTGCCTAGCCTGATGATGCAGTTTCACAGGATCCACATGACTAGACTACTCCATCTTGATTATTGTTTCGTATCAGTGACTTTTGTACTATGGATTACTGTTGTTTCCTCTGATACTTGGATTATATTTTGGGATATTACTCAGCCTGTCTGTGGTTGAGCTTTATTATGTTTACTTTTATGTTTTGAATAAGTGATTGAATGTGTTGTGACGAATGAGCGAGAAGCCTCCAAGAGATGATGAGCATTCAAGAAAGAAACCGTGGAGCCAAAGGCAGACAAACAAAGCATACACAAATGCGGACCACGAAACCTAATTACATCTCTGGAAGGAGCATGGACTATCTTCTTCCGAAATTCGCATGTGCCAAAGATCTAAGTGGGATCTCAACCCACACCGCAACCACTCAGCAAGAATCGCCTCCAAATCTTTAAACACTAAGGTGTGGGATTCACCAATAAGAATCTCCACTTACATGATGGAACGATTCTCTGCTAAGGTGTTGTTAATTTTTTTAAGAGGTTTTTTTCTGAAATCTGAAGACCATCTGAAAATCATTGATTATAATAAGAGTTGGTCCTGACATCTAGATGCTGAACAATATTAAGTTGTTTATACTTTCGAAACTTCTTATACATATTTGGTCAATCATTTAAGACATTAAGCCGGTGCAATTTATGTCCTATAAATATGGATATAACATAAGAGGATTTAAAGCAATTCTGATATTCATAAGTTAATTAATGCTAAATAAACATTAGCTCAATATTCTACAGTATCTATAATAAATAAACTAATATAATAAATGAAAATCAAATGAGTGCCATATATTAAAAATTCTAATAGTTATCCACTTATCCCTTCAAGCTTTTATACCCAGTTCCCAATTAACTTCCATTTACTTTCCCATTTAAAGAATGAAGCTTTCAAGTCTCTTTTCATCTCCCAATTAATCCACTACCAAGAAGAAATAATTGCTCCTCGTTACTTCTATCGACTCTATATTGGACTTCATTCTTTTAAATTGCTCCTTGTTACTTCTAAGTTTGCAAATGTCGAAGGTGTTGTATCGTGTAAGAGAAGACTGATTTTGATATGGGGTTGAACAAACAGAGATAAATGAAGAGTTCTAGGGGAAGAAGAAACTATCTTTGTGTGTTTGTGATAGAGTAAGAGCTTGTTTCAGATGTTATAAGTGAAGGTTTTTAGTCTGAACTATTCAAGGGTTTTTCAGATCTTGAAGCTCTGAATGAAAGGAGAAAAACAAACACCTCTGAATCTGAAAACCTCTGACCGAATTAGAGGACAGTGATGTTTCAGATGTTTTTAGCAAAAAAAAAAAACAACACCTAAGTACAGATACAAGGAACTGTGCACTAGATCGACACGTCCAAAGCTGAACCGTCCTTCATGAAATCAGAGGTTCAAAGACCCACTTCGTCTCCTTTAATTTACCGATCTCAGCTTCATAATGACAATCGTCATCTGGGAATTTTTTTAACCTTCACTTCACTTTCATGATTTTATTTCGCTTTGTTAGCTTTAAAAATACAAAGGAATCGATACTCTATCCTAAACTTATCACTAAGTGTGGGATTCCAGCCCAAACCAAACACTTGAGAAATGATGTCGTGTGATTAAAGTTTAAAATAACAAGTTTTAACAAAGTGGAAATACTCAAATAATAATATCACACAAACCAGGCAAGAATACCCGTTCGTATAATATAGCTTTTACAAGTAAGTCCAGGTATCGAACACAGGGAACGTAGAAATAAAAATAGTTAATTACTTCCTATTACAATTATTAACAATTATTTACAATTAATATACAATTCAAGGGGGTACGTTTTAATTCCGTATGAATATATTTATATCGATACTAATTTACAAATAACTAGTTCAACTAAGGTATTAGAAACAAATAGAAATACTAATTGTAGAGAGAAGATTGTATTTATTTAGACTATCTTTAACCTAATCTTATAATTCTCCTTTATGTTTATTTTATCGTTGTCTAACTTACTGGTGAATTCACTTATTTAGATAATCTCTTTGGACAAAGCGGACTACCTTATAATATTAAGGAAAAATACTAGATTCACTACAAATATGCTATAGAGGTTCCTCTTCTTCGTATTACTCACCCAAATAATATTCAGTTAAACCTTTCAGCAATCTATTATAACCTTATAGGCAACCTTGTAGCATATAAGAGTTTTTGATAACCACATTAAATATATTCAAAAGTCTATTGTTCTTAACCTATTACCAGGTCCGGTTTCAAGTTCATAATTAATCAAAGTATAGCATATAAATTAATTAACTATGTTAAGAACAACTTAAGCATACGTTTAACACAAATATCGGGAAAGTATAATAGATATTTAATAAATTCATAACAACGTAAACATAAATTCAAATTATAATTTCAATTAACATTCATCTAAATAAACATAATAAGAAACTTAATTCATAATCAAAGTTAAATAAACAATATCTAATATACAATTAAATAACATATTTAAGATTACCAGGATAAAGAATCGGACCCAAACGATGAATCAGCTCTTCTAGGGTTAAAAACCTTCAAACCCTGGCTCCTTAGCCTCCAAATTCGTATTCTTGTCGAAACCTAAACCCTAAAATCGAATTTTAGTAATTGAAATCGTATATGGTTAAGTCTAACCTAAGCCTCTATTTATAGTTTTTACAAACCGCAGTCCAACCACCGGTTGGAGTCTTCAACTGCCGGTTGGAGTACTTGTTCTCCAAGTCAAACTCTGCGATGTTCACCTACTTTAATATAAATATTCAACCGCCGGCTGGTAATTCCAACCGCCGGTTGAGTCTTCATTCCAGAATATTCCAAATTCGGGCCAGGCCTCTTTTTGGGCTTCATTCTTCTATAAACCGAATTTAAACTCTTTTCTTGGCCCATTTCTTTAGTAATGTCATTTAAATCTTCTTTTAAAGCTCTGAATTTTCAAGGTCTTCATTTCTTTTCAATTTTTCTTCATTTCTATTTCTTTTTCCGTTCTTTTCTTCAATCTTCATCTTTCATACCTATATTGCAAATACAAACAAATTAAGTATCTAAATCAACATAAATGCAATAAAAGACATATGAAATGTAGGGATTATTAGTATATAAATATCATATTATTTGATTTTATCAAATATCCCTACACTTAAGTTCTGCTTGTCCTCAAGTAGAATATATTAAAAAATTAACACTGATAAGCGTCAAACTAATATTTAATAACCAAAATACCTAATATTAAAAATCTGTTTCATAAGTTAAAACTTTAAGCAATTTAATTAACATGGATAACTATTAAGTACAAATAAAAATTATTATTATTATTCGTGCAATACATAGTTCATGAATGATTACTAATATATTTATTCACTTTAAATAATCTATACTTATATTTCTGAATACATCTTTATTATTCATATGTATATTACTCATAATTTCCATATATGATATACTCTTAAACTTAATCATGCAACTTTTCTTTTATATTCCAAATAAATATATGAAATCCATTTTTAAGAATCAAGACATTGGTGACAGGTCTGCATTTTCATGCAACAAAGTGACATAACTTGATTCAGGTAAAGCAAATTTTAAATCAAACCAGCGGTGACAGGTCTATACCTTAGTATAACAAAGCGACATAGTTTGATTAATTTAATTTAATTTGAAAGATTTTTCTTTCTTTTTCCTTTAGTTTTAAGAAATACTAATTAGAAACAAGGTCTGTACTTAGTACAACAGAGAAAACAATTAGTTGACCCCCAAATGTTTTCATATAAGTATAAAGATATATAAAATTATCGCATAATAAATTTAAGAATTAAGACTTTTATGTCATACATCATAATATGTATCATAAAATAATATACAAATTATTTATTAATTTCCTTAAAATTCAAAAATCCTTATATAGATTGCCTATTAGTACATCATATCATATAACTATATATCACTTATTATTAAGTTACTTACGTTATATGTACAAAATAGTTAATCCACATTAAAGTCTAAACTTTTAAATATAAAACAAAACTTTTAACAAAAGTATTCTAACTAATAAATACATAGTTATTAAATCAAAATTTTTAAATTTGATGAAAATTTATAACATTTATAAATATAAGACAAGTAAAAACTTAAATAAATAATTAAAGAATTTTCTTTTCTTACGACCCCATCCCCACAATTAAATTATATAATGTCCTCATTGTATATAATCAATAAAAAATAAAAAGTGAGTAAAAGGAAGAAAAGAAATTAGAACGAAAAACTTCCCTGACTGAATTTGTAGAATTCATCATCGGCTAGGTCTATTCTGTAATTTGGTCGACTTCTTAATCCTCATAAATAATATACAACATCCACACTTTCGTAGTTAATCATGATTGCATTTAACATATGCAATAAGCCTTTAAACCCCTCGGTATCCCGAGTGGACGAGTTATAGTCTCGTGAGGGTTTCCAGTGAACATACCCACAAAGTTCATAATGCTGAAAAAAATAAAAAGAAAAACATAACATATAATCATAAACACGGGTTGTCTCCCGAGAAGCGCTTTTTATTATCGAATCATTAAGCTCGACTATCATTCCATAAATAACTTAAGTTGCAAAACCAAGATTAAGAGCAACATTTTCCTCTTGATTTGAAACTAGCTTAGTATGATATAACTTCAATCGATGACCATTAACCTTAAAAATGTAACCATCTAGATGTAATAGATCCACAATTCCATATGGATAAACTTTTGGAACAATATAAGGTCCAGTCCATCGAGACTTAAGCTTACCTAGAAACAACCGTAAACGAGAATTATATAATAACACTCTATCACCTTCTTGAAAGTTTTTAGCAATTTTAATTCTATCATCATGCCACTTCTTCGTTCTTTCTTTATAAAATTTGGAATTCTCATAAGCATTCCATCTTAACTCATCCAATTCATGTAACTGCAAAAACCTATGCTTCCCTACTTCATCAATATCCATATTACATGATCTCAATGCCCAATATGCCTTATGTTCCAACTCCACCGGCAAATGACAAGCTTTTCCATAAATAAGTATGTAAGGAGTAAAACCAGTAGAAGTCTTATACGCCATCCTAAATGCCCATAAAGAATCATCTAACTTATCAGCCCAATCTTTCCGATTACTTCCCACAGAACGTTCCAAAATACGTTTAAGTCCTCTATTTGTTACCTCGACTTGACTACTTGTTTGTGGATGATAGGATGTAGCAAAATTATGATTTACTTCATACCTCTTCAATACTTTTTCCAACAGAGCATTACAAAAATGAGTTCCACGGTCACTTATTAAATTCTTTGGAGTAACAAATCGTGAAATAATTGTTTAAGATATTTCACAACAACTCTAGCATCATTCGTAGGTAATGCCTTTGCTTCAGCCCACTTAGAAACATAATCAATAGCTACTAATATATAATTATTTCCTCTGCTTGGTGGAAATGGTCCCATAAAATCAATACCCCTAACATCAAAAATTTCGCATACTTGAATCCAATTTTGCGGCATTTCATCTCTTTTGAAAATATTTCCCGCTCGTTGACATGAATCACAATTCTTAACCAATTCATGAGCATCTTTAAAAATTGTTGGCCAGTAAAAACCTGAATCAAACACTTTCTTTGTTATATAATTGGCCCCATGATGTCCTCCAACTGGTCCTTCATGACAATGCTGCAAAATTTTCTGGCTTTCCTCTCCATAAACACATCTTCTAATTATACCATCTGAACATGATTTAAAAAAAAACGGATCTTCCCAAAAATAATGTCTTAAATCAGCGAAGAATTTCTTCTTTTGTTGATAATCCAACTCTTTGGGCAAAATCTTACTAACAAGATAATTTGCAAAGTTAGCAAACCATGGTAATTCGGAGATTTCTTCAACTGCCATTAACTTTTCATCTGGGAATGTATCATGAATTTCTGATTCATCTAATGCTTCTAATTCTGGATTTTCTAATCTTGACAAATGATCTGCTGCCAAATTTTCAGCTCCTTTCTTATCCCTTATTTCTATATCAAATTCTTGCAACAAAAGAATCCATCGCAACAAACGAGGGTGCGCATCCTGTTTATTGAATAAATACTTCAAAGCAGAATGATCAGTAAAAACAACAGTTTTAGATAATACTAAATAAGAGCGAAATTTATCAAATGCGAAAACTACTGCTAATAATTCCTTTTCTGTAGTTGTGTAGTTTTCTTGAGCATCTGTTAGAGTTTTGCTGGCATAATAAATAGGTCTGAATTTTTTATCCTTTCGTTGTCCTAACACAGCTCCAACAGCATAATCACTTGCGTCACACATTAGCTCAAAAGGTAGATTCCAATCTGGTCCAGTCATGATTGGAGCAGAAACCAACTTATCTTTTAAAATATTAAATGCTTTTAAATAGGCCTCATCAAAAACGAACTTGGCATCTTTTTCTAGCAACTGATTCATAGGTCTTTCTATTTTTGAAAAATATTTGATAAAACGTCTATAGAATCCTGCATGCCCTAAAAAACTTCTAATACCTTTTACATTCGAGGGAGGAGGCAATTTTGAAATGGCTTCGACCTTTGCTTGATCAACCTCAATCCCTACCTTGGAGATTTTATGTCCTAAGACTATTCTTTCTTTAACCATAAAATGACATTTCTCCCAATTTAGCACAAGATTAGCACCTTCACATCTTTGCAACATCTTCCTTAAATTCTCTAAACATGATTCAAATGAATCTCCGAATACTGAAAAATCATCCATAAATATTTACATAAAATCTTCTACCATATCATGAAAAATTGCCATCATACAACGCTGAAATGTCGCTGACGCATTACACAATCCAAATGGCCTTCTTCTATAAGCGAATGTACCAAACGGACAAGTAAATGTAGTCTTATCTTGATCTTCAGCTGCAATTGGAATTTGGAAATATCCTGAAAATCCATCTAGAAAACAATAAAATTCCTTACCCGCTAATCGTTCTATCATTTGATCGATGAATGTTAAAGGAAAATGATCTTTCCTAGTAGCATCATTTAATTTTCGGTAGTCAATAGTGGTTACACCTAGAACGTAGGATCCTAGTGTTTACACCAACCATTTAGATGACTCTAAATTAGGATAATCTTCAATCAATCATATACTATCATCCCAAAACCCTAATATTGATGTTCCGATAATCACTCTCTACCTACTACTTATTATCTCATATACTTTCCTGTCATTTATTTTCTGTCAGTAGTTTAGATAAAACCAAAACCTACCTACCTAGTTTAAAACCCATCCTATCTGCGAACTTATCTTTGGTAAATCATATTCAATTCAATTCGTTCCGATTTTGGACGACACTCGAGTTATACTTGCCACCTTACCCACAAGGTAGGTAGCACGGGTAATTTGAGCCCCGCAAATACAAATTTTAAAACTTGACCAGTCGCTCTCCCTGTTGCAGCCGGAGCAACGATTCGGGGTGAAACCTGACCGACGGATAGGGGGACGACAAGGACCAAATTACGAAGGCCCAATAACCGATGGTTACTAGCACCAAAGGGTTCGAAGGGTATATCATCAAAGAATAAAACAAATCAAAGTGTTTTATGCTCAAAGAGAAGATTGAACCAGTGGCCGTATAATTGAATAAGCGGGAGGATGTTATTGAAGTTACCATTCAAGTACTAATCCGAGTTGCTGACGGGTACTATATATGAGCGGTAATCTAGGTATCCAATTTATCGTAACTGAAGTATACCAAGGTCGAAGGGTATTGCGGCTCGACACCCAATGACCAACGAGTATTACATCTGAACACTCAAGAACTGAACCTTCTTGATGTCGAATGATATACTACTGAATCAACGACAATCATCACCAAGGATCTAATCAGCCGAACACACCTGTAGCTTAAGGTTTTAATAGTCACAAGGTATGGTAATTAATGGGGTATTAAGTTAAAAACCTAATTCACCGAATGAACGTTGCAGCTGAAGGCTTGTTGTATTCGAATGACTACACACCCGATGAGATCGATTTTGCTTAAGGAGTGAGAGAAGCTAAAAGCATTCATCCAAACACTATTACAAATTTTGAACGCAAGCAACAAAAACAACTTCACAAACAACCTTTCACACAAAAATCAAAACAGAAGGCGTACAAACCAAATTTATACATATGAGCTTTGGTCACCAATAAGGGAACCCCCAACGAGCAACCTTAAAAATTCGAACGCAACGATCGTCAAGAAATCTAGTACGATCCGTAAATTGTAACGCATCACACTAGATTACGGGCTGATGAGGTACCAGGCTAGGACTAAGCCCAAATAAAGCCCATAATATATGTCTCAAAAAAATGAATGACAGTTAATGCCAGCGGTCGAAGGCCAACAAACGACACCAAGTGATCAGAGATCAACACGACAGAAGGGTACATGATGACGACGAGGGATAATGACATCTCAATTAAATGACTAAGGTCACACACGACCAACAAAAGAGGTAAGGAGAAAGGAAGCAGATGTGTACTACACTTCAGTCCGAAGGAGTGAAGTCAAATGAGGAAACCATAATAGTCCTACTTACAACCACTATAAATACAACTCAATAGCCACAAGGCAAAGGGATCCAATTCATTCACTAAACATTAACTCTACAACTTCCACTTCCATACCGATGGAGGTTCTCGACTTCGTGGCGTATAACCTGCACTTGCTTGAATGTGGTGTAGGTTACCAGCTGGGAATCGCCAGCCGAAGAGCTATTTAGCTCTTCGGTTCGAGACCTCTCGTAGTGTATGGTGTGAAGGATCCCTTCATCCTTAACCTTCATCCGGTGACAGGTAAAGGTCACTCATTGTCCAGTGACAGCTGAAAGTCATCCTTCATCCATTTACAGTCAAAGGTCATCCTTCAGCCTTAATCAATGACCCCTAAGCACTGCAGTAAGTCTCTTGCTGATACAGTTAGAGAGCATAAAAGAAACTTGACGGTTATAACTTATTACGTGCACACAATAAGGTATATTTTAGCATGCATATAATCTTTAACTTTGTGAATGCATATGTGTGAAACTCTACTGTGTATACGATATCATACTATCATGTATGATAATGTATTTAACTCTACTGTGTAGTTCATGTATGATAATGTATTAGATGGTAATATAAACTTTGCTATGATGTAGATGTAGAGGTGACAATTTTAAACCCGTTGCTTATTTATGGGTTAGGTTGAGTAATATTTATGAGGTGATGAGTATGTTGGGTCTCCATCTTTTTTTTTAGATGGGTCTAAATGAGTATCTAATATAACCTTCAATTGTATAACAATTAATCAACGGGTCTAGACGGTATTTTTGTTTTTTACACCTTATTTCAGTTTTTTCATTCTTCACTCAAAATTTTTTTTGGTAAAAACCCGATGGGTCGACCCGACTTGAGACCCATTTGACCCAGACCTGTTTAGACCCATTCTCCTAAATTAACCACCTAGACCCGAACCCATTTAGACCCAAACCCATATAGACTCCCGACCCGACCCGACCCTCATTTTGCCACTGTTTACATGGTATATTAACACTTATATAATAATAATAATAATAATAATAATAATAATAATAATAATAATAATAATAATTTCTTATTGGTATCTCGACTATAGATGGCAATGGTCTCCCGATCCGGTGGATATCCATCCGATCCATCCACTAAATGATGGATATGGATGATATAAATGAATGAATAGTTGATATGGATATGAATGTGGATGATTAGTGGATCGAATATGGATGACATTTATCATCCATGGATATATCCATTTATCACCCGAAATAGTATATACATGCATAAATATATACAAATATACATATATGCATATACATTTACATATCCACATACACATATATCATAAACTATTAAGGTATTATCGAATATTATAGTTGTAGAAGATGTAATAATGTGGATATTCATAAATCTGCGTATTTAAATATCTAAAGTATATTTTTGAAGGTTTTTGTATTATTGATTTATAACAAATTGAAATGCATATATCTATAGTGTCGAGCCAAATTTTGCTTCTAACGATATAGTGAAGTCACAACTGATGATAGATTACAATAAAAACATGTATAATTGACCAATGGACATAGATATTACAAATTTACATTTGTCAAAACCTATGTTTAATTATAACTGTATGAAATTATGCTCCAAAGACGATAATGGTTACACGTTCTTATGACTGAATTTTCCTATTGTACGTAATACATACGTTTTGCTACTTTATTTGTTTCTTTCATTTTATATTAGGAAATATTTTATCATTGTCTCGAATATCTAGTGGATATGCATTCACAAAGTTAAATAGATATGGATATGGATATAGATACGGATAAAAAAATTTAAATGGATATGGATGTGGATATGGCATCACCCGATCCATATCCAATCCATTGCCATTCCTAATCTCGACATATCTACAAATGCAGGCTCGGCCCTTGGGCTGTTCAAAAAAGGCCATTGAACAGGTTCGGCCATATGGATCGGATATGGATCGGATATGGATCCATATGGCCTTTTTTGTATAGACGTTACATTGGTTTTGATATATGTTGCTAATAATACCTTGGAAGTAGAAATAAACTTTTTATTACGTAATACACATAAGAAATGAATTTCGTATCTAAAGGGGCCCTTTTTCTGTTGTCGCACCGGGCCAATGAATTGCACCGGCCGACCCTCTCTATATAAAATTAACTTCTCTCATAAATAAAATTCTTATCCAACACAATAATATGCATCCATAAATTGTACGTAGTAAAAATGTAACATGTATAATATGTATTTCAACTTAAAAGTAGCAAGCCCAGTGATCAACCGGTGCAACATGGTTGACGGTATATGTCCCAATCTTTTAAGGATCCCAATACATTCAAGTTTTAGTTGGTCCACCGGTTGAGAACATGTTTCAATTGAGCATGAGGTCACATGTTTGATTTTGCTGGCCTCTTCTACTTTTAATAATTTAGTTCTTCTCCTTTACTTGTTGCAATTACATTAGGACTGTATTTAGAGTTCACCTTTCTTGGAATTTTAATTTCTTTGATAAATTTCAATTTTATTAAAAATATTTCGAAAATTCAGAATTCACGTTCATTGAAATTTCAATTTCTTTGATAAATATTAATTTTGTCAAAAATATTTCGATATTTAAACGCACCGTAAGATTGCATACTTGTTTTCACTTTTGTAATATATCTATAGTTACGGATTAGATTTCTAAAAACTCTCAGACCTTCCGTCATATGTAATGTATAAAAACTTTATCCCCCTATCTTATTTCTTAATGTTTACAATAATAGTCAATTTGTCATAACTTGAAATAGTAGGTGTCACAAATAAGATTTATTTTTCTTCTTTATTTTGAACAATCAATTCTGATTAGGGGTGTCACTTTTATCCGGAATCCGAATAATTCATCCGATCCAATCCGATTTAGGTTAAATGGACAGGATTATTTGGATTACGGATTGCTTAAACGGATTATGGATTACTTAAATGGATACACGGATAGGATTAAGGATCAAAATTAAACTGTTTGGATATATCCGTATAATCCGAATAAGAATCAAATATATTAAATGATATTTTTTAATAATATATTAGATATTAATGTTACTATTTTTCAGTTTTTGAAGAACAGAGATCGGACATTTTGGATGCTATGAACTTTAGAAAAAAGATTTAATACTTTTACTTTTTGGTTGTTTTAGGACTCCTCTTTTGGATTAGATTGATTGGAGGTGTATTTAATTTTGGAACTAGGAATATGTTTTGGATCAAATTGTATGTTAGAAGTTGGAATTGGAATTTGGATGTTATAATATGATGTATCGTTTCATCTAATCTTATGTTTGTTTATATACTTGTTTTATTAAACGTAAATTTAGTCTTACTCGGTATCACACGTTTAACTTGAGCTTATTCGGATGAAACCGTTTAATCCGAAAATTAATCCGAACCATTTAATCCATATCCGATTAATCCGTTTCTTATTTGGATTGGATTAAGGATGAACTTGAGATTGTCCAAAATCCGATTAATCCGATCCGAATAATCTGAAATCCGAACAATCCGTCCGAATAACACCCCTAATTCTGATCTGATTAACAGAATTGAATAAACGTAAGGAGAGACCATGGAATAAATATGGCATCACCAACCTTTAATTCTGTAACTTTCTGTTGATCAAGCTTTAAGATGATAAGATTATCGGTTTATGTGATCAATCAATGGGACATCATCCATGTATGTAATCTTTAAAAAAAAAAACCTTCCTTATATATTTACGGTCGGTTCCGGTTTTGTTCTGGACCCAGATCGAACCTGGATCCATTACAATGTTGTGGTGGTGATCGATCCCAACAAGTTGTATGAGAGTGGGGTCGATCCCAACAACTGGTATCAGAGCAAGGTTCAAGGAGAAGAATCACATAACCGGGAGGAAGTCGATACGAGAGAAAAGTCAGGTTCGTCATATTCTGCGTGGCGTCAGAAAAATTGATGGTGTGAGTTCGTTAACCGTCGGATCGTTCTAAAATTTGGACTGTAGGTTCATAAGATGAAGATCACACTCATTATCGTTGAAGATTAGATCCACATCATAGCAAAAGATTTAGGGAACTTGAATCAAAGGAGGATTTGATGGAGATTTGTTTCAAGTTTCCTAAAATAAGAGATTTGTAAATCGAGTTTATTTGGGTAGCACGTAACTTGGTGGACAAGTTGAGCTCTTCTTGTTAATATAGGAGTCATTTTGTTAGGGTTCTTGGTGAGGAGGTTGAGAGAAAAAGGGAAGTCATATGAGAGTCGTCTCCCTCCGTCCTGTGTGGTGGTTTCGGTGATTCAATAACGACGGCGTGAATTTCGTTATTGTAATCTACCGTGAGAGTGGTGTGAGATACGTGATAGTATTCAAGAGTGTTGAAGGAGCGTCCATTCTTGTAATATTGTTCGTATATAGTGAAATTTTAGTGGCCGCTAGTCCCGTGGTTTTTACTCTCGCTTGAGAGGTTTTCCAAGAATATCTTGTGTTATTGTTTTTTGTGTTTTGTGCATTTATATATTGACTTATACAAGGTTATGTGATTTGTTGTGGTGGTGATCGATCCCAACAAGTTCTATGAGAGTGGGGTCGATCCCAACATACAAAAAGTTAGAACAGAAAATCGGACCATTGTGATTCGAGTTTGTTTGGTTTTGATTTGTTCCTGATTTGGTTGACCGCAGGTATCTAACAAACAGCTGTATAATCAAAATGTAACAAATTTTACTTAACTGTTATTGTTTAACAGAAGATCTGAAATCACAAATTCATAATGTATATACACAACACTGATATGATGCCGGTTAATAGTAGTAGTAAAAAAGGCATCGTGACAAGCAGCCAACATTCAACATTATCATACATGGCTTCTTTTATTACACGATCACTTCCAAATATCAATAGAAAAGAATCATGCCTACTTTAGGATATGAGCCTCCATATCATTGATGCAAGCACCAAGCACGTCCAAATATCCAGTTGGATCAGGTATACTAGCATCAACCTTCTCGAAATCCATAGTCCATATAATATACTCTTTGTCCCCCTCTTCTTCAATATGAAATGTGATGGTTAACGCCTTGTACGCCTCCAGGATGTGTCCTTCAATCACCTTAAACACGATTTTGTGCGTTTCATCATCAACCTCTTCAATCAACTCTTTGCCAGTTTCTACTTTACCATCTACAAAAAAGAAAAAAGAAAAAAAGCTTAATATAGATCACATATTTCAATTTAAGTAAAGCAACTAATTGTTTCATGTTTCATCTATATGTAGTTTACCGTAGATGTAGTTCCAGGAAATAACCGATCCAACTGCACCCCATTCACCAGAAATAAAATCGCAGCCTAGAACCTTATCAGGAGCTGTGCCTGTAACGTCGTTTGGTTTGTACTTGTAGATTTCATGGAGCAACTTTCCGTCACGTGATATCAACTTTTTTAACTACTTGTCTTGTTAGAGCCATAACTTGCACTTACAAAATTCTCTTATTTGATAACTGATCATAGCCAACATAGGGAGTTTATTTATGTATTAAGGATATACGCTATCAATGCTATCTGAGCTCGGAGCGCGGATCCGGGTCCGAGAGAGGAAGATGCCAGCCGAAGCGATTTCACATTGCTTTGACTAATTGACTATGCACTTGCTCACCTTCGCGTAGTAAGGGTACTCGAACTCGGACCACGGAATCTGGTCTGAGAGCGGAAGATGTTGTCCGAAGCGACAACATTCTAAACTGGTCCGGCCACTTCCAGTCACTGCTTACGCCCTCGCGCTCCGATGCACGTGGCAAATATCCGACGCATGGTAATCAGCGCCAGGAAGGCCATGCAAGGTGTTTGGCCGAATTATCTGACAAAAGCATTGGCGGTTGTCACAATTACAATTCCCAATAAACCCACGCGCCACCAAAGTCAACATCACTGTTACATGCGCAAGCCGACGTTTGCAGCAGGTCACCAAACGGCATGGCTCGTCCATCTCACGTGCAACACCATGCGGGGAGCAGTTGACCGGATCTTCGAAAAGACATCGAATCACGCCACGTGGCAAGATTGGACCAGATTGTGCCACGTGGCAAGCCATAATCATCACAGTGGCTCAATATTCAGTATAAATACACACCTAGTGCTTCATTTCAGCAGAGACAATAGGCACCCCATAAATTCAACAAAAGGATTCAAGCTCTCTACCACCCTCGATTGACTTTGTCTCGAATTAGGTTTGCACGTTAATCGGAGTGTAGAAGCTTAATCCCCCATAAACCTTACTAAATCTCATCCACATGGCACTCAGGTAAAATTAGGCCTGATTAATTGGCGCCATCCGCGTTTCTTCACAAGAAAACGACTATGATGTATCGCAAAAAGTCACGTTTTTACATGCATTAATTGTCCCATATTTAGCTCTTTTCTAACAAATACATCTTAAAATCATCATTATTCATTGACTTTTGTTAGAAAGGTATAAACTTGTCGGTCTTTTGAAAATCAAGCAAAAAGGGCAGAAAACTGACCTAAATAGGCACTATTCTGAGCCTAACCCTAATTCTACTGTAAACTTCATACCAGAGCCTCATAATAGTCTTATTTTGTAGCTATGAAGATTACGAGAACGTGGATATAAGGATTGCTCAGAACGGATCAAGGACGAGAAAGTTATGCAAGTTGCAGCGCAGCCGAAAGCTACGAAACGTATTCTGAACACGCCCGGGCCCCACACATCCAATTTCTACCAAATTAGCATCATTAGAAGCGTAACGGAATTACGAAGTCGTAGGCGAAAGAATCAAGTCAAACGGATGCGAAACGAAGAAGATACGGCCTTCCGAAGATGCGAGAAAAGTCAGAAAAATCACACGGCCTAGCACACGGCCACCCCAGGGCCGTACACAGCCTATACAGGGCCGTACACGGCCTGTACAGAGCCGTACATGGCCTGTATAGGGCCGTACACCGCTTGGTTTGGTCACACACGGCCTCCGTCTTGCTTCGTTTGCTTGTACGTGTGCTTGTGTGCTTGTACTCTTGGATCCATGGCTTGCTTATAAATAGAGAGCTCATTCACCTCATTTCACACACCATTCTTCATAGAATTTTCTCACTTTCTCTCTCACACACATTCTCTCTCTAGCACTACTCTTAGGAGTTAGAGGAGAATTAGATTAGGTTAGCTTCTCTCTCTAGTTTCTCTCTCTAGAGAACTAGAGAGATGTAGGCACGGTTCGAGTGGGGAAGATAGATGTAGCTTGGGAATTTTATTGTATTGAAGTTTTCAAGATTCTAGCTTGTACTACTCAGTGTTACGCTGCTTAAATACTGGTTATTACTTATTCCTTTACTTACGGTTATTATGTTTTGTTTGCATGATATCTTTGTTTGTGTTGCGAATATTGCCATGCTATTTACGTAGTTTAATACTGTGATTGTTGAAATGTAGATATTAGGATTATGGATGATATTTAATTTAGTGGGATAAACATTATGAAATAACGGAAGTAACGTTATACGGATTTCATTTGTATAGCGTCGGAATCATCACGAATGTGTGTAGTACGGAACGTGGAAGCTATGAAAGTCGTGGGCACAATCTGTTATGAAATAATGTTCCCAGTATTATGATTGGTGATTGTTTTGTTGTGTATCTAGTTGAGTTTTACATGAATATAGACTTAATTCAGTGTCCACCCTTTCCAGTCTTTCACGTGACTATTGCCTTAGGATAGGATCTGATCAACCCTAATACTACGTAGATATAGTTATCTCATATTACAGTATGAAGCTATGAATATTCCGTAAAACGGCACAGTACTTCGTATAACGTTTAAATACGTGGGAAAAGCTAAGGAACTGCCGTAGGTTTATTTCATCGTGGAATACCTAGAAGTCACCCTTTTAGAATATGGGTCTAGGAACAATAAAGCTGTGGAAATGCTCGCTGCACCGTACATCGTTAGTACACCAAGGTTAAAATACAGCTGTGGAAATGCTCACTGCACCGTACACCGTTAGTACACCAAGGTTAACATACAGCTGTGGAACTACTTTAACGTACAGTACACCGTTCGTATGCCTTGAGTCTGGAACACTGTGGATATGCCAAATGCACTGTACACCGTGAGTATACCTTGAGTCTGGAACACTGTGGATATGCCAAATGCACTTTACACCGTGAGTATTCCTAGGGATGAACGCCTGATAGCGAAGGAGGGTCTAATTCATGACGGAGTTAATTATGCTTAAACCAGTAATAAATGAGTTCTGAAAAGAAAGCAAGTATTCGGCTGTAATACAAGATGCTTAAACCGCTTAACTCAACATAACCGACAGCTCAACATATACAGCATACAATTAGTACGTACCTAGATAAACTCAGATAGATTTAGGTGTTAAGAAAGGTCAGATAGAAAATTGCAGTTTGTTACCTTATGCCTACACCCAGGATATATCATCCGTAGAGGTCGCTTAGTCTTACAAGGCAAGTGAGGGGGGTTTGAACAACCTGTTTCTGATCAGCATCAGGATAACCTAGGATTCAGTGACATATGCTTTTAGGCTTTTAGACTAAAACGTAGGGTCCTAGTGTTTACACCAACTGTCCGTCTGATGATTTGCCCAAGGTAGTCTCCAATCATCTGTCTAATAAATATCATCCAGAAACCCTAATTATCGAAGTTTCAGCAATCATGCTCTACCTGTTGCCTACTCTCTTTTTAATTTACTTGTTTTATTTAGTATTAGCTTAGATAATCAACCAAAACCTACCTACTTTTATAAACCCATCCTATCAGAAAGCTCATTTACGGTAAGTCCCTTTTGGTTCCATTCGCTCCGATTTTAAGAACGACACTCGAGTTATACTTACTGCTTACTCCCCAAAAGTAGGTAGTACTTATAGTTTGAGCCCCAGCTCATATAAATTTAAAACCTAACACGTTCACACGTTGTTGCGTCGTTGCATGCAGGACCGCCGTGCCAGCCCCCCCCCCCCCCCCCCTTGGAAAACGACAGCGGCTGTGTCAGCACTCTGACGGCGCAACAGGTTTTTGGCGCCGCTGCCGGGGATCGGTTGAGCGTAGTGAACTTTAAGATTACCGTAGATAGTTGACTTTTAGGAGACCCTTCCTTAAGATTTTCATTACTTTAGGAAGTTAATTGCTTTAGTAGTTAATTAATTTAGAAAAATACAAAAAAAAAATTAGAAACCCTAGAAAACCCTAATTCTCCTTCCAATCTTATTTCTCCCATGGATGAGATAACGATCATGGACGATGCGGAATTCTTTGTGTCTTCCCACAAAGAGGTCTGTGTTAACCAGGAAGTTGAGATTGACGAATATTCATCCTTAAACTTAGGTTTTGATACATCTCAGCAGAAGATTCCACCTTCTGTCACTATTGAATTAAGTGGTCAACCCACACTTGACCCTGAGATTTTATTAATCTTATCTAAGTACCCACATTACCTTAGACCTGCCACCCTACCAGAAGACATTCCTTTCGGTATTGAAGTTTTCTTCTATCCACCAATGCCTTGGATGGATTTAAATGAGCGACTTCATTGCTTAGATGAATACTTCAGGTATGATCTTCCAGATATATTGCGAGCCTACCCCACTACTCTTTTCCAAAGTATAGAAGTGGATGAGCGTCTCCAGTGTCCGGAGGATCCTGAACTAGAAACACCAACCTTACCCAACACTGAACCACGTAATAACCCATCAGAATCAAGTAATAAGCATCACTTAGGAAACTTTCACAAGCCCAGTAGGAGAATAGATATCTGTGCTGATTTTCTTAGAAACCTTAAGATATCAGATTTCCCTTTTTCAACTGAGCAGAGGAAGACCTTTGTAGTGATTGATAGGATAATAACATGTCTACGTGCTAATTACGATCAAAAAGACGAGTTATCAATAAATTCAGAGTTAGACCTACTAATGGATCTAATAGCTAGCACCGAGTATCCATCTGTTTCACAGATTAAGATTAATCGTTATGTTGCTGCCCTGATTGACGAGCTCGAATTTTGGATTGAAAGAGCCCCTATCACTTATACTTTGATTCCATGCGTTAAACTGTTCTTTGTTGATCCTGCCACTTATCTGATTAATGAACTGAGATCAATTTTCCCTGATTCTACTGAGGAAGCCATGGATTCTGCTTTCTTCCAAAAGAGGAAGAAAATCCATGTTAAGCTTACTCAGTTGTTACTAACATCTAAATTCCCTTTTACTGAGCAACAAAGGATTTACATCAGAGAGATTTCACAAGTAGTTCACTCTACTACTAGAAACCCTGATTCAAAAGAAGAAAAGGAATTTCAGCATGTTATCGGAGAATTGCTCTTTGATCTATGTTTTATAGACACAAGATTCAGGGACGGTATTTCGAATCCGAGGAAGGTAAGACGAGCATTTAACAAATTCATTGATGCGTTACTAGCATTAGGTCAAGAAGAAAAAGAATTCTTGCGAGAATTTGAGCGTTATTATATAAATCCCGCTGACCTAATTCATAGTATCATTAAAGCGCTTCAAGGTACGTTCGTTCTTCGCCACACTTTCTCGCACGCTTCAGGATTATCTGAAAGTGCTGTCACAAGCACTAACAGATAAATGGTGATGGTCTGATGTAAATAAATTTGAATATTTTGTTAATTAGGACAAAAATAATTTTAATTAGATTTTCTTTTAATTTACTTTTATAAAAACAAAGAAAAACGTTCTTTAAAGTTTAAACGCGTAAGTTTTTAAACGAATTTTCGCGAACAGTCCAAACGTTCCAGAAATTTGACAAAGTTTAATTTAAATTTTGGAAAATTTTATTTGGATTGTTTTTGAATTTTAAAGAACACAAAAAGATTTAATAAAACGTATTTAAAAACGAAAATGTTTTCGCACGCGAATTAATGTTACGTTTTTAATATACGAATTTAAATACGAAAGTTTCGTGCGTATTTTGGTTGATTTTCATAAAAAATATTTTAACTTTAAAAACCCAAGTATACGTTTCGTTTCGTTCGCATTTAAGTTAAAATTGCATATTAAAAATGCAATTTAAAAATGCATAAAGCAAAGGAAGCTTCCACCATTTTTTACAAAAAGTAAAAAGCAACTTCTTCTTCCTCTTTTCTTCTCCAAAACCGTCACCACCATCACCATCTCCATTTCTCCATTTTTCCATCATTTTTCTTCAAATCAAGCTTCAAATCTTCCATATCTTCATCTCTTTTGTATCTAGAACATCTTTACATCAAGGTTGAGGTATGATTCTAACCTAAAATCATCATTTTGAATATTTTTATAAAGTTAGGGTTCATGCTTAGATCTTGAGTTTTGATCATCAAGTTTCATGCTTTTTGCTTGCAAAATGTTATATGCTTGATTATTAACATGTTTGCGGAATTAATTTGAGGTTTCCATGGCTAGATTTGATGTTTTGATTTTGAGAGTTGACTATTTGTCAGGGTTTTAGCTATTTTGACTTTCTTGAATGATTATTTGCTTATGATTGACTTTTCGGTGATTAATTTGCGCTTAAAATGATTAGTTTACATAAGTAATTGATTGTTAAGGATTAGAGGATTAATTTAATTGCATGCTTATGAATTAAAGTAAGGCTTTTTATACAAAACTATTTAAAAACCATTACTTTAATTAAAATCATTATCTTTTAAATGGTATTTATTTTAAACTTTGTATAATTTGCTTCATGAAAATGCAATTAAATATATTTGGAGTAGCACTACTTTAATTAATAAAGCTAGTGAGATTTCAAATTAATCATCCTCTAATTGAAGTCTTATGCTTAACCAAAATGATGGATGGTAAATAAAATCGCTTTGCTTGCTTGTTTTAATCATAGTAAGGTAATTATATGATTTATGATCATGATGCTTGCTTGATTATTTGATTACTTAGCATGATTAGAAATATTCATCTTTAAGTAATCTTAGAAAAATAGGAAAGTTGCGGTTTTGTTTATTTGGATTGATGATTGCGGTTTAGGATATTCAATAAAATAATAATGGGATAATTGCAAAATCTAAAGCCTACATTTCGAATTTTTTCTGAAAATTTGGAATAAATATTATATTGTCCAATTATTGTTATATGATTTGTTTCCTTGTTTTTCTTAAACAGATGGACCCGATTCCACCTACTCTTGCTTATTTGGCCAAGACTACACAAGAAAAGACTTTGATTCGGAAATGGCTAAAGAGGGCATTTGGAAGTAATCGGTACATAGTTTGGGAAGACATGGGGAAACTTGGAATCGAGGACAGGTTGAGGAATTTGATAGGATATGAGGTTCAGGGACATAAGTTCGACTCTTGGATTCAGCTTTTTAGCATTCGTGAGCCCATATACCCCGAGGTTGTCACTGAGTTTTTGATGACATTTGAGCTTAACCCAGAGTTAGGGAATGGAGATGACAAGAAGATAGCATTCAGATACCGAGGGAAGAGCCAGAGTGTTTCTATTTCGGGCTTAGCTAGACATTTGGGATTGTATTCAGCGGATCAGATTAGCTCAGATTGGTTCTTACATAGTCATCAGACGATTCCTCATCATCCCGAGAGGAGCCATAGAGTCATTTGGAGTGAGCTGACGGGCACACATTATACTTGTGGTGCCAAGTCCTCAGCTTTGATTCTACCTCAGCTACGTCTCCTACACAAACTGATTGTTACATCTATTATGGGAAAGAAGTAGATTGGGCCGATAAATGGGGATGAGCTATATATCATTGATGCTATCATGAGCCGCCAGAATATTAATGTGGCCTGCATTATTGCTGAGAGGATGGCGAAGGAGAAGAACTTGGACCTGACGAAGCATGTTTTTATGGGAGCTTTCATCACCAGATTATTGAGAGGGATGCGACTCTTGAAAAAGAGTCACGAGGCCGAGTATAGGGTGTCTTCCACTTCATTACCATGTGACTTGGACTACTGCAAGCAGATCCATTTGATCACTTAGGGTTCTGAGAGGCAGTGTTACTTGAAGGACACTGATGAGCTTATCTCTGGATGTTTCATGTCCAGGAAGAGGGTCAGAGAGGAGGATGTTGAGACTCCGGTTGTTGATAGAGTGGATAGAGTACCGGCTGTGCCTAGGAGTACCAGGACACCAGTCAGGGATGCTGGGGTTGGGACATCAGGTCCCCGAGCTCAGATACGACATACAGATCCAGTCACTCCCTTGACCCAGTACTTCATGTTGCACGCGTTGGCTGCCAACAACGCGCATCAGGCACTTATAGCTAGGGCTTTAGGTATTCCAGCTCCCGAGCCGCTCCTGTACGAGTGTGTGCCACTACCACCAGTTCCACCATCCACTACCATTCCACCATCCGTTACCATTCCACCACCTACTACCATACCACCATACATACCACCTACCACTACCATTCCACCCACACGATCAGTCGAGCACTGTTTATCGGTTGATGCTGCATTCCCACATCCTACTGTGTCAGCCCGTAGAGCCCGTTCTTCTCAGCAGTCCGCAGGAGGAGAGGCTGTTGGTTCCTACCGACCAGATGTTGTTCATTTGGGCACTGATCCATTCACCTTATCAGAGTTTCAGGGATTGTTGGCATTAGACCCTATACCTTCTGATCAGCTTCCTACAGAGGAGATACTTAGGCACATCTACAGATCCAAGATGGAGCATGAGGGGATGACTTTTGAGGATTTCAGACAGTTGGCATTAGATGATCCGATGAAGTTACCTGCTTGCTCCCTTAGAGATGTATTGATGCAGTATAGACAGGTGAGGTCAGAGGAGCAGAGAGTCTCCAGTGGTCAGCAGTCAGTTGCCGGACCATCCTCAGTTCCTCCACCGGTTCAACCTTCTGTTCAGGACTCCGATCAGGGTTCTCCAGCACCCTAGATCTGTGCACCCATATCTACATACTTACTATTTCCTCTATTCCATACTTTTGACTTGTTGTGTGGTTGTGGAACTTTACTTTGTTATATTTTTGGAACATGAACTATCAGACATAGTCTGTTTAGTTTCTTTATCTTTTAGTATTTAGTTATCAGTTATTTAGTTTACTTATTATGTTTTATTTCTGTTTTTCTTCTTAGTTAGAATAAGTGAATTGTGTTTGTGCAAATGAGAATTGAGGAAAGGAGATGCCGATCATTCACGAAGAAACTGCTTTCTGCATGGATTCAACCAAGGAATTTCAGTCACCTGCAGACCGTCGCTTCTTTCTTAAAACCATCTCCACGTCTCTATCGTAGGGAAGTTCCTTTCTTTTTGTCATGATTTTCACCATTACCACATATCCAAATATGCCTAAATTCTAAGTGTGGGATTCCATCCCACCAAATTTTTCAAAACACTTAAAATTGTTCCACTATTTCAAAACCTAAGTGTGGGATTTTTCCCAAAGAAAATCCTACGTCTTAGCAATGAACATTGAGGACAATGTTGTTTTAAGTGTGGGATACACGGTATATATATACCGCAAGTTTATATTTGCCGGTCCAAAGTAATACCTCCGTTTTCATTCAAACTTTTTCAAAAAATTTTCGCAAAACCAACCCAAAAGGTTGAGATTTTTAATCACCAAAACATTCGAAAACCCAACCTCGACGATGTTTGACATCCATTCGGTTGATTTCGAATATTTTCAAAAGATTTTAGTCTTAGAATATTCTTTTAAAGAGATAAACCTTCTGTCAAAATAAATAAATTGCTTTGGAAAGTAAGATAAGGCAAAGATAAGAACGTATCTTAAACTAAAACTGAGAAATCCTCTAGGCATCGCATGACTTGGTGCATATGACCCTTTGATTGTGAGGTACTTGAGCCTTTAATAAGCATTCACTTTTAATGCTTCACTTTCGTTTCTGAGTGTGCGCCGATGCATGTGTCTTTGAATTAGAACTTGCTCCTGAATGCGTTTCGAGACCATACCAATGAGTGCCGTACGCGGTATAGGTGCAATTAGATGATCTTGGCATTTATTAGGATTAACCCATTTCTTTCATATCTTTTCAAGCCAACCCTTCCAACTTTCTTTCTAAGATTGTTGATGATCCAATTAGAAAACCCTTTGCGCCTTAGCCATTTCATTTCTCTAAACCCTAAAACACTTCCCCACAACACAAACACTTTCCCACCAAACACCATTCCAGCTCGTGAATCTTCATAGATCATAAGTGAAGGACTGCTTGAGGTATCTTTCTATTGGTGTCTCATCTTCAAACATCTCTCCGTACCTATCAAGAGTTTAAAGAAAGAAATCCAAAATGAAGATACGGTACAAAAGCGAAGTATTACTCATCACGAAGATATTATCCGCCAAAGACAATACGAAAAATTGGTACTTGTCAAAAGAGAAGTCAAAGATGTCTCAATATATGAAGGATCTCCAAGGTCATAAAAATAAGAAAAAGAAAAGAAAAAAAAGAAAAGAAAAGAAAAGCAGACCTTGGAGAGCTCCTAGAAGAAGAAGACTACTCTCCAAAGAAGAAAAATCTATCAGAACTCAAAAGAAACATCAAGAGAAGAGATTATTCATCTAGGAGATGAGTCTACTCTACAAGTTATCTCAAGTGAAACTTGCTTTGATCTTTGAAAGCTCCGAGTCTGAAGTTCCAAAACCCTAAAACCATTGACCAAACTACCCCTATCCTTACCTACTTTACCCTTACTCACACAACCCACTGAAATGCCTTGGGATAATTAGCACCGTTCTCAAAGGAGTGGTGGAGATTCGATTCTCGACCAAGCCTATGACGATAAGCACTGCATGACTGGCAATGAGCGATTTCGTTTCTATAGATTATAGGTTACCCGATACACTTTGAGTGAATTGAGTGACCCACTTGTGAGAATCGCCCAGTCGTGTACATCTACGTCTCGAGAGTTGCAAAGCATGCCAAAAAGGGTTAATCAATTTTATGTTTAAGTATAGTTAATTTTTGTTGATGCTTACTTTCCGAAAAGATTTATCTACTTTGAAGAAAGTGATTTTCTGCGGAAGATACTCTAAGCACCCAAAATAATTTTTCAAAAACTATTTTCCAAATGAGGTTTGCTTGAGGACAAGCAAAAGCTTAAGTGTGGGATATTTGATGTATCGCAAAAAGTCACGTTTTTACATGCATTAATTGTCCCATATTTAGCTCTTTTCTAACAAATGCATCTTAAAATCATCATTATTCATTGACTTTTGTTAGAAAGGTATAAACTTGTCGGTCTTTTGAAAATCAAGCAAAAAGGGCAGAAAACTGACCTAAATAGGCACTATTCTGAGCATAACCCTAATTCTACTGTAAACTTCATACCAGAGCCTCATAATAGTCTTATTTTGTAGCTATGAAGATTACGAGAACGTGGATATAAGGATTGCTCATAACGGATCAAGGACGAGAAAGTTATGCAAGTTACAGCGCAGCCGAAAGCTACGAAACGTATTCTGAACACGCCCGGGCCCCACACATCCAATTTCTACCAAATTGGCATCATTAGAAGCGTAACGGAATTACGAAGCCGTAGGCGAAAGAATCAAGTCAAACGGATGCGAAACGAAGAAGATACGGCCTTCCGAAGATGCGAGAAAAGTCAGAAAAATCACACGGCCTAGCACACGGCCACCCCAGGGCAGTACACGGCCTATACAGGGCCGTACACAGCCTGTACAGAGCCGTACACGGCCTGTACAGAGCCGTACACGGCCTGTATAGGGCCGTACACGGCTTGGTTTGGTCACACACGGCCTCCGTCTTGCTTCGTTTGCTTGTACGTGTGCTTGTGTGCTTGTACTCTTGGATCCATGGCTTGCCTATAAATAGAGAGCTCATTCACCTCATTTCACACACCATTCTTCATAGAATTTTCTCACTTTCTCTCTCACACACATTCTCTCTCTAGCACTACCCTTAGGAGTTAGAGGAGAATTAGATTAGGTTAGCTTCTCTCTCTAGTTTCTCTCTCTAGAGAACTAGAGAGATGTAGGCACGGTTCGAGTGGGGAAGATAGCTGTAGCTTGAGAATTTTATTGTATTGAAGTTTTCAAGATTCTAGCTTGTACTATTCAGTGTTACGCTGCTTAAATACTGGTTATTACTTATTCCTTTACTTACGGTTATTATGTTTTGTTTGCATGATATCTTTGTTTGTGTTGCGAATATTGCCATGCTATTTACGTAGTTTAATACTGTGATTGTTGAAATGTAGATATTAGGATTATGGATGATATTTAATTCAGTGGGATAAACATTATGAAATAACGGAAGTAACGTTGTACGGCTTTCATTTGTATAGCGCCGGAATCATCACGAATGTGTGTAGTACGGAACGTGGAAGCTATGAAAGTCGTGGGCACAATCTGTTATGGAATAATGTTCCCAGTATTATGATTGGTGATTGTTTTGTTGTGTATCTGGTTGAGTTTTACATGAATATAGACTTAATTCAGTGTCCACCCTTTCCAGTCTTTCACGTGACTATTGCCTTAGGATAGGATCTGATCAACCCTAATACTACGTAGATATAGTTATCTCATATTACAGTATGAAGCTATGAATATTCCGTAAAACGGCACAGTACTTCGTATAACGTTTAAATACGTGGGAAAAGCTAAGGAACTGCCGTAGGTTTATTTCATCGTGGAATACCTAGAAGTCACCCTTTTAGAATATGGGTCTAGGAACAATAAAGCTGTGGAAATGCTCGCTGCACCGTACACCGTTAGTACACCAAGGTTAAAATACAGCTGTGGAAATGCTCACTGCACCGTACACCGTTAGTACACCAAGGTTAACATACAGCTGTGGAACTACTTTAACGTACAGTACACCGTTAGTATGCCTTGAGTCTGGAACACTGTGGATATGCCAAATGCACTGTACACCGTGAGTATACCTTGAGTCTGGAACACTGTGGATATGCCAAATGCACTTTACACCGTGAGTATTCCTAGGGATGAACGCCTGATAGCAAAGGAGGGTCTAATTCATGACGAAGTTAATTATGCTTAAACCAGTAATAAATGAGTTCTGAAAAGAAAGCAAGTATTCGGCTGTAATACAAGATGCTTAAACCGCTTAACTCAACATAACCGACAGCTCAACATATACAGCATACAATTACACTACAACAAAATATGGCTATTAGGACCTTTTTTTCTGGGACACATTTTAAAAGTGTCCTATAAAACCATTTAATAGGACACATTACTTTTTTATTCTTATATTGGTAAAGCTAACAGGACACTTTATATTTATGTCCTAATACATTACCTCTAATAGGACACTTAGTTATCGATGTCGTATTATGATACGACCTAATAGGACACTTATTATGTGTGTCTTATAACATTGAGGTTTTAAGGACGTTTATGTGTTAGGGTCCTATCAAGGATGAGCCTAATACGACACTTGATATTTATGTCTTATTTCGTTAACTTTTATAGAACACATGATGTTTTGAACTGTAAAATTAAGTTTTTTTTTTTTTTTTGCCAAATGGCTATTAGACTAGTGGTATCGTGGTATTCTTTCAACCATATGGTTGGCAGCGTTTAAGTCCTGAGATGGACAAATGTATATATTACTGAATTTTGATGCATATATTCGAGGTGGAGGGTGTGTGAGTATTTGTCTTTCTATAAATAAAATTATAATATAATAATAATAAAATTAAGTTTTTTAGTACAATTAATTGTTAAACTCTAATTATAATTGCACCTAATGCGACAACTATTCTTCAAGATTCGTATGTGTACATTTATAAAAATCAACTAGCGAAGTAGCGAATCTTATGTGAAAAATGGGTCCATGCTTGTTGATTTAAAAGATAATCAGTATATAACACAGAAATAGTATTCATTTAATATTATGTTAAATATATCATCCAATTGTTTGGAATAAAAAAGATTTGCCTTTTTCAAAAAATAATATATCATCTAATTATGAATAAATTAGCAAAGGCGACTACAAATAATAATTAAGAGAAAAGATCATGAAAGTACAAGGATTTTGGAAAGAATGGAAGTACCAATGGAAGGGTGCCATGTGTACAAAGAGAATACTCACATGTTAAAAACCCATTTACCCCCTAACTTAAATATCTCACAAACGACAAATCGAAAAATTATGAAAATTGCACCATTAGATTCAGCGTTTGATCCTCTTCGATTTGCCGTCCATCAAGGCATACTTTCGATGAATTTTTTTTTCACCTTTTTTTTTGGTGGGTTTTACTAATCGCTAACACATGTGTTAATATTTGGTTATATATTTAATTTAAGTAAAAAGTTTAGGGATTAGGATTTATTAGGGCTTAGGGTTTAATAGGTTTAGGGTTTAGTAGGGTTTAGGGTTTAGTAGGGTTTAGGGTTTAGTAGGGTTTAGGGTTTAGTAAGATTTAGGGTTTAGAGTTATATAAAGCGTTTAGGGTTTAGGGTTTAGGGGTTTAGGGGTTAGGGTTTAGGGTTTAGGGTTTGGGTTTTGAGGTTTCGGGAGAAACCCCAAAACCCAAACCCCAAACCCTAACCCCTAAACCCCAAACCCTAAACCCTAAACGCAACACTTTAACACATGTGTTAGTAAATTGTAAAACCTACCAAAAAACGTGAAAAAAAAATTTCGTCGAAAGTATGCCTTGATGTACGGCAAATCGAAGAGGATCAAACGCCGAATCTAATGGTGCAATTTTCATAATTTTTCGATTTATCGTTTGTGAGATATTTAAGTTAGGGGGTAAATGGGTTTTGTATTCTCTTTGTACAAATGGCACTCTCCTATTGGTACTTTCATACTTTCCATAATTCATGTACTCTCATGATCTCATCTCTAATAATTAACTCCATGTTTATAAAAAGTATTTTAGCGTGTAAAGTACTAACGATTAATATTTAGATAGATGGCATTTATGGGTTGCTATCTTTGAGCTGGAGTTTGCAGCTTGGTGTAAGTTCGAATCCCAGGTTGGTCTTTTACTTCCTTTTTGTTTACAATACTAATTTTTAAATATATACAAACATTGTATAAAAGAAATTATATGTCTCATTAATTCAACATTGACTCTTTAAAAGTATATATAATTTGATATCCCACCGAAAAATAAACTAAAAATATCTTCAACGATAACGGATCCAATTATTAATAGTGAGCTTATCCAGGAAATTGACATAATAGGTTGTGAAGTAAAAAAATTGTGAATATTTAAAACTTTTTTACATAATGGCGACCGAGTTCTTTCAACTTCCGTATGAACGTGGATACTTGCAACTATTTAATTTTATTAGAAGTTTCATTTGGATTGCTCGCGCTGTCTGTCGCGGATCTTAAATATAGTACTAATTTTTAAACATATACAAAGATTATATAAAAGAAATTATATGTCTCATTTATTCATCATTGAATCTTTAAAACAATTAATAATCAAATTAATCTTTTCAACTAAAAGTGTGGGGATTAAACTATTATTAACCCATAATCAAAATAAAAGTGTAGGGATTAAACTATTATTAACCCTTATTTAAAATGATTTATAATAATAATCAAATTATTAAAAATGGAAAGCCATGTGGCATCCCTTAGAATTTGAAGAATAATTAGGAGTAACTACAGTATATTTTAGACATGTCATCATATAATGATTAAAAAGATGACACATAAGGAAAAAAATCTTTGTTTTATATATATACATTTAATCACATGTGATTTGTTATACAATCACATATGATTCTGTATATAATCACATATGATTTTTATCTAAAAACTGATATTTGATGATAAATTTACTAATATATGATAATTCATGTATGATTTTAACTTGATTTTTACTTAATTATATATGTATAGTCAATGATTTAAAAATTCATATTTTATTACTCTTTAATCACATGTGATTGATACTTTGATATTTCATCGCATGTGATTACAACTTAGATTTTCATGTTTTAATCTCTTTAAATCATTAGTGATTTGAATTTAAAGTTTAATCGGAAATATAAGCGGGTGTGATTTTTTTTAGCGTTAAATCACATGTGATTTCAATTAAAACCCAATAAAAATGAAAAAAAAAAAATTTTTATCGAAAGTATATCTTGTTGGATCTAGAATCGAAGAAAAAAACACGCTGATTCCGAATATGTAATTTTTATAATTTATAGACATACGGTTTGTGAGATATTTAACTTTAAAAAAAAAGGTTGAAAATGGGTTTTTGAAATGGAGCAATCCTATTGGTTCCTCCGTTCTTCATTTTTTTACCATTCTTTTTTGAACTTTGATATGATTATTTTTCAAACAAAGTGATATTTAATATAATATTACTAATAATCATATACTACTCCATAATAATAATAATAATTTCTTTTTCTATTCTATTTCAATAATACTCCGTAATAAAAGTGGGCTTCAAAGGTACCCCGTAGGCCCGTATTGCTTTTTGGTACCCCTCGAATTTTTCAAGCCTCCCGCTAAATCGTTTTCCCAAATCAAAATACTCCGTAAAACAAATATTACCTTTCGCGGTTGCCCAAATCAAATACTGTATCTAAATTTTCTAAAGCATCCAACTTCCTAATATTTCGCTATAGATACCATATATCGTCCTCAACCGCTGCATCTTTATCATCGGGATTATCTTCGATTGAAATCAAGCCAAGCCGCCAGGTACCGAAATTAATCGAATCCCTAATCTAATTGGCGTGTTATTCAACGACCATCTTGCAATTGATACGCGAACAGATGTGGTATATAAATTCTAGTGTTTAGCACTTTAGCCACTTTGAATTCTTGTTTTGATTGGGTTCAATCGATCTGCTAGATGCGTTATTTATTTTCCCTATTATATTACACTTGTGTTAGGGTTATGTATGTACTATTTAAATCCTTTATGTATATAACTCTTTTAATGAAAGTAGATTATCTTTTATGGTTTTGTGACTAAATACTTGTGTATATGTTTGTAGATTTTTAAAGACTTTGTTAGTTTTGGTGACTAGGCATCGTTTGTTTGATAAATAACAATGATATTATATTGCTGAGATTTTCCTCAATTTGATTATCGTGTATCTATGCAATCTTTCATGGTTTCAATGTTAAAATATGTTATAGAGAATATTGTTGATGTTTCATCTATTCTTCTAGAAGGATATGATGATAAAGTTCTGCAAGACTTGTAGGAATTGGTTAAATCTCTCATGACCATAGCTGAAAACAAGAGTAATAGACTCCGTTTACCATTTTACTAGGTGGTTACATATACACATGCTTATTACATGTAGGATTGCATTAGAATTTTTACTAGTTGTTGTTTAGTATAACTATATAAGGTCATTTTATAATAATTCTTCATTGTCCGAGGCAACTTCGTTTAACACATGCCACAGTATTATTTTTCCTGCAAAAATAAATTGGAAGTCACTCACGTTATTTTGCAGTAAACTTGACTCGCTGTGGGTGAAGCTGAAGAGATTCCTTGATAAGGTAACAAGGCATAAGGTAGCTTTGTGATTTATAACATAAACTTTAGGCTTCTCTTTTTATGTGTTAGTGAGCTCTTTATAACCTACGAAATTGTGGTGATTAAGCACTTACGCATTATGTATTTTCTATTGGCAGCTAGGATTATAATGACATTTTCTTAGAGGAACAACTCAAGTGATTTGGCTTGTTGAATTTAGAGGAAGGTGTAACTGTGTAAGTATGGAACTTCAAGATGATCAGGTATGCACGTAGATGAGTTTGTATTTTATTGTGGGTAAAATTTTGTTAACTCCAATCAAGTTAATTGAATCCAAAAGTAATGAGTGATACTCAGTTATTTGTCACCTACCAATCCTACATTTTGTGGGCATGAAATAATTTAGCATACTAGTTGCATGTTGTAGTTTTAGCTCAAGACAATAATACACAATGATAAAATCATTGTTGGAAGCTTGTCATTGGTAGGAAAAAACCAAAGAGGTGTTACAAGCTTCTCATCTGGTTGACTACATTCATTTGTTCTCATGATATATGTCTGTAGTTCTTGCTCATTACGGTTAGTTATAATACATAGTTTCTAGTTAGTTTACTAATTGAGTACGGTCCCCCTTAAATGTATATACTTTGGTTGTCTAGTTGACTCATATTTACACAGACATGGCTAGCCACTGCTCATGCTTGTGCCAATATTCAAAGTCGGTTATCTGTCAAAATTGAAGAATCTATGGGCCATGGGCGTATGTATTGGTGTGGCCTTCTACATTTTGGTATGTTATTCTTGTAAAGTTCATATAAAGTATGATTTATAGACTACATGGATTTTTTACTTAATATACAAGCTATTTGATTGTAGGTGGTGCCTCGGGATCATGCATGATGGCAGACTACTATTTGTTTATTGGTTTTATTGCTACTCTTGAATCACCTTGTAATCGTTAGAAGGACTTTGGTTTAGATGATGTAATATATTGTGTTATTATGTCAAGTGTTATGAAATGACTTGAATTCTTATTCATTTTATTTTTTGAATGAAGTTCTGGCTTGTACATTTTAATTAAAGAATACTCATTAATGTTTACAGTTTAAGGTTTATCTATTGTATTATATTTTTAATGTTGAGTCATATTGAACGAGAACAATTCTTAGGACACTAGTAGTACTAAATGAAAGAAATCTCATATAATATCAGTACATCAAAATTGGTCCTAATATAAAACCTGTATATTAGATATATTTTAGGACGCTTGAATGTGTCTTAAGATCTTATAATATGTAAGTGTGTATTAGAATTTAAAACATTTAGCTATTTTGTAGTTTGTTAGGACGCCATTTGTGTCGTATTAGACATTTTAGGACACTCATAAAAAAATGTCCTATAATCTATATTAGGACGCTGTTATAATGGCGTCGTATTAGACATCTTAGGACACTCATAAAAAAGTGTCCTATAATCTATATTAGGACGCTGTTACTTATTACGACCCCTTTTTATGGGACGCTTAAATGATTAGTCCTATCAGATAAAAGGTCCTATAAAGTAGTCTTTTAGGACACTAATGGCCGTCCTATAAAACCATATTTGTTGTAGTGTTAGTACGTACCTAGATAAACTCAGATAGATTTAGGTGTTAAGAAAGGTCAGATAGAAAATTGCAGTTTGTTACCTTATGCCTACACCCAGGATATATCATCCGTAGAGGTCGCTTAGTCTTACAAGGCAAGTGAGGGGGGTTTGAACAACCTGTTTCTGATCAGCATCAGGATAACCTAGGATTCAGTGACATATGCTTTTAGGCTTTTAGACTAAAACGTAGGGTCCTAGTGTTTACACGCTCTACCTGTTGCCTACTCTCTTTTTAATTTACTTGTTTTATTTAGTATTAGCTTAGATAACCAACCAAAACCTACCTACTTTTATAAACCCATCCTATCAGAAAGCTCATTTACGGTAAGTCCCTTTTGGTTCCATTCGCTCCGATTTTAAGAATGACACTCGAGTTATACTTACTGCTTACTCCCCAAAAGTAGGTAGTACTTATAGTTTGAGCCCCAGCTCATATAAATTTAAAACCTAACACGTTCACACGTTGTTGCGTCGTTGCCTGCAGGACCACCGTGCCAGCCCCCCCCCTTGGAAAACGACCGCGGCTGTGTCAGCACTCTGACGGCGCAATAGACTACTCTACCACTTACTTCCGACAATGGTCTTACCGCCTACCGATGGTAGCGATGACGGCCCACCACCACTGGTAGCGCCTTCAGGACCATCTCTCTTGCTCTACGATTCGGTAGTACATAGGGTTAGGCCACAGCAGTTGGACTTCAACCAAGACGATGAAGATGAGGGGATGGTCTCCAGCTACACGGACGATACCACTACTACGCGCCCCACTCCACAAACTGTCTCTGGGGCTCCTAAGATAATTTTCGATACCGAAGCCCAACGACTGTTGGCACAGATGGGTTACATAATACTCCTCCGTAGCCTAATCAAAATGTTCTGCCTCCGTCGCAGAATCAAAATGTTCTGCCTCCATCGCAGAATCAAACTACTCCACCCCCGTCGCAGAGCCTAACTATTCTGCCTCCGTCGCAGAATGCTCTCGGGCAGCAAAACCAAACGCTTACACAATCAAAAAGCGTCCCAAAGCCACCAGCACAGGCATTCGTCACACCAGATAGGGCCGCTAGTCAAAGAATGCTCGCCGATTTAATCATCTGTGCGGCCACGTCAGGATCCGTCCCAACATCTACAAATGAAGCTATTGTGGATACCATGATCGCCAAATTTTACTCAACTTATCAAGGAGAAAAGGTACAAAGACCAGTTCTGGTCTCAACTACCACAGCTCGGTTCGCGCAAGAAATTGCGAACCACACGCTGCCAGCAAACTTGAACATCCCTCATACTGTCGGCACCTATTCCGGTGATACCGATCCAGAAGATTTCTTGCAGCGGTTCGAGGACGCAATTAAAACTGAGCACTGAGACAATGCCACAGCCTGCCACATGCTCCCACAAGTCTTGCAGGCAACAGCCCAAAATTGGTTTGAGAAATTACTGGCGGCAAGCGTCACTGGCTTCGCCGACCTCCGGTTCAAGTTCCTGCAGCAGTACCATAACCTTAAGCAGCATACTCTCACTCATCTTGATTGCCACGAAATCAAGCAAACGCCCAAGGAATTCTTGAATGAGTTCATCACTCGGTTTACAAGCGAGTGCCAAAAAATCCAGGACCTTCCCCCAAAGCAAATTACCGGTTTCATACACGGCATTGACAAAGATCGATATCCAACGCTATATTATCGGTTAAAACGCAAATTGCCAAAAGTATTCTCCGAGGCCATCGCCATGGCCAGAGAATACCCGTGGTCTGGGGAAGATTCAGACCTACAGAAGCATGCTCGGGACCACCCTCACGAGGACCGGGACCGACACCAAAGCAGTCCATACAACAACGGCTCAGGTTCCGGCAGGCGTGATCACAATGGAAGGGATTTCCGTCGAGACACACGACATGATAACCGTCGTCATGAACAGCGGCGTCAACCATATGACAAAAATACTTTATTGTCATCATTGTCGAAGACACCAAAAGAAATCCTCCTCATCAAGGTGACGGCTCGAACTGCATTCAATCCGCCACCCCTAATGGACCCTCGTGATGGCCCCAAGAACGAAAAATATTGTGATTTCCACTAGGAGTATGGCAACGACACCGATGACTGTAGGCAGCTAACAAAGGAGGTCAAAGCCGCCATCTAAGCCGAAAAATTAAACCATTTGTTACCAGGGAAAAAGTTCAAAAAATAAGATGGTAAGAAGACTTTTATCTGGCAAAAGAACGATGACCCCAGAGATCTTCTGGATGCGGTCATCCATATAGTTGGGTAAGTTCGGGTTCGAACACAGGGAACTTAAGTTTTAGATGACCAAGTTAAATGTGAGTAATTTAGAAAATAGAATAAAAGTGTGGTTTCTGTGATCGAGTTGTCACAATGCTTAAAACTACAATCTTTAAATTAAAACTAGGCAAGTGGACTCTTAAGAGTCGGAGTGATTGATTGGAACTTTCGTATATTAAAAACAATACTTGTTTGGACTAGGTCGCCAGTGATTTCGGGGTGAAGAGTTAAAACCGGTTTGAAATATGCAAAAGTGAATATCCATTGAACGAGGATTAACATTCGCCATCACCTAACGTTTAACTTCAATTCATAGCCTTATAACTTAATCAAGTAACGGACATTCGCCATGGTTACCAACTTGCACGTTTGAGCTTAAAATATCTAGCTTAATCCAAAGTTACATCCGCAAATTTGTTCAATCATTCAAAGACAAACAATTGATAGCAAATCACTCAATAAAAGACGTTCGCCTTATTTACTAGCAACTCACCAAATAAGTTTAGTTATTGTTCAAAAGCTCAAACACACAAGTTTCTTGATTAAACATAAGATCAAAGTCTCAAGTTTACAATTCATCCAAATGAAAGACATTCGCAAAAATCACAAGCTCATATGTGTTTAGCTCACTAGTTTAACTATTACCAATTTTCATAGTCATGATCAAAGGTTCATTTATACTTGAACATACAAATGGAAGAATTTCAACTTAATAACAAACATTCGCCATAGTTATTTAGTTGAAATCACCAATTAGTTTCACAAATTTTGTTGAGCTAAACACATACAAACTTAAGGATGAACCATAAACCTAAGCATAATCAAACACCCAAAATATTTCACACCTAATCAACTAGCTAAATCATCCAAACAAGTATGTGAAAAATCTAGCCACTCATAATCACAACAATCATCAAACAATCATAAATAATTGGTGAAATCATAAATAACTTAGATTAAAAGAGAGTAAATATGTTACCCAAATGATTACACAATTGTTGATGAAATATTGTTGCTTGCTTGTTTCCCCACAAATTTCCCAGTAGATTACAAGAATTATCCAAAAGAAATACTATGTAGTAGTGTTTTTGTGAAGTAGCAGTGAAGTAGTGGAGGGGTCGTGGGTGGATGTTCTTCCTGGAGAAACCCTGATGGTGGGTATCTTGATAAGGTGTGATAAAATAGGGTTATATAACCCCAGTTCCAAATAATCTTCCATCTCGTGGACAAATCTTGAGCGGGAACCATCTTGGACCAAAAAATAGTTAGAGCATTTAATGCACTTCCACCCAAATGTTCACACGTATATTAGATCCATCAGACATCCGAGCCCTTTTGTCCAGACTGAGAAGATAAACAGTGCTCCGCCAAGCTACCTGATCGGGTGAGATAACACACCCGATCGCGTATGCTACCTTACCCGGACGGTCTTGTTAAATTTTAGTCCCCAGATCTTTGAGCCTTCCACGGAAATGATTTTGAACTAAAGCACCCGATAGGGTCAATTTACCCGGACGGGGTAAACACCTTACCCGGACGGGTAGGTGTACATACCCGGACGGGTATGATCAATTTCAGGCAACTTCCACTTCAGCTCCAGATTTATCCAAACTTCACCATTTCGCATGCTTTTCCACGCATTTCACCTGAGATCAATATCCAATCTAAATAAGTATCAAAAGTTCATGAAATTGACTCAAATACAAATGCAAAACAATGATATCGCGAAATATTTATATAGACAAAATGAGCGATATCAAATATCCCCACACTTGAACTTTGCTTGTTCTCAAGCAAACCATTATTTTAACATTTTCATAACCACTCTTGCAACATCATAAGTGAAGATCAAGTTTATCAAAATAATACTAACACTAACCACGGAAGCAATTATGTTAGTAACATGTATATAATCAATAGAAACTTGAGATGATAAATTTGTTAAGCCCGAATGCACGACCTAGCACCTCACATAAGGATAAGTGTATAATCACTCACTCTCAACCTATAAAACTACAGGGTAAGGATATAAATGATGTAACACTCAATCAAGCCAAGTCGTGATGCAATGTTACCATAAGCTTGCAAAAGGATCAAATCTCCACCGTCTTGGCGTGAGCACCAAGTGAAATCTCAGAAGAGGTATTCTAAACATTTGTTGCAACAATTGTAGGCTAATATGGAGTTTGGTATGATAGACACAAAAATTGATGAAAAATGGTAGTGAAGACCCGTGAAAAAGTGTGGAAATGTTACCTAATGGTTTCAACATGTGACAGTAATAAAACTTAGGATTCTCACGTCAACTCAATTCAAATTATTCCTTGTTCTCACTTATAACTTATATTCAATCATTGCACACAAGTAACTTAAATCGATTTACACAACTGATTGGAATAATTGCATTCTATGACTTTCTATGAATCCTTTGAAACGAACTTTCGGACCAACCATCCTAAACCGGATAAAAGCCTTCGGTGGCTAGGTGTAAAACACCCCTCGGGAACTACTTGTTCAGGAATTCAAAGGCCATTTAGTTGACTACAATTACCCATTCACTGACATTAAGCTTAAATTGTTAACTTCCAATAATCTTACTGCTTTCAACTTCAATCATTAAACTTTAACATTCAACAATTTCCATCTCATGCACTTTTAATTATAGAATTTAACACTAGAATCCCACTTTAAAACGATTTAAGTCACATTTTAGATAAAACTCATTAAAATTCCAATTAGGCAACATTTAAGAAAATATGTGATTCGGGTGATGACTACACAAAAATTAGGCTAACACTTTTAGTGGAGTGTATGTGGAAGTTTCTACGGGTTTCTTAGCACTAAAAATGAGTGCTAACGACCTGGGCGGATTGAAACAAATGGTTTAAAACAGAAAATGAGATCAAAATCCTAAGAATACCTCCTCGTCTTTGACCCCACCTATATCACATTTCTGTGATCCCACAACGGTCTCAAAATGCATCACTAGGGCAAGTTCTAGAACAAACTACAATCACTGGCACACTCATAGCAATAAACAATATAAACACTAAAGATAAGTGTTTTCAATTAAGGCTCAAAATTTCTCACAATTTAATAGTGGGGGCTACAAGTGTGCTAGTCATGCAATTCACCCTATTAGGTTGCTTTTTATGACACATATCAAAAAGTTATGTTGCAAGAGGGAAGATTAAATTACTTTTAATAGATTTTAACAAACACGTTTCAAATCAATTAATCTTATTGGGACAAGCAAATTCCTAGCAAATTACCATTTCATAACCCGTTATTAGAATTCGTAAAGTTCTATTGGAAATCCAAGATCAATAACAGACCTAATAAGTGGCTAGAAACAATAATTCACTAAGAATATAATTCAAGTGAATTTAACCTCCCCACACTTGAAATTTGCATTGCCCCCAATGCAAGAATTATCAAACATACAAGCATGAGCGGGAAAAGTAAAAGGGAATGAGAACTTCCCCGGGGTTTTGGCTGAAAGGTGTGGAAAAAATTGAGCTGGCTCTTGATAAGCGTGTAGAGATCCACTCCAGCTCGGCATGCTACAAATGGGAGCAAACTAGCAAACACACAAACAAGTGCAAGGGGCACATAGATAATAATAATAATAAAAATAATAATAATAATAATAATAATAATAATAATAATAATAATAATAATAATAATAATAATAATAATGGTTAGTGACTGATAAGCATCCAAATACCAAAAGAAAGTGAAAAATAACAAAGAATAGAAAATTGTTCAACAGGTTACAATTCAAATAAGATAATGAAAACACTACAACCAACCCCCGCCAGTAGGCAGGTCTTGGTCAGGATCCTGCTAGTGCTACTGCGGTGACTGGGATGAACCAAAAAGCCATTCTTGCAAGGCCCCCTGCTGCCAATTACTCGGCTGAGGGGTGGACCAAGTAGTGCTCCAATCCTGCTACTGCTGATGATACTCAGAAGTACTGAGATGCTCTTGATGTCTCTGGAGCTCAACCAAAGCAGCATCGCGATCATTAATCGGAGCTGGGAGTACACCACCTGGCTCGCCCCAACGGGGTGTGTGATGGTAAGGGGTGGGATAAACATCCGGCAAACTATGGAATATGCACTCCTGATTGTGAATCAGGTAGTCGTTCTGATAGCGTATGGCCCCCCATTCATATCGGGATTCATCTCTGAAGTTTTGCTGATCCAGACGCATACTGCCAAAGTCGTCCATAAACCCTCGCCAATATGGCGGTGCCTAGCTCTGAGGGCTCTGACCCGGAGCCTCTGTCTCAGCCATCTCCTCATCCTCGGCTTCCTCTTCTTCTTCTTCATCACCCTCTTCTGATTCCTCGGACTCTTGTTGTGTAGCAGGCCATTTCCCCCGTGATCCTTCCCGAGGTATAGGGATGCGTGAGGATGATTCGGTAGGTAAAAAGGGAAGGTAATGTCCTCCACGCATCCGAACAACCCAGTAGGTCTATACATGTCAACCCCAATAAAAAGTCTCGGGTTTGGAACAAGAGTGAAGGGGTGGGCCCTAGGTCTAAGGCTAACTCCCAAACCCTTGGCAATCCTGGTGATAAAGTGACCACCACACAACTTTGACTCCGGTTTTGGCCCGCTTGCGTATGCATGGAGAAATTTGCCCACACAATACGGAAGGTTTATTCTCTCCCGATTGCTCAGTTTGAGTAGATACCATAAATCCGCCTTTGAAACCTTCTCCATATTTTGCCCACGCAGTGTGATGGTGTGAGCCAACAATTTTTGCAAGACCTTGTATTTTGGGTCCGTGAGGGCACTTGAGGGGTTTCTTCCGGACCTATATGCTTTGTCACTGAACTTTGCCCAATCATCAGAAGAGACCTCACCCTCGTCTAGGGAAGCACCTGTCAGAATATATTTGGGAAACCAAACGGCATCCAACTCCTCTCGGGTGTAGATGTCCAGGTAGACGGCCATTTGCCGAAGTGACAAGGAGTGAGGATTTCCCCCCAGCTTGAAGGTCAAAAAATCACAATCAATGGAATTAATCATGAACATTTGCAGAGTAGCAAGGAATTCCATGGTAAGCTCCTCATAAATGGGTTCCTGGATCTTAATCAACTTCCTAAAATCCTGGACATCATAAACCTCACCATTATACCGAATACTCTGAGTTAGAGCCCGGGTGATCTCATTAGCAAAACCAACTTCACGCAAGGGTGCCCAGTCAATAACCCTCGGGTACTCGCATGCTTTTTTGTGAATCTTGTACAATGCTTCACAGTTCTCATGATAGCGATGGTGATGAGGCTCAAAGACCAAGTTTGGGTGGAGGTCCCGAGGAAGCAACTCTGCGAAAATACTTATAGGGTATTGCGGTTCTGATGTTTGACCTTGGCTTTGTTTGTTTTTCTGCACAACACAACTGTTAGTCCCTGTTTAACTTAATAAACAATCTTACGTAATAAGCCTTGAATATATTATTGAGAAGTTGCGGAATCACACTCAATAATATTAAGAAGATCAACGAATATTAATTAATATGATGAACACAATAATATACCGAAAGCTTCAATCTTATTAATGATATAAGACGAATACACTTGATGTATTAGGGTTACAGAAAACCTTGAAGCTGCGCAATTAACATTAACCTATCTAGGTCTAAAGGATCTCTATTTATAACACATAGAGTCCTATACAATCTCCTACGAATATGGAATAAAATAACTTCCATAACCGACTCATACTTATCACAAAATCATAAACAGTTGTAACTACCATTCTGAAGTAAACAGTTGTAACTGTTACACATTCAGTGGTAACTGCTTCAATTGTAATATAAGACTAAGTACAAATATATAATCAGTGTTAACTGTTTCATATATAACTAACAGTTACAAATACATAAGCAGTTTTAACTACTTACAGACACATAACTATCAGTTGTAATCTATCTTCAATCAGTTGTAACACTTGTCTTCTCGTCAGTTTTCTTCTATCAGTTGTAACTTCGTAAAGACAGTTTTAACCTTCAAAACAAACAGTTTTAATCACTTGTACTCTGTCTTCTCATCAATACTTCAACTCAGACCTGAAACAGTTTTGACCCAACAATCTCCCCCTAAACTTAATCTGTCCTTCACAACATTAAGTTTGTTCTAATCCTCCATTATGAGCTTCACAAAATTCTTTCAAAACAGTTAGTCATTTCTTTTCTTTCTTCTATCTATCTCCTCCTTCTTATGAATCTGATTCAGCACCATATATACCAATTCCAGAGCTACATCATCTAAAACTGCAGCTTGTAATCTTGCATTTCTCAAGCCCATCAAAAATCTCAGATTCATATCATAAAATTTATCTGTCAATAACCACATAAATACTGCATCCTCCATAACAATCTGATGTACTCCAGGTTTGGCATGATAAATCCAATTTCTGACCTTGCTAAAAGTAGCAAACTGAAATGGAAACTCTTCTGGCTCAAACATAGCCTTAATCCAATGCCATGTAACTTTCTCAACCAGATTATCAAACATTTTCAAATCTAAATTCTTTTCCATCCCAATCTCATACATTCTCACCAAATCAGTCCTACTAATCCTCTTTATCAAATCCCTAAAAGATCTCCACCAAGATACATTTCCATCTGCTCTTTCAACTTTAATCTTGTGAATCTTAACAGGATTGACAAACTGCTCAATAGACCAATCAATGATACCAGGTAATTCAACATTAATTACCTCAGATTCCATAGGTTGTAACAGAATAAACTCCTTCAATTCATCAATATTCCTTTCTATATCAGGAATTTCATCTAACTCTCTTTTCTTTCTTTCAATTTCATCTTTCTTTCTCTTATCAGCTTCTATCTTTTCTCTTTTTTCTTTTTCTTCCTTTTCCTTCAATTTTCTTTCTTTTTCAGCCTTTTTCCTTTCCTTTTCAGCTTCCTTCTTTTTCTTCTCAGCTTATTTCTTTTCTTTTTCTTTCTTTTCAATCACATCAGGATTCATATCATCTTTATCCCATAACTCCTGCAATCTCTCTAAACTCATCTGTTTCAATGCATTCAAAGGAATATACCCACCTTTTAGCTTTGCAATTAAGTTCTTCTTCATCTGAGCTTTTGTTGGTGGTTTTGCAGCTTTTTTCTTTCTTGCTTCTTCTGCTTTCTTTTTCTTAACCTGATCAACAAGATATTCAATATCATCCTGTCTCTGCTCTTTCAGCAAATATTCATCCCATTCTGCCACTTGCTCTTTTGTCATTTTCACAAACTTTCCTTCCTCAATCTCAACATCAATCAATCCCTCTGCATTTAGCTCAGCCTGTAACCTTTGAGCATATTCAGTATCATGAGCAGTTACTTCTGGTGGCACTGGTTTTTGCTTTTTCTTCTTTGGTTCTTCTACCAGTTTTCCCTTGCCCTTATCTTTTGGATCAATCTTTGGCAACTCTTTCTTCTGTTGAACAGAAGCAGCAGCAGGTTCTCTAATCTGAAATCCAGGCAAAGATGGTTGTTGTGTAGATTTCTTCTTTGAAGTTTCAACCTTCTTTCCTGTTCCTGTCATCTTAGCAGTTTTAACTGGAATGCTCTTTTTCCTAGTCTTTTCAACTTGTTGAGCATCAGTTTGAGCATCAGTCTTTACTTCTTCTTTTTCCACTGCTATCTCTGGTTTATTTACTTCCTCACCATCATCATCAACCTTCAACTCCTCAGTCTTATCTGCCATATCAACTTCTACAGTCTGCTCCACTGACCCAATAACCTCAGTATGTTCAGAGTTATTATCATCTGCCACTGTGTCATTCATCTATGTTTCCACTGTCTCATACACTGACTCATTAATCTCAGGTTCTGTAGGTGGTGTTGGAGGTGTATGCACAAACTCATCATCCACTGGTTGTTCCATTTCAATCTCTTCATCAACCTTGTCATCATCAGACACAACCTTGTCATTCTTATTCCTCTTATCACCCAAATTTGTCCAGACCTTCTCCCCCTTTTTGAAAGCATTTTGTGGGAACTGATAAGCATCCTCAGGTTCAGAAGTATCATGAACCACATATGTCCTCCCTTTCTTCAAACATTTAATAACAATCTTCTCCAACTGCTGCACTCTCCTCTGCAACTGAGTGATAATTTCATCCTTAGCTTTGTTCTTCTTCCTCTCCTTTACAAATTCAGCCCATACATAATCAACCATTTTCGTCAATTCCAAGTTAGTTCTAGCCTCAACACCTTCAGGATGTGAATCCTTTGGTAAATCATTGACATCATCAAACTCTGACTCATGCCTAGCATGATCATCAAAGTCCCCTTGGTTCTTGGTACTGGGACCACTAGGATCATCTACAGGTGTAGAATCATCTCCATGTGTTGCCTCTGATGGGGTCTTATTAATGTTACTTCTGTCCTGCTCTGCCAGTGGGCTAGAAGCAGTAGAAGCAGCCCTCTCAGAATGATCAGCCTCCTCCTCATTGATCATCTGCTGTGATGAATCATTTGACTGAGACACCTGAGCAGCAGCAGCCTCAGATGCCTGTTTTCTAGCCTTTTTGACTCTAGAATATGTAGCTATTTTGGTCCCTTGTTTTCTTTTATTACCCCCAGCTACTGTGGGTTGAGAAGTGGTGGGTGGAACCATTCTCTCAGTAGTTGGTTCAGCTTCAGTTGGTAGTACTGATGCTGTGGTGGAAGGTGCAGGAAGCATTGTAGAAAATAATGCTGTAACCTTCCCAGAAAATTTAGTATCTCTCTTCATATTTACAAAAACTTTTGGTTTAAAAGAGACAATACCAATAACTTTCTCAAGTGCAGTTAAGTTAGGAATTTGTTCATTTAAGAACAACTGCACAAAACGTGGATACATCAAAAATTTAATCTTTGGCTGCTCAATGTTTCTGAGCATACCAGAAAATATCAGATTTGAAAAACTAAATCTTTGACCAGTTGCAAGACAAGCAATTGCATAAGCAATGTTGCTTCCAAACTGCTCAAATGATGATCTCTTAGATGACAAGCAGTGTAAAATTGTATGTATTAAAAACCTCCACTGATGAGAAAATAAGGTTTTCTAAAAAGTAAAAATTTCAAAAGAACCCTCATAACCCATCAATCGTAAAGTATCATACATAACAGTATCATCTAAAGAAGATATACCTGCCTCATCATCTAGTTGTAATGAAGCTCTAACAATAGCTTCTGTAACTACAACACGTGTATCCATAACTTCTGAAACGATTCTTTTAATCCCCTGTTCCTCTTCTATTGATGCATTCACCCAGAAATTGTTGATATGATCGTGAGATATCCTGGGTGCCACAGTGAGAGCATGACGAATATGTGAAGCACGAAGGAAATCAATGATTTCCACATACTCGTTTGCCTCAGCAGGTTTCATCAAGAATGCGATCATATTATGATCTTTTCCAATCGGTAGTTGAACAGTAGACGAAGTCGATGCCATGATAAGAAATCAAGTAATCGAAGAGAATCGAAGATGATTTTACAGAATTTATAATCGATGAGACTTAGCGCAGTGGATTGTATGAGTAATTTTGAGAACGTAATGAAAAACCCTAAGTGTTGAGAGTTAAATACTGAAATTAGATCAGTTGTAAACCCTAATTTGACGAAATCCCCAATTATAACTAAAACAGTGTTAATTAAGAAAAATAACACGTTCAGTGATAATTGTGAAAATAACCATCAGTGGTAATCAATACTTGGTTTCTCAAATGCATCATTTACATAATAAAGCTAGCAGTGCTCACTTGTACAAGCAGTACCAACCGACCAAGGCAGTGCTAACTTAATACAAGTAGTACTTCAGTTCTAGCAAAATCATATAAACAAAGCAGTGGTTGATTTTTTTTTATTATTTTTTTTTTTTTACCGAAAGCAAACTCCACAAGCAGTTAAACTCCATAAACACCTGCATAAGTTAGACTCCAAAACATAGCAATATAACCTGCAGTGTTAATTCCAAACAAAAATACAAGTATACAGTGTTAACTATACACCAACAATGGTGAAGTGATTATTACCACTGTTTATACTAAAAGTAGTAAACAGTGATAACGATACACATTACACACAATCAGTGTTTAATTAACAAATCAGTATTAACCCAAATTGGAATCACAGTAGATATTATTCACAGAAAGCAGTGATAAGAAAAATAACTTATGACAAATTGATCATTCCTATACTAGTAACCAAGAATGTGAATCTGCCTACATCAAAAGCTTTTGTAAACAGATCAGCAAACTGATTATCAGTATGAACTTTCAAAATTTAAATAAGTCTTTTCTCATTACAATCTCTAATGAAATGATATCTTATTTCAATGTGCTTTGTTTTAGAATGTTTAACTGGGTTATTAATAATACTGATTGCAGAGCTATTATCAATAAAAATAGGAGTATTAAGAAAGGTAAAACCGTAATCTAACATCTGATTCTGAATCCATAGCACTTGAGCACAGCAACTTGCAGCTGCTACATATTCTGCCTCTGCTGTAGATGTAGATACAGTGGTTTGTTTCTTGCATTGCCATGAAACCAATCTATCTCCCAAAAATTGACAATCTCCTGATGTAGATTTCCTGTCCAGATTAGCTCCTCCATAATCACTATCTGTGTAAGCTATCAGATCAAAAGAAGTAAACTTTGGATACCAAAGGCCCAATTTTGGTTGACCCTTTAAATATCTAAATATTCTTTTGACTGCTAGAAGATGTGATAGCTTTGGATTAGCTTGAAATCTTGCACATAAACACACTGCAAACATGATGTCAGGCCTTGATGAAGTGAGATATATAAGAGACCCGATCATTGATCTGTAAAGATGTTCATCCACACTCTCCCCCTCAAGATCTGCATGTAATTTCTTGTTTGTCTCCACTGGTGTGCTTGCAACTTTAGCATCTTTGTACCCAAACCGATCCAGTATATCATTAACATACTTACTTTGATGAATAAAGATTCCTTCTTTCCGTTGCTTTACTTGCAGCCCCAAGAAAAATGTTAATTCCCCCATGGAGCTCATCTTGAACTTTTCATGCATCAATGATTCAAACTCCTTGCAAAGACTATCCTTTGTTGAACCAAAAATGATATCATCTACATAGACTTGAACCAGTAGTATATCATTCTTAATTCTTTTAGTAAACAAAGTTTTATCTATTGCACCCCTTTTGAATCCATTCTGCAACAGCTAATCTGAAAAAGTATCATACCAGGCTCTAGGTGCTTGATGTAAGCCATAAAGAGCTTTATCCAGTTTGAAAACTTTATCAGGAAACTTAGAATCTTCAAACCCTGGTGGTTGACATACATAGACCTCTTCCTGTATAGTGCCATACAAAAAAGCACTCTTAACATCCATCTGATACACAATGAATCCCTTAAATGAAGCATAAGCCAAAAACAATCTAATTGCCTCTATTCTTGCAACAGGTGCAAAAACCTCATCATAATCAATCCCCTCTTCTTGTGAATACCCCTGTGCAACCAATCTAGCCTTGTTTTTGATCACTATACCTCTTTCATCCTTCTTGTTTTTGAAAATCCATTTAGTACCAATTGCCCTCTTCCCTTTAGGCAAATCAACCAATGTCCAGACTTCTTGAATCTTAAACTGAAGCAACTCCTCTTGCATAGCTTCAATCCAACTAGGATCTCTCAAAGCTTCAGTAACCTTCTTTGGTTATGTTTGAGACAGAAAACAAGCAAACAAAGAAGTATTAACAGCTTCTGTATCAAGATTTACTTCTTCCTCATTTGTTGAAGCTTCAAACACCTGACTTTGATTTCTTTTTTTAACAGCAGATTCAATATCTCCTATTACATTCTCAAGTGGATGATCTTTATGAGTAATGTATTTAGATGCTGCTGTTTCTTGAATCCCCACCTCCAAGTTGGTAAAATTTCCTTCTTGTCCAGACTCACTACTTGACACTTCTCTTGCAATTCTCTTTGACACAGGAGTAGAGCTCATCAAATGTAGATAATTCAATTGTTCCTGCTCTGTGTCAAGATGCTTTGTTGGTGTTTGATCAACATCCACACCTGCCTTTGTATTCTTCTGTACTGGACTCATATCACTGTCTTCCATAACTGGTCTATCAGAATCATCAACATGAGTAAATGATGTTTCATCTGATTTTCATGTTTCAAGATTCTGTGATGTCTTTGGTTGATCAGTGTCAAACACTTCTGGGGGATCAGGAGACCAAATTGGAAATAATATATATTCCAATGAATCATTCTTCTTTCCAACTGATATTCCTGAGTTTGCTCTACCTTCTTCATCACCTGTTCCTGCATTTGTACCTGCACTTGTACCTGCACTAGTATCCACATTTGTATACTAAAAGCAGTATTAAGTGCATCAATATCAAACAGTGATTCAGGACCTTTTCCCTCAGGATTAACAGTGTTTTCATTAAAAGTGATGTGCATTGATTCTTCTATGATTCTGGTCCTTTGATTGAATACCCTATAAGATTTACTTTGAATAAAATAACCAATAAATATCCCCTCATCAGCCTTACTTTGAAACTTACCTAAGTGATCTTTGGTATTTAAGATAGTACAAGGACACCCAAAAGATTTTAAGAAACTAACTAAAGGCTTTCTCTTAAATAACAGTTCATATGGTGTCTTGTTATGAGGCTTAACAACTAATACTCTATTCTGAACATAGCAAGCTGTGCTAACTACCTCTGCCCAAAAGGACATAGGTAGCTTTGCATCAGATAGCATGGTTCTAGCAGCCTCAATCAGTGTCCTATTCCTCCTTTCAGCTACTCCATTTTGTTGAGGAGTTCTAGGTGCACTAAATTCTCTCTTAATACCTTTAACTTCACAGAATTTATCCATCTCATGATTTTTAAATTCTGTTCCATTATCACTTCTGATGATCTTTACTCTTTTATCCAATTGATTTTCCATCTTAGTTATAAATGATCTAAGTATTTCACCTGTCTCATCCTTTATCCTAAGAAAGAAAACCCATGTAAATCTAGTGTAATCATCAATAATCACAAGGCAGTAAGACTTTTTCCCCATACTACTTATACTGGTTGGTCCAAATAAGTCCATATGCAATAAGAGTAAGGGTGTGCTATTTGTGTTCACAGATTTGGACTTAAATGAGGATTTGTGTTGCTTTCCCTTTTGACAAGAAACACAATGATCATCACATGAATAGACCTTTTCAGGCAAACCTCTAACAAGCTTGTTTTTGACAAGTTTATTAATGGTTTTGAAATTCATGTGACACATCCTCCTATGCCACAGTTCAGATTCATTCCCACTTGCTTTCGAAATAAGACAGTTTAAATCAGGTTGAGGTGTCATATTTACTAAGTCACACTTATATACATTATCTTGCCTTGGAATTCTCATCAAAATCATGTTTTCTGGTATTTTGAATTCATTGGTCAAGATAAGGCATTCAGTGTCAGTAAAATGAACTGGGTTCTTTTTATCTGTGATTTGACTCACACTTAGTAAATTATACCTCAATTGTTCCACAAAATAAACATTATCAAAACTTAGCTTTTCACTCTTAACTGTTCCTTTCCCTGTGATCCTTCCTCCTTTTGGATTGCTTCCAAAAGCTACATATCCTCCATCAAAAGATTTGAAATCCTGCAGCTTTTCTTTATCTCCAGTCATGTGCCTTGAGCATCCACTATCAATATGCCATAAGCTCTTTAGCTTGCCCTGCACAAACAGTCAAAAAGAGAATTAATTTCTCTTGGGAACCCAAACCAATTTGGCTTTGGGTTTCCCATGTGCATTCACATATTCAACTTTCTTGAAGATTATTGATTGTGATGCACTGTTGGTATTTGGATCTGTTAATTTATCAGACTTAATAGGTGTCCAAATCCAACTTATTTTAGACTTAACAGTGTTCTTTGGCTTAACAGTTTTAACTGTTTTACCAATTGAAGATTCAGTGTTAATTTTGTTAACACTGTTTTTGTATTTAGTTACCACTGTTTTAGTCTTTGAGCTTTTGGCTAATTTTGTTATTACTGCTGCAGTAGATTTACCTGTAACAGTGTTTAACATGGTAGCCTTTGAGTTTATCTTCTGAACTCTGGCAGTATGATTAACTTTTGATTGAAAATTTTGTTTGTTAATCATATTTGCTTTTGTCCATGACTGTTTTCTAATCCTTTGAACATTCTCAGGATTATGATAGCAGTCATATTGAAGATGACCCATTTTTCCACATATAAAGCAAGACATTTCTTTAATCACAGTAACATTATTACCCAGTTTTTGTGAAATCATTTGATTCCAATTTCTTTGATTACCTCTGGGTTTTTGATTTTGAAAACTCTGTGAAGAAGAAGTACTTGCTTTACATTTACAATTAACACAGTTATTCACAACAGATTCAACAATAGGTTTAGTAACTGAATTAACTGTATTACTAACATATCCTAACCCATGTTTAGATTTGTTAGTATTCAAGCTCACCTTTTCTAAGTCCAGTTTAACCTTTTCTTTAAACATTTTCTTACCCTCTTCTAGTTTATCAGTTTTAAGATTAGAAACTAGATCAGAAATTACTCTCTTCACATCCTCACATGTTGACTCAGACTTAGATGATTCAGATTTTACACTCTTCTCACTCTCAGATGTCCTATCACTCTGATCATCTTCCTCAGTCCAATCACTAATCTCACCTTCTATAAACAGCTCATTCTCTGATAAAATTTTAATTGGATCAGCCTTTTTAACCTCATCTGTCATTCCTCTTTTAAGTGAATTGATATCAATTTCACTTTTAGGAGGAAAGTAGGTGTGATTATAAGGTGGAGGTACATTATTGTACCCTAATCCAGTCTTAATTTTATCATGGATCTGTGAATCAATAAGTTTATTGACACTCTTAGAAGCATATTCTAATTTATTTACATCAAGTCTTATGCTATCTCTTTCACATGTCACCTCGGTAAGTTTCTTAGATAACAACTCGACTTTATCTTTAAAAGTGTCTCTCTCCCACCTAGCATATTCAATGTCATATTTAAACTGTGTTGCATTGACTTCATATGCCTTTATTTGATTTTCCAGATTTTCAATGACTGCAATGGTATGTTTACTTTTGATTTCCCATTGTTTTAGTTCCTCACACACTTTTATATTATGATCCCTGTAATGTTTAACAGTTTGTTTACAAACAGCAGAACATAATTTATTTTGTACCTCAGTAGGAACTTCTGACTTTTTGTCAGATTCTGCAATGGCCATGAGACATTGATTCTTCACAACATGTTCTTCTTGATCACTCCAGTCCCATCCACATCCATCCATAGACACCAATGCATTTGCTAAAGCACTCTGAATTGGAATGTTTCTGGTTTGAGTTCCATTGTTTCCAGCTCTCTGACCATTACCATTCTGCTCTTGCCTTGGGTTTCTGCATTCTCTTGCAAAGTGTCCCATCTTGTGACAGTTGAAACACTCAATCTTGCTCTTATCAAACCAATTTGCATCATTCCTCTTGTATGCAAAGTTGTTCCTACCAGTCCTCTGCATGAACCTTTTTGCTCTCTGAGTAATCAAAGCAATTTGCCATTTAATGTCCATCTCTTCTAGATCATCACCATCAAATTGTTCCAGATCTTCATTAGTAAGTGAAGAATTCACATTACTTGCAAAGAAAGATTCTAATATCTGATCATTAGAACTATTTGATGATGATCCTGCTCCTCCTGAAACATAAGTAGAACCCATTTGACTTGATTCTGCTTTTGTTCCAGCCATAGACATAAAAGCAGCATTATGACTATACCCAGTTGCTTGCTTCTTACTTTCCACCTCAGACTCAAAGTTCCTCAGATCATTGTATATATCTTCTAATTCCTTGACTTCAATGTCTGAACTCTGCATCAATCCAACAGTGTAGATTGTCCATTCATCACCTAATGATCTTAAGAACTTTCTGTTAAGATCTTCTTTGTCAATCTTAACCTTGTGATTTTCCAATTCTCCAACTAATTTAGTAAACCTATCAAAGGTTTGAGTTAGAATTTCAGTTTTCACATGACTAAAATTCTCAAATTGTTGCTTTAACAGAGATCTTTTATTCTTTTTGGTGTTATCATTACCACCAAATCTCTTCTCAATCGCTTCCATTAGCACCTTGGGATCTTCACAAGAATCAAATCTGCTCTGATGCTCATTCGGAATGGATAGCAACAGAGTACTAAGAGCCTTGTACTCAGTAGATCTGATCTTCCTCTCTGCTTCAGATGTTGGTGGTGCTCGTGGCTGCTTTACTCCATCACCATCAAGCGTTACTGGAATACCATTAACAACAACTTCCCACATCTGATAATCCGTGAGAAGCATATATTGCCTGATTCTGACCTTCCATAGGTCAAACTCATCAGGTTTAAGCATTGGGATCTTTGTTGCTTGAATTCCTTCATTGCCTTCAGTCGCCATTGAAATCTAAACTTAATATATGAACTAAAACTCAAATACTAATACTAATAATCCCAGATCTTCCTGTCTTCAAAGCTTCACAAGCTCTGATACCACTTTGTTAGTCCCTGTTTAACTTAATAAACAATCTTACGTAATAAGCCTTGAATATATTATTGAGAAGTTGCGGAATCACACTCAATAATATTAAGAAGATCAACGAATATTAATTAATATGATGAACACAAAAATATACCGAAAGCTTCAATCTTATTAATGATATAAGACGAATACACTTGATGTATTAGGGTTACAGAAAACCTTGAAGCTGCGCAATTAACATTAACCTATCTAGGTCTAAAGGATCTCTATTTATAACACATAGAGTCCTATACAATCTCCTACGAATATGGAATAAAATAACTTCCATAACCGACTCATACTTATCACAAAATCATAAACAGTTGTAACTACCATTCTGAAGTAAACAGTTGTAACTGTTACACATTCAGTGGTAACTGCTTCAATTGTAATATAAGACTAAGTACAAATATATAATCAGTGTTAACTGTTTCATATATAACTAACAGTTACAAATACATAAGCAGTTTTAACTACTTACAGACACATAACTATCAGTTGTAATCTATCTTCAATCAGTTGTAACACTTGTCTTCTCGTCAGTTTTCTTCTATCAGTTGTAACTTCGTAAAGACAGTTTTAACCTTCAAAACAAACAGTTTTAATCACTTGTACTCTGTCTTCTCATCAATACTTCAACTCAGACCTGAAACAGTTTTGACCCAACAACAACACAACAAGAAACAAAGTTGCCAATAGTGGTGTTAGTGTTAGCAATATTTAGACAAATGAGCGATTATTTACCAAAGCAACAACCACACCCCTAAAAACTTAAAGTACCAACAATCTCAAACACTACTTAGACCCAAAGTCAACTTTTGCCAAAGTAACATACAATCCAATATCAAACAATGCTCGAATCATGCCAATTTAAACACAATTTAACTCAAGCAAGCCTTACAATCAAGATTACATGCTAAACCGAATGACTTTCACATAGGCACATAACTTTAATAGCAAACATAAACTTGAATTGTGCAAAAGGATGACACAATTGGAATCAAGAAATGCATTATAATCAAAAGTTAAGTCCAGAAAGTCAAAGTTTGACCCAAAAAGTCAACTGTATCATCTTCCTCAAATTCCTCAAGAACCCTAATTGCTAGATATTGCAATTAATCAACTAATAAGTATCAATAAACCTAGCAATCATGAAATACATGCTAATTAATACCAAATAACAAATTTAACTACCAAATTCGGATTACCCAAAATTAGCCATACAAACCTAATTTTCTAAGTATCAAAATCTAGCAATTTAAGCATGGGATCAGGGTAGAAACAAAGCAATAAGCATGTAGTAAGCATAATCATCAGTCAAAACTAACAAATAACATCCCCACACTTGAATTTTTCAAATACTCGAATTCAAGTGTTCTTCCTCAAAAATCAAACGATTAAGCGATTTAGAGATGTTAATTGGTACCTTAGATAGTCTAGGCATGATTAGAGAGTGATTACTTGAAAGATTCTTGAGAAAATTTGAGTTAGAAATCGATTTTTAGGGAGTAGGTGGTGGTGAGGAATCGGCAACAGCAGAGAGAACAAAGAGCAGATAGGTTTTCTTTTTTTTTTCTTTTTTATGAAACAAACTCAATCAAAACCCTCAAGTAATATTTCAGAATCCGCTATTTTACCCGGTCGGGTCAACCATTACCCAGACGGGTCAATGGAATCACCCGGACGGGTCACGTACCCTACCCGGTCGGGTATGGCTCATGATTTTTGCATTTTTAGCCATGGCTCGGTGCTGGTCAAGTTTTTCAAAGAAATACCCGAATGGCTAAATTCACCCGATCGGGTATTTTGCCTCACCCGGACGGGTATATGTATTTCATCCTATATCAGTTTAAGCAATTTACAGCACCCAGATTAACAAGCAAACAATAAAAAATAATCAGATTCAGCACGATTTATAGCAGCATATCCATTTATTACTAACAAAAATAACAACTATATCAAAAATAAATCAAAGGATACTAACACGAGTTTCCTCGTGCATGTGCTTAATTTATTAACTAGTCCAAGCTAGACTCGACCCCGAATTCATTTGTTCTTGGGGTAAGTTGCGAGCTCCTCCCACTCGCTATCAACGTCCTCTTGGTGATACAATTTTAATCGATGACCATTCACAATAAACGTCCCACCATCCGACTTGAAAAGTTCCACATATCCGGACGGATAACCATGTTTGACCGTATATGGACCGGTCCACCTCGGTTTAAACTTCGGTTGTTTCAATTTGAACCTAGATTGGAACAAAAGCACTTTGTCACCGGTTTTGAATTCTTTCCGCATTTTTAATTTCCGGTCATGTAATACTTTGGTCCTCTCTTTGTATAAACGAGAGTTCTCGTAAGCTTGCAACCTAAGCTCATCCAACTCGTGGAGTTGCAACATCCTTTTCTCACCTGCTTCTACTAAGTCTATATTGCAATTCTTTAAAGCCCAATAGGCTTTGTGCTCAACCTCAAATGGTAAATGGCATGTTTTGCCATAAAGCAACCGGTAGGGCGTTGTACCAATTGGAGTTTTGTAAGTGGTTCGAAACGCCCACAAAGCATCTTTAAGTTTCTTGGCCCAAATTGCCCGATTATCCTTTACCGTTTTCTCCAAGATCCTCTTCAAGGCACGATTCGTGTTCTCAACTTGACCACTCGTTTGAGGGTGGTAAGAAGTTGAAAACCGATGGTTTACCCCATACTTTTTGAGCACCTTTTCTAATTGAGCATTTGCAAAATGACTTCCCCGGTCACTAATTAAAGCCTTCGGCATCCCAAACCGACAAAACAAACATTTTAAGAAATCAATGACCACACGAGCGTCATTCTTTGGTAGAGCCTTCGCTTTCGCCCATTTTGATACATAATCAACCGCCACCAAAATGTACTCATTCTTGAAAGATGGTGGAAATGGACCCATGAAATCAATGCCCCAAATATCAAACACTTCACAAACTTGGATGCTATGTTGGGGCATTTCATCTCTTTTGGAGATATTGCCCAAACGTTGGCATGCATCGCAAGTTTGGCAAAGTGTGTTTGCTTCCTTGAAAATGGTGGACCAATAGAATCTCGCATCAAACACCTTCTTTGCGGTAACGGATGGTCCATAATGACCTCCCGTGGGTCCATGGTGACAAGCATCCAAAATTTCCCTTGTTTCTCCTCCTGAAACACATATCCGGATCATCCCATCCGCACAAACCCGGAACAAGTAAGGCTCTTCCCAAAAATAATACTTTAAATTTGAAAAGAACTTGCTCTTTTCTTGATGGCTCATTCCTTTCCTCAAAACTCCACCAACTAAGTAATTTGCCAAATCGGCATACCAAGGTGCTTCATCCTCATTTTCCGCTCCATTACCTATATGCAAAAGAAATTCCTCGGGAAAGGAATCATCAATGTTAGAATCGCCTTGCTTATCAAGATTTGGATTTTTCAATCTTGACAAGTGGTCGGCGGCAAGGTTCTCGCCTCCCTTCTTATCTTTGATCTCAATGTCAAATTCTTGTAGAAGAATAATCCAACGAATGAGATGGGGTTTAGCATCTTCTTTTGCAAAAAGATACTTGAGAGCCGAATGGTCGGTAAAAATAACGGTTTTAGACAAAACAAGGTATTGCCTAAATTTGTCAAAGGCAAAGACAACGGCAAGCAATTCTTTCTCGGTTGTGGTGTAGTTTTGTTGGGCACTATTGAGTGTCTTGCTAGCAAAATATATGGGTTTAAAATGGTTGTCCACTCTTTGTCCTAGGACGGCTTCTAAGGCAAAGTCGCTAGCATCACACATTAATTCAAATGGTTTGGACCAATCGGGGGAGACTATTATTGGTGCCTTGGTCAATTGGTTTTTCAAGGTCTCAAAGGCACTTAAGCAAGGTCCATTAAATAAAAACTGTGTGTCCTTCTCAAGGAGTTTGGTCAAGGGTCTTGTGATTTTTGAAAAGTCTTTATAAATCTCCGGTAAAAACCGGCATGACCTAAAAAACTTCTAATGTCTTTCACATTGGTGGGTGGAGGTAGTTTTGCAATAACGTCAATTTTAGCTTTGTCAACCTCAATACCCAACCCCGACACCTTGTGTCCCAAAACAATGCCCTCCTTCACCATGATGTGGCATTTCTCCCAATTCAAAACCAAGTGTGCCTTTTCGCACCTTTCAAGCATTTTGTTCAAGTTAGCCAAACAAGAGTCAAATGAATTGCCAAAAACGGAAAAATCATCCATGAAAACTTCCATGGAGGTTTCGATCATATCTTGGAAAATGGCAATCATACACCTTTGAAAAGTGGAGGGGGCATTGCAAAGACCAAAAGGCATTCTCCTATAGGCATAGGTCCCAAATGGATAAGTGAAGGTGATCTTTTCTTGGTCCTCGGGATCTATTGGGTTTGGAAATATCCCGAAAATCCATCAAGGAAACAATAGAATTCATTTCCCGCCAATCTCTCGAGCATTTGGTCAATGAATGGCAAGGGGGAATGGTCTTTCCTAGTGGCTTCATTTAACTTCCTATAGTCAATGCACACGCTCCATCCCGTGACAATCCTAGTGGGTATCATTTCATTTTGGTCATTGGCCACTACCGTCATACCCCCTTCTTCGGCACACAATGCACCGGACTAACCCATGAACTATCGGATATGGGGTAAATGATACCCGCATCAAGCAACTTGACTACCTCCTTCTTGACGACATCCTTCATATTCGGATTAAGCCTCTGTTGTCTTTGAACAACGGGTTTTGCCTCATCTAAATAGTTTATTTTGTGTTTGCAAAATGAGGGGCTTATTCTGGTTATGTCGGATGTATGCCAAGCAAAGGCGCCTTTGTGAGCTTTCAACACATCTAATAACATGCATTTTTCAGAGTTTTCAAGAATGGAAGAAATTACAACGGGCAATAGGTTCTCCTCGTGAAGATATGCATATTCCAACTGGCTAGGTAGAGGTTTCATCTCCAAATCTTTAGGTGGATCCTCCAACGAAGTCTTGATCCGCATCCTATCATCATTGGTGAGCTCTTCAAAAGTAACGTCCTCTTCTTGCTCCTCTTCATCCGATGCATCTCTCATGCTCATCACCAACTATTCCTCGGTCATTCTTTCATCATTTGACTCCACCAAGTTAAGAAGCTCCGATTCCATTCAAAGTAAACCTTGCAATTCTTCGTCCACCGCCTCATCTATCACATCAATTCTAAAACAAGAATCGTTAGTAGAATAAGGATGCTTCATGGCCTTATCGACCGTGAAAGCAATCCTTTCTTGTCCAACTCCTAAGGTCAATTGTTTGTCCTTAACTTGGATGATAGCATCCGCGGTGTGTAAAAATGGTCTTCCCAAAATCAAGGGTACTTTACTATCCTCCTCCATTTCGAGGATCACAAAGTCCACGGGAAAAGTAAACTGCCCTACCTCTATCAACATGTTTTCCGCAATCCCAACGGGATATTGGAATGACCTATCGGCAAGTCTTATGCTTATGCGAGTGGGGGTCAAAGATCCTAGGGACAATTTAGCATATAATGAATATGGCATCAAATTTATGCTAGCCCCCAAATCCGCAAGAGCATCACAAGTAATTATTTTACCCAAGGTGCATGAAATGATGAAACTCCCGGGATCTCCAAGCTTCGATGGGATTTGGTTTTGCACAATGGCCGAGCACTCCTCATTAAAAAACATAGCCGATGCCTCCGACAATCTATCTTTGTTGCTCACCAAATCCTTGATGAACTTGGCATAATTGGGCATCCCGGCTAACACATCCACCAAAGGCACGTTGATCCGAATGCCCTTGATCATATCAACAAACTTGCCGTATTGAGCGGCAATCTTTTCTTTCCTCAACCGTTGAGGGTAAGGGATCTTCGGCTTGTATGCTTTGACAACCGGTGTAGGTGACACCAGTGTAACCGTTGGTGGAGTTTCATCAACTTGCTCTTCAATCTCTTCCTCCTCCTCATCCTGCAAAATAGGGTTAGAAATACTTTGATTCTTGACTTGAGGTGGTGGAAGTTCCTTCCCGCTCCTTGTTGTGATAACATTTACATGCTCGTTTCTTGCGGGTGGTAGTTGGTATGGTTTTGATCCACTTGTGGATGTTTGCCTCGGGTTTTGTTGGGTGTTGCTTGGCAAACCACCGGTTGGTCTACTACTTTGTCCCTCCGACAAATGATCCATCTTTCGCTCCAAATCTTGAATGGAAGCTTGTTGGTTCTTTTGGCCTTGCTCCATGCTTAACCTTATGTTTGTAATTTGGGTCTTCAATCTTTCGGTACAAGCATCTTGTTTTGACATGAACTCTTTCATCATTTACTCCATTGATGACAAGGTTGGTTCTTGTTTTTGAACTGGAGGTGAGTTGTGGTTTGGGGTTGGTTGTAGCTTTGATTAGGTCTAGAGAATCGGATTCCTTGGTTGTAGTTTCCTCCTTGGTATCCTCCCGGACCTCTATTTGGGTAACCACCCTGTTGGTAGTTGTTATTTTGTTGGAGATAGCTTACATCTTCCTTATCCCCCATGATCGGTTGATCATCTTGCATACAACTTACCGTGGCATGATTACCACCACACTTACCACATCCATCTCTAAGATCTTTAATCTCACCTTTGAGAGTTTTAAATTGCGAATCAAACTTAGAAGAAATTGCCTTCAATTCCTTCATCATCATGGCCGAGTTATCCGAGCTTCCACTACCACTACTACCTTCCGCGAAGGCAACATGCTTCCTAACCGACTTACCTCCCTTTTCTTTAGCCCAATTCAAACTTAGAATCACTTTATCCTCAAGCACCTTCCACGCTTCATTAGGCGTTTTATAAAGAAATAAACCTCCTTCCGAGGCATCAAGCACATTAGCCGATTGAATGTCAAGACCATTGTAAAATAATGTTATGATTTCCGCTTTTGACAACCCGTGGCCATGACAATTCCTCAACATCTCTTTCATTCGGAACCAAGCTTCTACCAAAGGTTCACCCTCTTGTTGCTTGAAAGCCCGAATGTTGTTCAGAAACCTTTCGGCCAAAGCCGGAGGGAAATACCTACTCACAAACGCTTCCCTCATTTGATCCCAAGTTCTAATCGTATTTGGTTCAATCTCTTGGTACCAAATCTTAGCTTCACCACATAAGGACATAGGAAAAGTCCTTAGTCTAATGATTATCTCCGTATCCGGTCCATACTTGAACATATCTCCAATCTCAATAAAACTTGCAATGTGCTTGTGCGGATCGGCCCGTACTCTCCCATCAAATTGAGAATCTTTTATGAGTTGCATATGATGCCCTTTCAAAGAAAAATTGTTATTGTCGATGTTTTGCCTTTGAATAGCCGAACCGGGTGTAGGTGCAACGGTCTTCATTCGTGACCAAATAGGTGTATCATCTTCATCCGCCATCTCGTCTTCAATTACAACAACTTCTTCCCCTTCGTGTTGTGATACGAGTTCGTCTTCGAAGGTTTCCTCAATAATTTCATTTCCCGAAGATGACTCAGTTTCCGTTTGACTATTTGATGAATCCGTCTGTCTTCACTTTGGTTTCTTCCTTCGTTTCTCCTTGGTGGTTTTCTCCGGATTGGACAAAGGACTAAGAAGCTCTTTACCGGAACTCCTTGTGTTCATCCACTACCAAATAAACCCAAATGCACAAAAGATAAAACCGTCAAATGCACAGGCGCAACACACTTAAAAGTAACTTTCCAAGAATAAATTCCTAGAAAGGGTCAATTAATCACACTTAAAATATGATCTAAAACTAGCTCCCCGGCAGCGGCGCCAAAAACTTGATGTGCAAAATCTAGTCTAAAAATTTATCGTTGTAAATGAACAAGAAAGTACCATGCTAGACCAAAACACAACCGGGCAGTGGACCCTATCATGTAGTAGTATAGTTGGGTAAGTTCGGGTTCGAACACAGGGAACTTAAGTTTTAGATGACCAAGTTAAATGTGAGTAATTTTGAAAATAGAATTAAAGTGTGGTTTCTGTGACCGAGTTGTCACAATGCTTAAAACTACAATCTTTAAATTAAAACTAGGTAAGTGGACTCTTAAGAGTCGGAGTGATTGATTGGAACTTTCGTATATTAAAAACAATCCTTGTTTGGACTAGGTCGCCAGTGATTTTGGGGTGAAGAGTTAAAACCGGTTTGAAATATGCAAAAGTGAATATCCATTGAACGAGGATTAACATTCGCCATCACCTAACGTTCAACTTCAATTCATAGCCTTATAACTTAATCAAGTAACGAAAATTCGTCATGGTTACCAACTTGCACGTTTGAGCTTAAAATATCTAGCTTAATCCAAAGTTACATCCGCAAATGTGTTCAATCATTCAAAGACAAACAATTGATAGCAAATCACTCAATAAAAGACGTTCGCCATATTTACTAGCAATTCACCAAATAAGTTTAGTTATTGTTCAAAAGCTCAAACACACAAGTTTCTTGATTAAACATAAGATCAAAGTCTCAAGTTTACAATTCATCCAAATGAAAGACATTCGCCAAAATCACAAGCTCATATGTGTTTAGCTCACTAGTTTAACTATTACCAATTTTCATAGTCATGAACAAAGGTTCATTTATACTTGAACATACAAATGAAAGCATTTCAACTTAATAACAAACATTCGCCATAGTTATTTAGTTGAAATCACCAATTAGTTTCACAAATTTTGTTGAGCTAAACACATACAAACTTAAGGATGAACCATAAACCTAAGCATAATCAAACACCCAAAATATTTCACCCCTAATCAACTAGCTAAATCATCCAAACAAGTATGTGAAAAATCTAGCCACTCATGATCAAAACAATCATCAAACAATCATAAATAATTGGTGAAATCATAAATAACTTAGATTAAAAGAGAGTAAAATTGTTACCCAAATGATTACACAATTGTTGATGAAATATTGTTGCTTGCTTGTTTCCCCACAAATTTCCCAGTAGATTACAAGAATTATCCAAAAGAAATACTATGTAGTAGTGTTTTTGTGAAGTAGCAGTGAAGTAGTGGAGGGGTCGTGGGTGGATGTTCTTCCTGGAGAGAAACCCAGATGGTGGGTATCTTGATAAGGTGTGATAAAATAGGGTTATATAACCCCACTTCCAAATAATCTTCCATCTCGTGGACAAATCTTGAGCGGGAACCATCTTGGACCAAAAAATGGTCAGAGCATTTAATGCACTTCCACCTAAATGTTCACACGTATATTAGATCCATCAGACATCCGAGCCCTTTTGTCCAGACTGAGAAGATAAATAGTGCTCCGCCAAGTTACCCGAGCGGGTGAGATAACACACCCGATCGTGTATGCTACCTTACCCGGACGGGTCTCGTTAAATTTTAGTCCCCAGATCTTTTAGCCTTCCATGGAAATGATTTTGAACTAAAGCACCCGATAGGATCAATTTACCCGGACAGGGTAAACACCTTACCCGGACGGGTATGATCAATTTCAGGCGACTTCCACTTCAGCTCCAGATTTATCCAAACTTCACCATTTCGCATGCTTTTCCACGTGTTTCACCTGAAAACAATATCCAATCTAAATAAGTAACGAAAGTTCATGAAATTGACTCAAATACAAATGCAAAACAATGATATCGAGGTCCTCGGACAATGATGAGTTCTCGCGCTCTTTCTCGCGGTAATCCTCAAAATTCAAGGACAGCACGTTTTCCAAGTCTGAAACCTCCTTGGTGGCGGACGCAAGCTCCGCTGCGAGGTCTTCAAACCTACTCTGCAGACGGGTATCCTTTTCCAAAACAGCTGCATTCTCCGCTTCCAAAAATTTCACATGCTCCTGCAACGGAGCAAGTGCAGCCTTGGCTTGCTCCCTTTGGAGCTGTGATGCATTTAGGTCGGCCTCAGCTTTCATCCTTGCTTCATTGGCCACCCTAAGCTCATCCTCCTAATTATGGATCCTCTCCCTAAGGTCCACCATCTCAGCCTCTTGCCGACGGCAGACGCCAGTGGTCGTGCTGAGCTGCTCCTCTACACTCTCAGTGCGTGATATCGCGTAAAAAGTCACGTTTTTACTACCGATATCTCTCTCATTCTGGAATGATTCTTGGCATTTTAACTCAAAAACAATACAAACCAATAGTATTATGCCAAGATGGTCAAAACAAGGTTGCACGATGAAAATTAAGCAAAACGGATGAAAAAACGAAGATTTCACGCACGTTTGAAGATTCAAGGCATCAAAACGGGATTTCAAGACAAAAGTGCCCATCACCAACATCCATCTCATTCAATATGTTCATTTTTAAAATACGAATCCAACAGAAGAAGAATCAACAAAAACGGACGAAGAATGAAGATTATACGTACGCCGGAAGATCCAAATGATTCGCACGACACATCTAAAGTTCAGAGACATATTTTTGGGATTTCTTTTCATCAAAATCTTCCTTTTTGAATTACGAATCCAACACAAAAATAATCGACACAAACGGACGCATAACGAAGAAAACACGCACGAATCAAGAAACAAAGCAAAAGACGGCGAACCGGGGCGGGGGGTGCCAGCCGCCGCCGGCCACCAGGTGGGCGGCGCCGGCCACCTGCCCCCTGCCCCGTTTCCGCTTTTTGGTCCTTGCGCGTACCCGGTGCACCACCTTTACATGCTTTTTGGTACCCGGTGCACCACCTTTACACGCTTTTTGTTACCCGGTGCACCACTTTTTCCACCTTTTGCTAACGTATGCCTTGGAATGCTAACGTGAGCCGAAATTCACCTATAAATAGAGGCACCATGTTTCATTTGAAGACACACCTTCCACACCTTGGAAAACACACTTTCTATATCTTTCTAGCTTTTCTTTCTTTCTTTATTTTCTTACTTTAAAGTAGTATTAGGCTAGTTAGAATAGAAGCAAGGAACGTGCTTGTAATCTTTGGTGAGGAACATCTTGTAATCTTTGGTGTACGCTTGGAGATACGCTTATTAATTCAAGTCTATTCCTTCTCGCATATTAATCTCGGTTATTTCTATCCTTTTCTATCTTAATTAAATATGTATGCTTTAATTATGCTAGAGATCATTTATGCCATGATTAGCGAGTAGATTACTATTTATTTGTTGTGATGTAGTTAGCATATATAATTGTGGGATGATTTAAATGTGTCGTGAAATAATATGACGGCCCCTATTCGACTGTTTACTTGGTATAGTGCTGGAAATGCTTTCGAGCAAAGTACAAACGCATGGAAGCCGGTAACGACCGAAGGTAGTTGTATTATGGATCGACATTATTGAAATGGAAACTTTATGAACGGACTTATCTTATGATTTTAAACCTAAAACTTACATTCGCCTTTCGATTAACAAACGTGATTGTAACCTTGTAAAGAGGAGTTGCGAACCTTAATACTTGGTCAATAGTTATCTGTGTAAAAACTATGGTTTTAATTGTAACGTCATGCAAGCATCATAAAATGTAATGTGATTACGTGGAATTGCCATGAGTATTGTACACTTCCAATTACAATGTACTTATCATGCAAACATCGCAAAGCAATTAAATTCACAATGGAAACATCATTAAACGATTAAATACATTGTGAACTACCATAGTATTTTCCGTCATGGTCTGGGTTTAACTTTATGCAAAAAGCCGTCAGCATTTTAAATTGCATTTTAATTAGATTAGTTAGTTTAGATTAGATTAGATTAGGTAGGCTATAGGCTAAATAACCATTTACGAAAACCTAGGGATTTGTTAATTGTATTAAGAAAGGCAAGTTTAAAATCCAATTTAAAGTGATACTTTTCCTTAACCTATGAAATCTAAAGTAAGGTACGCAAGAAACCTCAACACTTTCCCTCGCTTACCATGCTCGAATTTCATTAATAGGAATTGATCAATTAAGTCCGAACATATTTGCTAAGTTAGTTGTTTGCTGGATTTATAGTCTTTATGGTATTAAGAACGGTTAGACTTGTTGTGGACTTGCTACCCTATTCCTTCGCCCACGAGTGAATGCGTTCAATAATAAGGGCCAATGACTCCCTCATAGGAGAGTGTGGAGAGTTGAGCATTGTCTGTTTAATCAGAATCATGACACCATAGTTCCTCGTGACATATTAGTTGATAACCGACTAATAGGGAATCTATTGGTTATACCATAAACTACCAAGTCTAGTGAACATTCCAAATTTAGTAAACGTTTTCCCTGAAAGTCATCGTCCCACATTATAAGCTAATGAACTCACAACAAATACTACTTTTATTATCTGATTTACTATTACATTTTATTCGCTTTATTTAGTTTACCTAGTTAACTGAACCAAAACCCCCAACGCACTCTTTTAAAACCTTTACTATAAAAGAAAGATTGATTGGATCACCTCCGTTTCAATTCAGTTTCTCTTTAAGAACGACTCTAGGTCATACTTACCATCTACTAGCCTTTGGTTCAGTATTAGTAAGTCACGCTTAGACCCTAGCAATTATAAATTATAAAACCCACCGATCGCCGTTACGAACCGCTCGTTTGGTGCATGACGCATTAGTGCGCGATTGCTCGTCGCACTGAAGAGCGTAATTCCAGAAAGAGAACATCAGATGAGCACGCTTAGCATCACCGGCCGATATCCTCCGAATTTTTTCACCAACAGTTGGAGGAAGGACATGATCCGCAATATCCCGCAGAGATCGAACATCCTGCGCCGGGTTATCAACCTTGAAATCCCACCCGGGCACAAAAATATCGGCCCCAGTGTCAGTATAGCCAGAGGCCAGAACCTTTAAAAAGCGGCTGAGATCAAAGGCCACAGGGCAAAAGCTGGCTGACCTCCGCAGTAACTTTCCGCGGGCTCGATGGTGGTGTCGATGATGGAGGGGCAGAAGGAAACTCCGGCTGTTTATGCTGTGACCCCTCAGCTACCGAGGAAGTTTTCTCCATCTCTCGGCGGTATAGCGACCACGATGACGGGTATTCAATGTTGCACCCGCCTTGTCCTCTTCCTCTTCTTCCAGAAACACAATGCGTGGCTCCGGACCCACTGCATAACAGAGAAGAACAGTTAGCTCTTCCACGACAATAAAACGGCACGCTAATATCATTTCAAAAGACGATAATGATTACCCACGGTTTGAGCGGCAGACAACGCTTTCTTTTTCGGCAGGGAGGTGTACTTCTTGGGCCCGAAAGCGGCCTTTCGCTTCGTTGGGACCACCTTGGTCGCACTAGCCTCAATTTCAGAGCCAGTCGCCATGGCCATGCCTATAGAACTAGTGTGGAGCAGTGGCACACCGGTTGAAACGTGTAAGGATTTTAGATTTGATGATTACAAAACAAAATATGCACAAAGTAAGAATGATGAAACTAGAAGGACTTAATGTGTAATATTAGTTTAATTCCTATCCAAGTTAGGTTTTATTGTAACCCTAATGATCTCTAGTAAATAAAGAGACATAGGGGCGTAGGAAATGGTGTGCACACAAAAAAAAAAAAAAAAAAAAAAAAAAAAAGATGTAGACGTCTAAAGTTCTTTGTTATCCCTAAGGTTGTAAAACCCCGATACTAAAGGGTATCCGTCTTGTTGATTTATTAATAAGATTAGGGATTTGGCTTATGATAACATTGATGTTATTGTTATTCCGCTGCATTTATATTATCATTGTTATCATTTATTGTTAATCCTAGATCAAGACCTAAAAAGTCTCGAGCTAGATCGTTATTACGTTTTCACAATTGGTATCAGAGCAAGGTGGCTCGTGATCTAGGATATACAAATCGTATGATTAAATAAGTTTGGAGATTCTTGAATTATTCGATTGTTTATTGGTTTTTGTTTCGTAAGTCTGGTTCTTTTGGGGTTTATTTTATTTACTCTATCTAGTGCAAATCAGACTGAGTTAGGCGCAGCTGTAGTGATTTAATATTAACCAATTCTTGGTTAATTTATTCACGTCAACCTTGGAATTAATTAAAAGCCGATCATGGGTTTTTTTTAAAGATGCCGACATAACAAGTTAGATTTTAATTGATTTCTATAATCAATTAATTCATGGATTGAAACAACTCTGAGGTATGCTTTTCGATAAACAGTTATTATTTTATTCTTTTTGCTGATCTAGCATCAAGTTGGATATTTACACGTTTAAAGGGTTTCTTTCGAAAATTGTTGCTGCTCGATTCATTGTACCGACCGACTTTGTGATTAACATTAATTCTTTGATTCATATGTTCCACTTGCAACATTAAATATTCACATGATTGGCGTAAGTGGGGTTGATGGCGCAATAAGAAAACAAAAACAATTGACGTCTTTCATGCAAATATTTTTTAAAGGATTTTCATTCTCAACTGGATTACACGTTATTGTTAATCGATTCAAGCTGCAAGGAGAATTGAGGGTATAGCAGAAACTTGATTGTAAAAGTTGATATCTGGGTGTACGTGGTGGTCAGCAGGGCATTGATTATTAGTTTCAGAAGCTGCACGTTTACAACTAAAATCCATGAGAATGTACTGAATCGAGTCAATATGGAGCAGAAATTGGTTGGTTAATTTATCTCGTGGGGTTGGTGCTAATGCTTATTGTATAATTTTGGAAGTGTTGCACAAGGGTTATTCATTATTGAAATGTGATTCTTATTGTAGCAGATGCCTGGACAACTTTGTTTGTGAAGTTGAAGCAAATTAAAACTGTTAGTTGAAAGTTAACACTCACAGTTGTTATTCTTATTGTGAAGATTACCACTGTTCATGGATTTTGAAGGATATTAAAATTGTTAGTGGAAAAGATGGCAGTTAAAACTGTTATTGAAACAGTTAACACTGTTGGTGATTGTGAAGGAGATTAAAACTGTTAGTGATTATTATTATCACTGTTTTTGAAGATTTTACCACTGTTTTTGGAGATTATCATTATTCGTGGTTTTTGAAGAAAAATTACCACTGTTGGAGGATTTTTAAAACTGTTAGTACAAAACAGTTACCACTAATGGTTTTGGATCTCAAATGAAATTGTTTTTCACAACAATTTAATTTTATTGATTTAATGGCTCGTTTTTGAAGATTATTTGAAGAAGTGATTACGAAGAAGATCGATTATAGTTTATTTGATATTGTAGTTGAGTTTGATAGGTTTGTATCTTATCATATCTCAAAGTGGTGGATGAAGAGCTTTGAAGATAACTTGTTTGGTTTGTATGGTGACGACAAAGACTTGACGGAATCTAGCAAAAGTGTGAGATTAAACTTAGGATGCTCAATGCTCACATCTGCTATCACTTGAAAGAGTTTGGGTTGCTCGGTGACTTATTAATGAAAATAAGGATTTTTGTCAAAGAGATCTTAAAGGGAGATTGTGATCTACTTATACAAGGATATAAGTTCGATGTCGTGGTTAGTACAAGATATAAGGTACAGGTTTGGAAGATTCGACTTCTTCATCAAGTTTGTTATACTCTATTTTCTTCATCAGTGATCATTACATAAGAGCCAATCGATTTCGAGATTCAAGAGATGGTGAACATATTTTAAGGGGAAGATTATTGTTTAATGTTTCATCATCTACATGTACCACTTGAGGGGAAGTGTTTACAAGTTGCAAAAGATTCATATTTGATACAAAAAGGGGAAGAAAGATATTGATTTTGCAGCTTATAATAAGTGGTGACATATTCAAGAAGATATTAAGTCAAGGGGAAGCATAGAAGACGGTTTCATTTATCGAGATTGTTTTGTAATATCAAATAGGGGAAGATTGTAAGGATTTTAGATTTGATGATTACAAAACAAAATATGCACAAAGTAAGAATGATGAAACTAGAAGGACTTAATGTGTAATATTAGTTTAATTCCTATGCAAGTTAGGTTTTATTGTAACCCTAATGATCTCTAGTATATAAAGAGACATAGGGGCGTAGGAAATGGTGTGCACAAAAAAAAAAAAAAAAAAAAAAAAAAAAAGATGTAGACGTCTAAAGTTCTTTGTTATCCTTAAGGTTGTAAAACCCCGATACTAAAGGGTATCCGTCTTGTTGATTTATTAATAAGATTAGGGATTTGGCTTATGATAACATTGATGTTATTGTTATTCCGCTGCATTTATATTATCATTGTTATCATTTATTGTTAATCCTAGATCAAGACCTAAAAAGTCTCGAGCTAGATCGTTATTACGTTTTCACAAAACGACATGCTCAGAGGATATACCGGTGGAAGTAACACCATCCCCGGATACGCCAACAGCAGTATCACCGTACTCGGCCACCGTTACGGCGGCATAAGGCTTTGCAACCCCAGATTCCGCAACATCAGTGGCAACCAAGCGACGGAAAGACCTAAAGCCCGACGTGTTAGGCGCCTGTAATATGGCATTCAACTCCATATCTGCAAAGAAAACTTGTATCAACTGCAAAGAAATTACATATACAAAGAGCATGCAAAAGTAGTTCCTAGCTCGTATCATCGCCATTTTGGTGCACCACAGGAACTTGGTCCGAATAGGGCCAGAACGAGCTCACACAACCTAGCACCAGCACATATTGGTGGTACTCCCTCATCTCAAGCTTGGTGTCCTTGCAGACGTCAAGCAATTTCTGCTCGCGAGCCGCCAACTTTGGCGTAAGACCAATTTTGTTTGAACGCTCGTACTGCCATACGAGCGTCTCTGCGTACTCACCCGGCACCACCGACTGGTCGATAAAAATGAAGGAGTATCGCCAGTCGTGCAACACGGACTCCTTGTGACTGCCAACGAAGCTATTCTACTTGGCAAACGTGTACCACCCGATACCGCTCGTTGACATCCGGAAGCAGGCACGAAAAACCTTGACGAGCGGCGTCAAGTTAAGAGAACGAAAAAACATCTCAAAGATGGTTACCTTCTGCACCGCAAATGGGTGCAGTTGTGAAACCAACCTTGTAATGCTTCAAGATCTCGAGGAAAAACGGGGTAGGCGGCAGACGGAGATTCCCTTTCTGCATAGTTTGCCAATACACGGCCATTTTCCCCTCCGGAGGCTCGTGGGCTCTCTGATCAGGAGACGACACCATAGGCTTGTATTTAGACAAGCAGCCATACTGCTTAAGCAGAATGACAATTGTCTCCTATGTTACCGCGCCGGCCTCGTTGGCCACGTTCAGTCCTTTGGCTACCCTAGCGGCCTGGGTAGCGGTCTCGTCGTGAACCTCAACGACATCAACGGGTGCGGCCATGTATTATTGTGAAAACTGAAAGCTGGGAAAATTTATGAATCACCGATACGTTTGAAGACTGGTCGGAAACTAGAAATTAGCTTGAAGGTTTGGCCGGAAATCGTTTTGATTGCTAGAAGGCTTAAAGGATTCGGATCGGTTGAAGAATGTGAAGCGTAAAATGTTAAAATGAGGAAAAAGCGCCTATTGATAGCTTACATGCATGGGCCGGGTTTCCATGGGCTTCATCCTGGGCCGTACGCGTGTCATCATCCCTCACAAATCTCATCCGCCTTGACACGTGTCGGCAGATCTCACGAGGAAATACGAAGCGTTGAGTCCAGCTGTAAATGCTGACGTTGGCGCATTTACTGCATGCTTCATACGTCCCGTCGAATGGCAGGCGTGGTACTCGAAGCGAGGAACATTTAATGCTTCACCCAGGTGCATTTAATGAAAACGTTGCACATTGAATGATGCTGTCGAGAGGATACAATTTGAAGTTCGCCATCACATTTCCGTGCACAAATGTAACAACGGACTGGGGGGACTTAATGATATACGCTATCAATGCTATCTGAGCTCGGACCACGGATCCGGGTCCGAGAGAGGAAGATGCCAGCCGAAGCGATTTCACATTACTTTGACTAATTGACTACGCACTTGCTCACCTTCGCGTAGTAAGGGTACTCGAACTCGGACCACGAAATCTGGTCCAAGAGCAAAAGATGCTGCCCGAAGCGACAGCATTCTAAACCGGTCCGGCCACTTCCGGTCACTGCTTACACCCTCTCGCTCCGGTGCACGTGGCAAATATCCGACGCATGGTAATCAGCGCCAGGAAGGCCATGCGAGGTGGTTGGCCAAATTATCTGACAAAAGCATTGGCGGTTGTCACAATTACAATTCCCAATAAACCCACGCGCCACCAAAGTCAACATCACTGTTACACGCGCAAGCCCACATTTGCAGCAGGTCACCAAACGGCATGGTTCGTCCATCTCATTTGCAGCACCATGCGGGGAGCAGTTGACCGGATCTTCGGGAAGACATCGGATCCTGCCACGTGGCAAGATTGGACCCGATTGTGCCACGTGGCAAGCCATAATCATCACAGTGGCTCAATATCCACTATAAATACACACCCTACTGCTTCATATCAGCAGAGACAACAGGCACCCCATAAATTCAACAAAAGGATTCAAGCTCTCTACCACCCTCGATTGACTTTGTCTCGAACTGGGTTTGCACATTAATCGGAGTGTAGAAGCTTAATCCCCCATAAACCTTACTAAATCTCATCCACATGGCACTCAGGTAAAATTACATATGATCATGTATTTTTTACTTTGATAGAGTCAATGATCGATCTAATTGAGCAAACACCGATATGACAAGTTCTTTAGTAGTCTTATTGAAAAATCAACAATAAGTGGGTATATCTCCAATCAAGAGGTTGTCGGTTCAGGTGACACATACATATGTATGTACTAGCTTTGACACCCGTGTATACACACGTGCCGTTTACTATTAATATAATACTCGTATTATAATAGATTTCAAGTATTTCGATAAATGAGTGAAAAACTGATTAATTTTTTTTGTTCTATTTATAGAAGTTATTCCATTGAAAATAGGGTAATACCAATATTTGTATAATTAAGTATTGATTAATGATCATGTACAAAGATGTTTCGAATGCTCTCATGTTGAATCCAACATGAGAAGTCATATCCACTCGCAAATTAAGTCAAAAGATATGTTAAAAACTAAGTATGTCAATATTAGATAAGAACTTGTAATATAAAGTAACGGTTATATTGTTTAATTATTATGTTTACAATTTCTTTATTCATATCGATTGCTCCCTCTGTCACAATAAAATTTCAACTCTTGTTAGGTAAATATAATTTTTGCCATTACATTTAAGGTATTTTTGACTTAATTTTTATACAAAAATGAGTTATTAATTAAGAGTAATAAAAGAGCATAAATTGAGAAGTTTGATGATTTTTAAAACTTATTTTTTATATGTAGACAATATTTTGTAACATATTAAATATTACGTTGATATTCTTTTCAAGATAGATGAGTAATAAATAAAAAATTAACTATAAGTTGAATGACTAAGAAGAAAATAATGATGTGTTCTTAATTATAGTTAAAATACCCATCACACGGTAGGATTGAGTTCTAAATAAATAAAAAGTAAAGTAATTAGCATAAACTTGTAATTACAATCACTATGCATTAGAATAAGTTATCTAAACTTATTTTTACTTAATGAGTTATTGAGAGTAATACGTGATAATAAATAAAAAAATTTGATGATTTTAAAACTTATTTATACGGTGCACAAATGAATAATTTTTTCGAGACATATAAAATGGTAACGTGATTATTTTTTTTGAGACATATGTGTGATAATAAGTTATAAATTGAATGACTAATAGCAAACGAGCTGAACGTAGGACATGTATAATTAGTCTTATTTTACAAACAATTAACTGAAAAGAAAATAATTATATATGCAATTTATATTTACTTGGAAAACTAAGAATCCCACAATCCACATTGACATTGGTCAATTATCTATACTACATTATAAATGGTTTATACCATTCCTTTGAAGTCTTAGAAATTTAAATATTGGAAATTACCAACATATCCCTACTTAATTGTTTCATAGTTTATATAAGGTAATTATACGATCTCTTTAAGAGTTGCTAAAATTACATAATCAAAAAATGTACTGTAAATTGATAGATGCAACTTGGGAAAGGTCTGATTACCACTTTCTATTTTTTTCTGGAGTTATATAAATAAATATCTATTAATAAATTATTAATATCCTTTCATATCACCGTATAACTAATGTTAGGATTTTATTTATAGTCGTTAAATATTGGTATTAAAGATGTATATATGTTGATTTTATAAATAAAGTGTTTTGTTAACTTGTTATGCTATGAAATAAAGTGCAACAACTTATTCTGGTATCAATAATAATCTATTGGTGGAGATGATACTTCTCTTAAGGCATCTCTCTATCTAATTGACGCCATGTTTCGAATTCGCATTCATTTGTAATGTTTGATTCGAACATATATTAATGCCTAAATTCTTAAAATTGACTTTTCGTGTGACAACTACATTATGAGTTTGTTATATTATGGTAAAACTGTGTTTGGAAAACTTATGTAGGTATAACCATTGTATTTTGTAAGATTTTTACGCTGCATTGTGTGAGTACACTACTAGTATAACACAGATGAATACATTTGATCTTTTGAATACGTTGATATTACGGAGTATTCATTCTTATTCTATTAAATTATTATTAATTATTATTGATGATGTCATCACTTCCTTAATTTTAGCTAATTTAATAAAATCAAATAATTATATTGGCTAACTAAATTTTTGATGACATCATCAAGTTTTACCTATAGGGTGGGGTTCAAATGATAATAAGAATTTGTGTGAGAATAAGAGAACTAATGATATTGTGCCATGTGTACAAAGAGAATGTTCCAAATGTACAAAACTCATTTACCCCCAACATCAATTATCTCACAAACGACAAATCGAAAAATTATGAAAATTGCACCATTAAATTCAGCGTTTTCTCCTCTTCGATTTGTCGTCCCTCAAGGCATACTTTCGACGAGTTTTTTTTTTTCATCTTTTTTCGTGGATTTAACATTTACTAACAGATGTGTTAAAGTGTTACGTTTATGGTTTAGGGTTTGAGGTTTAGGGTTTAGGGTTGGGGGTTTCGCACCAAACCCTAAACCCTAAACCTAACCCCTAAACCCCAAACCCTAAATCCTAAACGCTTTACAAAACTCTAAACCCTAAATCATACTAAACCCTAAACCCTTCTAAACCCTAACCCCTGCTAAACCCTACCCCTAAATCATAAACACTAGCCCTAAGCCCTAAGCCCTAGCCCTAACCACAAATCAAATGTACAACCAATCACAAACACATGTGTTACTAATTTATAAAACCCAATAAAAAATGAAAAAAAAAAAGTTGTCAAAAGTATGTCTTGAGGGACGGCAAATCGAAGAGGAGAAAAAGCTGAATTTTATGGTGCAATTTTCATGATTTTTCAACTTACCGTTTGTGAGATATTTGAGTTTCAAAAATGTAGGAGAAATGAGTATTTAATGAAAATGAGTGGTTGAGATTGATTCCCCTATTCTCACTCAAATTTGATGTACTTATTTGAACTCTACTCATATGTATTAATCATAATAATCAAACAAAAGACTTACTATTCATAGTAGTTGATAATTGATATTAGGTGATAATATAAATTTGGAGGGTACCAAAATTTGAAGACGATGTACGGTCGATGACCTCGCACACTTTCAATGACGGCCGTCTTAAGTTTAGGAGAATTGAAAGGTAAAAGTAATCCAATTGAGAATTCAATTGAAAGGATTGTAGGAGAAATGTAGGTTTCATTCATCATAAACTTCATACGAGGTATTACAACGAAACATATATCTTTTAATACCGGATATTACATAACAGCCTCCAATGCTATTACTATTTAATGTTTTTTAACCCTTATTATCTTTCAGACATAACATTAACCCATTGTTTTTGTTGTAAATTCATAATCTTTATGAGGGAGTATATGAGGAAATCGACTGATCAAACTCTTACCTTTTGTGATTATTGGCACTATATACTCTCTTCTTTTTATGTATTTCTATTCAAATGATGTAGTTAATTATTTTTATTATATTATGACCTTGGAGGTTTTTTTATGCACGTAACATGTTTGATGATTAGTCATAGAGAAGGTTCGTTTCTTAGGCTAGTCACATAACATCTTATGCAGACATGAGAGGGTATCTATTCCATATGTATATTTTTTATTCTGTGTTCAGTTCATTGTAATCAATGTGGTTCTGGTGCAGGGAAAGACAGTCGAGCACAAATCGGTTTGGATGATCGTCCAATTTCGTAGAGCTCATTTTCTTAGGTCATGTACTCATGTTCATGTCAATTAATTGGTTCATTGTTCGATTGTGTTTGATTTGTGATTAGGATGATATGAGGAAGAAAGGTTGAAGGTGACTTGATCATATTTCATCTGTTCAGCTCAAAAAGAACCCCCTTCATTTGATTTTATGATTTTGTGTCCAATGAGGTATGCTTTTATCGATTTATGTTTCGCTTGTGATGCTGGTTGCTAATTATCATGGAAGGTCACTGATTTAAGTTTATATATATCAAACAAAAAAAAACATGCCCAAAGCTTTACATGTATAATTTTATGGTCAGCTTATATTTTATTGTATGTTTGAATTGCAGGCTAGTTTTAAAAGCAGTAACATTCTGTTGCTAAATCTTGAAAAATTGTGGTATTGTTTCAAGTCATCTGTCATCATAAATATTACGGAGTATACGTTAAAATGTTAAATATGTCTACGATGCATAAAAATGTCCTTTTTGGTCATTTTACATCTTAATTAGATAATTGTTAGGGATATTCAAACAAATACAAAGAACAAAGACAAATTCGAAAGAGAAGCTTTTATTCAAATTGCAAATCAAATTCGAAGGTATAAAATTTCTAAAACTAATTATCCCGATATATAGTTAAACTATTTGAATCCTAATACTAAACAAACTAAAAATACTAATCGTAATAAAATTTCCAAATTCTAAACCCAAAATTAATATCTATCTAAAATCAAATTTACCAAATAAACTCTTGGAGTTCAAGCTACTTTACTAACAATAGTTAGATAATAAGTGACATACTGGAAGACAAATAATCAATTTTTAAACTTCTCTTCCCAAACACTAAAAGCAAATTATCTAAGTTTTCAATTACAACCATCCAAATATTACCATTTAATTGCAATCACAAACACCTTCCCGTACCAGTTTTACATATACATACAAACAAAGGACGAATACAGAGAAGATAAAAAAAAAAAAAGACTCAGAAGACCACTTTGTTGTCTTTCTTTTCATATTATTCGATAACAATAACAAGGTTTCGATTCACAAAAGTAATTTCAGCTCTCCCATAGTGTGTAACAGATACTATTAGGATATGTAAATAAGTATTGACATCTTGCTAACTCTCAGAGGCCAGCATTAATAATTTAAAGGGGTAGTAGGAGATGTAACGATAGATCAACTGTGTGGACGTGTAGGGCAAGAAAAGTGGAACGAATAGAGCTAGCAGAATGATAAGCGCTAGACCTCCCATTATCAAAGTTACTATGTAAAGCCATAGAACTTCAGTCACCACAAGATTCACACCAGTCACAAATGCTAAAGCCATCATCGTAAGAGATACCCCCAACAACCGTTGTGCCACCCTCAAAGCATTGAGCAGTAGATCAAGATCTCCTAGTTGTGCCCACATCAGCATTACTGCCACAATGATGGAGCTATACACAGCTATACTGTCGAAAATAACGAATAGCTGAAATTGTATCTTATGCGTCATGCAAGCCAGGCCTTCATGTTCACCTCTGGTCTTAGTGCCGCCAGGCATAGTGAACCCAGCAGCAAAGGTCACGGTGGCTACCAATGCTGAGACTAATAGGAGAGTGTTAACTCTATCTTTGCAATACTCTATGTTGTATGGTTCATATTTTGCAGCTTGTAATCTTTTCACAGTGTCTGCATCTTCAATTTGAGCTCTTGGGGCGCCAGCAGACATTAATGCCATCCAGGTTAATCTCTACATGAAACGCTAACTATTAGAAGATGAGGACTATACGTATGTATAACTAGAGAATGGATACGTTTGTATACCTGTTTAAATGGAGCCATTACTTCCATGGTTTTTTCAGCAATCTCTAGAGCTGTCAATCCTCCATTGTTGACGATCTTTAAATTAACTCTACCGTCCCACATGAGTGTGCTCACAACCTTTGGGTGCCAATACTTAGTGGCTAAATGCAAAGGTGTGCATCCATCATTGTCCTTCTCGTTAAGAAGAAATTCTGCTCCTTCATACTTCAGTATGTACTTAACAATGTTATCCTTTCCGTTCTTGGCCGCAACATGTAAAATGTTCTGACGTTTACTACTTAGGAACTCTCTAGCATCTGGGTATTCAATAAGTAGCTCCTCAACGACATTAAGATGACCATGTCTAGAGGCAAGATGTATTGCACAATAACCATCGTTATCAAGTCTTAACACATCCAACTTGAACTGTTCGATTAAGTACTTCACGCCATCCAGAAATCCTATTGATGCTGCCAGGTGTAGCAGATGCTTGTTTTCTATTGATAATGCCCCAGACACCTTGGGTGCTACCAATTTCAAAATACCTAACATCAAATCCATAGTGCACATCTAATTAAAAGTAAGCCGAATACTTGAAAAACTTTAATAAAGACATCATGTTTGGTAATAAATGCTTTAAAGAAAATGTACTAAGATAGATAGATTTGAGATCCTTTTGATATAATTCTTACATTGGATTGTTAAACTTAGTTCTCCTAATTTCGTTGTATGTACTATTTTGATGTAACTGTGACTACATGTGCAACATTTATGAATTTGACCGTTATCAAGTATCAATCCGATTTATCTCTCTAAACTTTCTGTAGAGTCATCATGGCCAAATATTCATGCTAAGAGACGATGGTAAAGATGTTTGATGGTAACTTGATTTAGCATTAGACGTAATTTCAACTCCATGAAGTTGTTTACTTCTGCTAATTATATCTTATTTAGCAACAGTATTAACCTATTTAGCAGTAGATTTAGGTGGATTGTATTTACTCTTTTTTTAGTAGTGGTGTTCAAACTACAAGAGATTGCAGAAGTACTTTCTGAGATATGAGAAAGCATCATGGAATATGTTCAGGTAGTGTGTATATCTTTCCCAATAATTGCAACATATTTAGTTGATACATCATATTGAACAACTTTGATCTCGCTAGTACAACTACAACCAAAAAGGTTCAAAATAATCCTCTATGTTCTTGCAAACATGAATGTTTTATACTACTACTATACACAAGTAATTTTATATAATATATATAGAAACATCAATGAGTTTGTTCATGTAGTACCTATGTCTTTCCTGATAATTGCAGCATGTAGAACACATTTACTTGTTTTACCATCTCCAAGCTGCATGGTACTACTACTAGCCGAAGATTTGGAGATATCACTCAAATTCTCAGCACCGTCTGATCCATCATGGAGGTGATTTACTTCTGTTAACCATATCTGAGTAAATTAACTAGGAAAAATTTTGTTCTTCATATTTATCACAATGACTACAGAAGTATATTCAATGATATATATGCATTAAGGAGTAGTTTCAAGTAATACCTTCATCTTTCTTAGTCATTGCATCATGCAGAGAAGCCTCTCTTTTCAACACCTCTTCAACATTTTCATCGACGACTCTGATCTGGCTAGTACCGCTACCACCCTCATGGTCTGAGATTTCAATAGCAGGATCATCAATTAAAGTGTTAATGGTTCAAGAAACATAAGAACATTGTACATTATCGAAAACGTTTAGTTTGTTAAAGACTTGAAGCAGTACCATTATCTCCATTTTGATTAATACCATCCGGAAGTTCCAAGATATTCTTCAGAATCTGAGGATTCCCTGATTCAACAGCAAGGTACAATGCTGATTTACCTTCTTTATTAACATCCAATATGGCAGTCTTGAAATCCTTCAACAAAAATTGAACAACTTTAACTCGATTATGAATGACAGCTTCATGCCAAGGCGTATTCCCATCTTCATTCACAGCTATTGAATGATCATTAGAGACTAGTGCTTTGACAACATCAATCTTCCCTGCTCTTGCTGCAACATGCATTGGGGTGTCGCCGATGAAGTTTTTGCATGTCACAAGATACGGAAATTTCTCAACAAGCTGTACACTAAGGTGTTCATGTCCAAAGAAGGCTGCTATATGCAGCAACGTGTCTTTCCTGTAGCTCGTGATGGGTAAAGCTTGTGTCCCTGATGGGTATTGCTCGGCTAGTTCATTCAACTTATCAATATAGCCTTTCTTGGCGTTTTCAAAAAGTTTAATATTCGTGGAATGTGCAGTGGTTGTGTTGGCAGGGGGGTAACTAGAGCTTAGAGGCATATCAGTTGGTTGGAGTTTGGAAAGAGAGAGATGTGGCAATTACAAATAAGAGTATGTAGTAGATGCAATTGAGGCAAGAAAGCAAGTTTGTAATATTTATAGACAATTATCAGAATGTCAACTATTAATTAAGAAAGTGCCTTCTAACTTGAGTGCACACTACAAGAAGTTTGACTTTCTCATAATATTATGAACAACATGAATTTGTTTAGTGAGGAACTACAATTGGTTAAATAACTGAAAGTATTGATGGGTCATGTGTAATTCATAGCTAAATTCCTTTGATCAAGTATCTTCTAAGAGAAACTTGGCAAGTATATATAGTTGGTTAATCATGGAAACATATACTCCCCCGTCCCAAAATTATAGTCCATCTTTCCTTTTTGGATGTCCCAAAATAATTGTCCACTTCTCATTTCAACCAATAAGAAGAGAGTTTTGTGGGTGCAGATTCTATTTGAGTGGTTGAAAACTGTTGTGGTCCCACTTTTATTAAACTGTGTGCTTTTTGTTGGTGGACAATAATTTTGGGACGGAGGGAGTATATTATATACATGTAGACAAATACCAAAGGCCAATGGCCTAGCGGTATGTGGGGAACTTGGTTGTGGGTTCAAGCCTCGTGGGAGGCAATTTGTAAATATTCGTGATTGTATATAATAACCGTGGGTAGGTTGTGTAGATTTGTCTTTCAAAAAAAAATAAACATGCAGACATATAGTATGCAAAGTGAGGCAAGAATACAAGTAGTAATTAACATTTAGATATACTACTTCCAAATTATAACGTAAGGTTAATGATGAAGAAATATCATTATAAGTTGAGTGCACCCTACAAGGAATTTGACATTTTCATACAAGTACTATATGCACAAGAGGACTTTGTTTAATGAGGAAATGCAATTTGGTTAAGTAACTGATACGAGTATTATTGAAGGGTATCATTAGTATTTTGAATCTTGGACGTCTTTGATGGTGGATGACCACCGACGACTTTCAAATTGTGAAGGCCTCCGTAAGTATCCCAAATAGTGCATGTGATTAACCTCACTTTGGTATCATCAAATTATTACATTTTGTTCGATTATTACCACTTTATAAGTTCTCTTATTTCTATGTATTTCTTATTCAATTGATGTATTTTATTTATTGTATTATGACCTTGGAGGCTTTTTTATGCACGTAAGGTATTTGATGAAATGTCATACAGAAGTTTGATTTCTTAGGCTAGTCAAGTAACATCTTATTCAGCCATGAAGAAGAGTTCTATTTCATGTCAATGCATCTCTTTTTTTTTTTCGTATCTAATTTATTGTAATCAATGTGGTTATGGTGTTACAGTCGAGGCAGAAATTGGTTTGAATAAATGTCAGTAGCCTTCGTTTTTTAGTTCATTCTTTTGGCAATCAGTTGGTCCATTATTGTTTGATTTGTTTTTAGGGTGATATGAGGAAAAAAGGTTGCAGGTGACTTGATCATATTTCTTCTGTTCAGCTCAGAAAGAACCCACATTCATTTGATTTTATGTTTCTGTGTCCAATCAGGTATGTTTTTAATTTAACTTTTCCGTCCCATGTAATGTAGCTAATAATCATAGCAGGTCACTGATTTAATTATACATATATTTAACATGCTCATAACTTTACAAGTATAAATTGTGGTCAGCTTATATTGAATTGCAGGCTAGTGTGAAAAGCAGTAACATCTTGTTTTCAAAATCTAATATTGTGGTATGGTTCTGAGTCATAAAAATATACTATATGTTAAATATATTAACAATGTGTAGGAATGTCCTTTTTGGTCATTTTGCATCTTAAATAATCAATAATCAGTAAGGTGCTGTTTCATAGCTGTAAATTGGAACACAAACAATCAATAAGCAAAGTAATCTAAGTATCACCTGTAAGACGATATACCAAACACCTTCCAAAACCCGTTTACGTATAAATATACGAATAAAGGATGAATAAAGAGAAGATCAAAAAGACTCAGATCAACACTGTTGTCTTTCTTCTCATATTATTGGATAAAAATGTTTCATTTTGAAAGGGCAACTCTGGCCCTCATAGTAAGTAGCAGAATACTACTATTAGGACATCTTTATAGATTTTGACATCTATCTTGCTACCTTTCAGAGGCTATCATCAACAACTGAAACGGGTAGTAGGAGATGTAACGAGCGATCAACATTTTGGATGTGTAGGGCAAGAAAAGGGGAACAAAGAGAGCTAGGAGAATGATAAGAGCTAGACTTCCCATTATCCAAGTTACTATGGAAAGCCACAAGAGTTCTGTCACAACAAGATCCACACCGGTCAAAAATGCCAAAGACATCATCGTAAGAGATACCCCCAACAACCGTTGTGCCATCCTCAAAGCATTAAGCAATAGATCAAGATCACCTAATTGTGCCCACATAAGCATTACTGCCACAATGATGGAGCTATACACTGCTATACTGTCGAAAATAACAAATAGCTGGAATTGTATCTTATGCGTCATAGAAGCCATGCCTTCATGTTTACCCGAGCTCTTAGTGCCACCAGGCATAGTGAACCCAGCAGCAAAGGTCACGGTGGCTACCAATGCTGAGACTAGCAGGAGAGTGTTAACTCTATCTTTGCAGTAGTCCATGTTGTATGGTTCATATTTTGCAGCTTGTAGTCTCTTCACAGTGTCTGCATCTTCAACTTGAGCTCTTGGGGTGCCAACAGACATTAACGCCATCCAGGTTAATCTCTACACAAAACATTTACTAATATTAGATGCATACTATAAACGGATGAGGTTTCCCTAGTCATGTGACCCGGGGAGGGCGAGTCTTGTTGACTCGATGTACGAGGCCTAACAGCGGTTATCCCCGTGACTGTTTCCGACCCTTTCCCTAGCCACCCCCAAGATGTTTACCTAGGGAGGTTCGAACTGAAGACCTTATGTGAGGACATCAGACGTGTTACCACTAGGCCACCTTGGTGATGGTTTATAAGATGAAGACTATATATACGTTTAACTAAAGGACACTTTTGTATACCTGTTTAAATGGAGCCATTACTTCCATTTTTGTTTCAGCAATCTCAAGAGCTGTCAATCTTTGCAATGTGACGAGCTTTAAGTTAACTCTACTGTCCCACGTTAGTGTACTCACAACCTTTGGGTGCCAGTTTATAGTGGCTAAATGCAAAGGTGTGCATCCATCTTTGTCTTTCTCGTTAATAAGAAAATCTGCCCATTCATGCTTAAGTATGTACCTAACAATGTTATCCTTTCCATTCTCGGCTGCAATATGTAGAATGTTCTGACGTGTATGACTTAGAAACTCTCTAGCATCTGGGTAGTGATTAAGTAGCTCCTGGGTAACATGAAGATGGCCATATCTAGATGCAAGATGTATTGGACAATAACCATTCTCATCACATCTTAAAACATCCAAGTTGAACTTCTTAAGCAAGTACTTTACGCCATCCAGAAAGCCTAGTGATGCTGCCAGGTGTAGCAGATGATTGTTTTCTACTAATGACCCAGCCACATTTTGTGCTACCAATCGCAAAATTCCTAACATTAAAACCATAGTGCACATATAAATAATAGTAATATATACTTGAATCTTCTTGAGAAATATATCTTGTTTAGTAGTAACTTTTCAGAAATACGGACTAAGTTGGAAAATTTTAAGATTGTTTCATTATAATCCTTGACTCAGCTTATTGAACTTTGTTCTCCTAATTTCATTGTATGTATATCTTTGATGTGATTGTGACTCTATATTTGCAATGATCGAGTATTTGACTATGCACAAGTATCACTCCAATTTATCTTTCTGAACCATTTATAAAGTTAGTATGGCCTTTTGAAAAGAATCATCATGTTAAGAGAAGAGGGCTTGTTTTTCGTATTGCAAGTATGCCATTTTAACTACCGAATTATGAACATTATTTTACTTATAAAATGTATGCTTCTTTTGGTAATGTAGCAATGCCTATCTAAATATCTGATGGTAAATTGATTTAGCATTAGATCTCAATGCCACGATGTTGTTGATTTTTGTTTTTGATAATCGTATTTAGCAATAGAATTACTGTTTAGCAAGTGAATTTAGGCGGTTGGTATCTACCCTGTTTTCCTTATTTATGTTAGGAAATAAGTGAGTGGGAATGCACTTAACTTAGCCCAAACTCTATATTGTGTATCCAAATTCATTTTGGTCTATTGTGTGTATCCAACTTTCAATAGTGTATGTATCAGATAGTACTTTCGATGATGTGGCAACTTGTATGGATGCCATGTGACACTTTACACAGATGACACGTTAGCAAGAGTACCATTAAATACATACAATAGTGATATTTGAAAGTTGGATACACACTATATAAAGTTAAGTGTATTCCCACGCACTAATCCCTTTATGTTAGCTTGCAAACATGCTTTCCTTATACTACACAAGTTCATTCTATTAGATATATATATAGAAACAATTAACAAGTTTGTTCAAGTAGTACCTATATCTTTACTGATAATTGCAGCATGTAAAACAAATTTACTTGATTCAACTTCTCCAATCTGCGTCGTACTACTATTAGCGGCAAAGTTGGAGATATCCCTCAAGTTCTCCGAATCCTCTGATCCATCATGGAGGTGATTCACTTCTGTTTACCATGTCTGAGTTAGCTTGCAAATAATTGTTCTTCAAATTATTACAATAACTACAGAAGTACATTATACGCTATAATTTGCAGTAAGGAGTCGGGAGTGTTTTCAAGTAATACCTCTATCTATCCTGTTTTCACTTGCAGCAGGTAGAGCAGATTCCCTCTTTTCAACATTCTCACCGACACCGAACTGGCTAGTATTTCTACCACCCAGAAGGTCTGGCGTTTCAACAGTATGATCATTTGTCCCTTTTTGATTTCATTATTTTAGTTAGGTTAAAATTAAATGTTAATGGTTCAAGAATCAAGAAACATAAGTACATTCTATACTATCGTAAACATCAAGTGTGTTATAGCACTACCATGATTACCATTCTGCTTAGCACCACCAGAAAATTCCAAGATATTGTTTAGAATCCGAGTATTCCCTGATTCCACAGCAAGGTATAACGCTGATTTACCTTCCTTATTAACATCCAACACAGCTTTCCTAAATTCTGGTGTTCTCAACAAACACTCAACAACTTCATCTCGATCATGAATGACAGCTTCATGCAAAGGCGTATTCCCATCTTCATTCACTGCTATTGGATGATCATTATGAGAGACTTTAATGTCTACTAATGCTTGGACAACACGAATCTTCCCTGCTCTTGCTGCAACATGAACTGGGGTGTCGCCAATGAAGTTTTTGCATGTCATAAGATACGGAAATTTCTGGGCAAGCTCTTTACAAAGGTCTCCATGTCCAAAGAAGGCTGCTATATGCAGCAACGTGTCTTTCCTGTGGCTCGTTAATGAGTGTTGCTCGGCTAGTTGATCCAAGTTATCAATAAAGCCTATCTTGGCAGCTTTAACAAGATCAATATTCATGGTATGTACAGTTGTTGTGTGGTCAGGGGAGTAAGTAGAGCGTAGAGGCATATCGTGGAATCTCAGGGAGTTAATTGGCTGGAATTTGGAAAGTGAGAAATGTGGCAAATACAAAAAGTGAGTTAATGACAGAAACACGTCGTATTATATGTACTAGTATGCATATCGAAGCAAGAACACAAGTAACGTGTATAGTCAATTATCGAAAGGTCAACGGTTAAGAAAGAGCAATGTTAGTTGGCTGCACCCTAGAAGAAATTCTCATAATTTATTGTGTAGTGAAAGAAACAAAACAACTGAAGCATCATTGTGTACTTCCTTCAAGTTGACAAGTCATATTTGTTATTCTTCATAAACTTGTTCATTTTATTTATAGTAAATGCCAATAAATATTTCTTTTGGACTTTTTCAATATTTTTGGGAATTTATTATAATGTTACAACTTGCCCACCATTGACTTAAGGTCTTTCTAACCTCTGATTCCTAAACAGCGTTTAGACCTCCAGCGTTTAGGCTTGTAAATAACATTAGTATCAGGAACCTTAAATCTGTTTCTAGGCTGTTACGTATATTATGTTTACACTAATTAGGCTTGTACATCAAGCAAGGTACTTGCAATGTACAGTGTTGCTGTATGTCCTAAGTCCTAACCTCAAGTAAACGTTACAAATCGACATGCAATATCTATTATGTAACTTGTACTTTTATTTGGTAGAAGTTATACTGATGGGTGGAGTACTGGAGTGCACAACTCCTCAATTCATTGCACATATGGTTCACTTAACTTTTTTTTCCTGATTTTTGTCCTTCAGTTCTTTGAAATGGTGATGCAAGGCAGAAAGATGGAGTTAGTTAATTAGTAATAGTATATAAGATGAAGTTCTCTATAAAGCAAGTAACGATAAATAACAAAGCCCATATTTAAATTTATATGGACAAACTTCGTGGGTTGGGCATATGGGCCCATGATAATTCCAACTTTTTCTTGTTAATCAACATTTCAACCCCCAAATTTTGAGATCCTGTATCATGAGTGAACATGACCGATTGTGAGAGACTGAGAGCTCATCAAAAAGTTCAATAGGTAACTCATTCATAAATGCATATAGCGAATTGAATTCTACAATTTTCTTTCTATATGGGAGTAAATATCATGTACTTCTAAGATGATAAACCTCCGTCTCAAAATAAGTGTCCACTTTTTTGTTTTAGTTTGTCCCAAAATAATTATCCACTTTCAAAATTGTCATATTAGCTTTACCATTTAACCCTCAATATACTTTTTTTTCAAAATTGATATTGGTAAGTCTGTACAGAAAACAAGGGTAAAAGTGTCATATTTACTACCACACAATGTAAAGAAGACACACTTATTTTAGGACGGACGGAAAGGGGTATATTTTATGTGATCATTCTTGACAAATTGCGGTACTATGAATGATGAATCGAAATTGGCTGCCTTTAGAGTAACGTATATGTTTCTCCTTATTATCGTACCATTTAATATTAGTCAGATTACCGTTATCTCTTTATTTATTTCTATAATAAGATGGGTACCACCGGCACCGCCATATGTACACAAATAGACAGCAACGGTAATTAAGTCCATCCCACGATTCCTTCTTTCCAGCGCAAAAGTATTCTTGAACAACCAACCAAACAACACCAACCTGTACGTCGACCCCACTTCCCATTTCTATTTAAATCCCACCGAATAAATTTCCCAAATCACATACAACCACAAATTTCAAATATTTTTTTTTCCTTCCTTGTTACACCTCAAAATTACTAGATACATAGATTACTGGAAATGGGGAGTTTTGAGAATCAAGTGAAAGAAAGAGCACAAGAGCTGAAACACATCTTCAAGAAAGGTGCAAAGATTGTTGGAGATTCCTGTAAAAAAGGATGGCATAAGGTCAAGAATCTTCGCAAGTGATTAGATTGATAATGATCATTTTTTTTTTTCATTTATTGGTTGATTACTTAATTTCTTAATGTTTTTGTGATTATTTTCATTGTATTATTTGAATTTTGGATTTGTATGTTTTGAATATGATTCTCGGATGATGAGTAATTTTGTCTATACATACTTCGATCTTACATGTCTCCAAGGAGAAGACGGCAAAAAAAAAAAAAAAAAAAAAAAACAGACAATAAATTGAGTAACAAACATCCCAAACAGGGAACCAAAGGCAGCCCAGTAAGGATCAAAACAACTACAAGGAATACTAATCCAGTTGCTCCAGTTTTTACTAATCATAACTTAATTTTGAGTTTTGGTTATGCATTTTTAACTGCGCCATTGAATCGTTGATGTTGTTAGCAATAGCATCCAAAACCGTTAAACGGGATATGTTTGGCGTTTAAGGCTTCATTTTGATGTATTGTCAAATCTACGTATTTGTAGGTGTTTTTGAAGCAGGAGAAAGGAAGACGAAGGAGGATAACCACAACTTAGGGCCAATGTTGTAACCATAAATTGTTCAAAATCTGTGAGCCAACTTGGTTTGCTAGACCTTTAATGACCAGATCTTAATAACATAGATGCCACACCAACGATTAACGTAATTAATTCGCTTGAAATATAAATTAGTAACAAGCTCATTACGCGTGCGATGCACGGCTATAAAGTAATATCTAACATCTTTTACAAATACCAAAAATGTAATTTACTCGCAAGTAAATAAATATCTACCAATATTTATCTGAAGTGATTCTCTTATGTTCAACTTTAATATCAAATTTGGCTTCAAAAATTAATATGTGATTTTTGAATATAAACGCGTACTATATTTATCAGTAGTTTACATATTACCCAAATTATTGAAACCTCGGAGTCCGTATGTGTTAACATGTTTATTTTTAATTGCTTATTATTCATTAAATAGAAAATAAAAAAGTTTTTTAAACAATAATAATTAGCTACTGTAAAGATAAGCAATAAGCAGGAAACTGGTTAAATAAACGATCTCAAAAACTTTAATCACTGAATTCCAATGCTATTGAATAACGACTAATCAATTAAACCGAAAACCGTGTGAAACCAGCTGTCTTGTCGATCCGCATTTCACAAGCAAATTTCTTGTAGGATCAACCATGCCCATGCCCATGCCCATGCCCATGCCCTACCCCAGCCATCTTCGATAACTCAACTATCTTGCTTTATTGCGTGATGGTGGCATGTCAATATATGTAAACATCGTACATTATTCCTCAAAATGCATGAAGCCTTATGATCTTGTAAATAACAGTAACTATTAAAGACAAATTCTTCATGTTTTAAAGAGTGAATTTTCCTTCTACGTTTATAATAAGAAAAAGGTGAAAAACGGTTACATTGAAAATTGAAAAATCTACAACCAAATACAATTATGTTATTACATCTTTTCCTAATGGCTACTTTTTTGGACAATAAAAATACAATTATTGTAACATCGTGACACTTGGATGAGAACTAGGATATATTATATTTATATCATATATATAAAATAAAATTAAATAAAATTGTCAGGTAGATGTTATCCATTATTTTGTTGACCGGAATAAAGTTGGTGATTTTGGGATTCGGCTAAATGCGGGATCACGTAATGTGTAATAATCAAATTAAAGGTCAACTGTTGGGAGAATTTTTCCGGTGTTGGTTGCCGGCTGATGAAGATTGGCCATTAATCCTTTTTGCCGGCAGCTAGCTAGCATCTCCTGTGATCACACCATTTATTACCCAATTGCATTTGGGTCCAACCGACCCGATATTGAGTTTGATTTCTTAAATTTAAAGTTTTAAAGTCCATATTGCCTAGGCTTGAGTTCTTGACGTGCCTCACATATGGTTGAGGTTTATTCACTTTTCATCACAAAATCTCCTTTATACATTTATACTACATTTTAAATGAGTAAAAATTACATATTTGTTAATATATCAGCAATTAATTATATCTACGGCTAATCTATTTGAAAAAAATATATATATATTATACTCAGTATAACTTCTAATGTATATAACAAACTCAAAAGATTTTGTATAACAAAGTTTCAGTTATTGCTAATTGTCTGCAACTGACCGACCTCATTTAACTTACACTTAAACCGGTGATAGGTAAATGTTTTGATGAAGTCGCAAGGGTGTGTCAAATGACTCGACGATGCATTTAGTTGAAATGTCATCAAAATATCAGATAACTGAATTCATACAATTCCAATATTTGTAAGTTTATTATAAACTAGTGAGGTACCCGTGCAGCCATGCTATGTGGCGCTACCAAATACAAAAGACGTGAGTGTGGTTAACAAGAGTGGTCGTAGCAGCAAAGATCTGAGAAGGTGACGGTAGTTGGCAAAGGTCTCCTAAAATAGTGAATATGTTTACAAACTGGAAATATAAGAAACGAGAAGCAGATGGAGATCCGAACTCCAAGTGATGAAAAAAAAAAACTATATGAAATTTAGAGTAACAATATGAAAGCATAACGAGAACACGTATGCATAGATTTACAAGTTTTCAAACTGAAAAAGAACAACTGCAATACCTGAAAAACTTAAGCGATCACATAAGTTTTTTTTTTTTTTTTTCAAAAATATATGTAGTGATGATAAAAAATAACTGTCACAAAAACATTTCAAAATTTGAGCTCATTTAACGGATGCATTTGACATTATTATGCATGTTTCCAAAAATAGAAGGCTTTGTTAAATAGTTTCTTAATTAAACACGGGTATATAAGTAATTTTGGATTTTTAGTTTTTAAACTTAAAGCATGAAACTTTTATATGAGGATATGTATAAATTATTTAAAAAATTAAATTTAAATTATCTATACATAAAGGAAGAAGTAAATAAATAATTAAGGTCATTATCATCACGAATCTCAGTTAATAGCCGGCCCCTTTCAGTAAGTCAACCCTCAACCATATTTATACCTCCTAATGAACGGCCTTGTCCTCCTCACCCACAAACCAACAATAACAAAAGCATTTACAAGATCTTGTTATAGCCATCAAACTATTTGACATCCAAAAATTATCGATCGGTTAACATGTCCAAATTAACGTCCAAATTGAGATTCACATCATGTTTTGGAAAGTTAATGTGGTTCCTAATGATCATGTCCATGCTCATGACCAGCTTTCCTATGCCACTCGCAGCCCGGCCAATACCTTTTGACCAATTTGGAGACCCCTACTCGTCAAGATTAAGACTGTTTGCCGCAATGTTGCCCAAGGGTAATCCTGTGCCTCCTTCGGGACCTAGTCCCGGAATAAACTGACCATCAATTAGTCAATTATGATTTTGGCAGTAATGTTGTAATTAGCACAAGTCATATATAGTACTTAATTATGCATATATATGGTTTTTTTTCGTTTCCATACATACTGTAAAAAAATTCACTAGATATCTTTCTTTCGATCATATGTTATACCAGGATATGATCGAGATGAAAACACAGAAGTTATTCTTACGTAGAGTATACCACACATAGATTGTTAATTATGTGTTTCCTTTCATTTGATTGACGTGAAGATTGTGACTTGTGCTTCTGCTACGTTCTCATTATTTTCTATGTGAGCGTGGCGCTGATTTTCTTTTCATTATTAATTGTTAATTGTTGATTTAAAGTTGATAATATATGATATAATCAGTCAGTTATGTACATTTCGATGAATTACATGATGTTATTACTCTAGACGATGATGGTGATGTCGTTTATTCGTTATCTTCTTCATCAAGAAAAGAATGTAAAAGATTAAGGCCGGGGTGCTCATTGATCGGTTGTATTGGTTTAAACCGAACCAAATTACTACTGTATTTAGTTATAGAACTTTTAACAATTACGTCTCGTTTTTCTTCTTTTCTTTTATCGGTCAAAATATACAAAACATCAATAATTTGTTAAGACAAAATTACATAGTAGTCAGATATGTAATGTCGTGAACAATAATTTTGCGATTGTTAAAGTAATTTCTACTTTCTAAAACTCTATTCATTACGTGAACAATAATTTTGTGATTGTTAAAGCATAAATTCTACGATTTTTTATATTTTTAATGCTTTTAGTTATTTTTTTTAGAGTATCCACGAGGATTAAAAAAAAAATTTAATGCAGCTTAAATAATTTTAATTCAGCATACGAATATTTATAAAAAATTGTGCAAATCATTTTTCCTTTTTCTTTTTAATTCACCAACGCCATTAACTGAAAAGATTAGGTTCAGAGGAGAAGGTACCATTTGAGGAGGAGGAGGAGAAGAATTTTCAAAGTTTCATTTTTACCCCCTCCACCTTTTTAATATTGTACACTACTACCTCCTACTTTCTTCCTCCTCACCCCTCCCCTCCACCACCCACCACTAGCTGCTGCCACCCGCCGCCACCAGCCGTTGCCGCTGACCACCGCCGCCCGCCGCCCCCGGCTGTAACATCCTCCGTACCGGTCTGGTAATTTCTAATTTAAATTGTTTATTTAATTGTGTTAGAAATTATTTGATATTAATTGTTAAATTGAGAAACTTAGATTAATAAGTCTTAGGACTTATTGTGAATAGTAAATTGTTGTTTGTTTTAATTTACTATAGTTGTCGGTACAATAAAACAAGTTTCTCGCAAATGATTTTTAGGTACCAGACAATAGGATTAGAAGGGGATTGTTTTAAGTGGATACGGGTTCGGTTTGCGATTGAGCCGACTTATTTAAACTTTCCCAAATAGGAAAGTTTCTTACTTTCCATTTCTTGCAAACCTAGAACTAAAACCTTAAAACCCTTAAAACTAGAAACCTTGAAATCAAGTTTGAGTTGTGATCTTGGAACTCAATTTCAGAATCATCATCATCTCTGCATATTTGAAATTGTAAGTTTGTTACTAGTTATAGTTTGATTATGGTTATAAATTGGTTGAAGTGAATTGTTAAATTGAAGCTTAAAAGTCACTATGTGATGTTAAAAGTTGTTATATAGTGATATAAGTTGATGTTATCACTAGTTGTTGTATCAAACTGATTACAAAACTGAGTTTTGTGATTTTTAGATTAGTTTTCGGGTCTGGGTTTTGGTTCAGGTGTAAGTCGCTGGAAGAAGGGTAGAACCCGGCGGGTCATGCCCCAACCCGACGGGTAGTTTGACAAACCGGGAACCCGGTTGGTAAACGGGTCACCCAGCGGCTTCTAGGGACTTTAAAACGCATTTTGATTCTGTTACCACCAAATGTTAATTTACCCGGCGGTTTAGGGTTTGACCCGGCTGGTAAGTCCAGTACCCGACGGGTACTTGGACAACCCGGCGGGTGATAACTCGTTTTTGGGACTTTTTATTTTAAGCCTAATACCAATTAAATGTTGACAATTCTAGGTTGATAGGCTTAATTACGAATGTTGAGTATGATTAGGAACTTAATATGGTTATGTGAATAATATCTAGTTCCTTGAATTATGTTGGATATAAGTTAAGTATTGATGATTCTGATTGCTAACTTATATTGATTGTTGTTCTCAGATCCTCCAAAAGATAAGTGACACTTGGATTCTGAGTTGTGAAGACAACGGTATTGGTGAGTGGATTTGAAACTCACAGTTTGGTTTGGTTGTGTCAGTTTGATTTCAATCAGTAATTATAGGATTACTATTGATAGAATGTTAAATTTGAAATGATATGCCATTGGATTGGTTGATTGATTAGCCTGTGTGCTGGAATGTAGAATCCAGAGGTCAACTAGATTGTTGGTTGGACTTGATTGCTATTGTTGGTCAACACAGGGTTGCGTACATGTGTTGATGAAGATTAGGAATAAGTTAGCGGTTAATCACTGTTTTGGGGCCACCCGGCACAGGGTCCTTAAGAACCACCGTTCCTCTTGACGATATTTGTTACATTATTGATTGTGAACAAATTGCTAGCTAAATTGAATTGTAGTTGATTATTCATTCACTTAGCTTTGTGCTAATCCCTCAATTTACTTCCTGCAGGTTATGTTTATTATGTGGGTAGTCAGGAAGGGATGTTTTGATGTTGGGAATGTTTGAAACTTGCAACTCTGATCAAGTTCGTTATAAACAATGTTTTGTAATATATAATTGTAACACCCCCAAATTCGTCTGTTTTGTTTAGCGGAAGCATTTGGATTAAGTACGGGGGGTGCCACAATAACAAAGCATGCATACGTATCAGAGCATATGATTACAACAGAACATAATATATTAAGATGCCAAAAGTATTAATTACAGAGTTTACGATTCATCGAATCGTACAAGTTAAAAGTAATAAGTTTACAAAAGTAGATTTCTGGAATATGACTAAAACAGTTTCAGTTATACTAGAGAAATTCATATGTTTTCAAAAAATTGGCATCCTAGAACTTCACGGGTCGCCTAATTCTCCATGTGTGTTGGCGATTCTTACGTGCTGCTAATTCCCTGAAAAACATAGTAAAAGTCAACAACGAGGTTAAGTGAATTCACAGGTTTTATGTTTGCAATAGTTGTAACAAGTTTGTAAGCACAGTTGTCGATTCAAATACGTTCACAAATAGTAATTGCCATAATAGTCACGTAATGTTTTGTGGAATGTTATCCAAATACAAGTTTAGTGGGTTGTTCGCCCAAAGTTTTAGTTTACGTGGGATGTTACCCAAAACAGATACGTGGGATGTTACCCAAAATGTCAGTTTAAAACACGTGCTGGTCATTCTCCAGCGTTTTACAAACAGTACCGGTCGTTCTCCGGCCAAATACGCACGGGTCGTTCTTCCGTCCACAAAACAGTTTAATACGCACGGGTCGTTCTCCCGTCCAAACACTGCTGGTCGTTCTCCAGCGAAACACAGTACCGGTCGTTCTCCGGTCAATACGCATGGGTCGTTCTCCCATCCAAAGACGCACGGGTCGTTCTCCCGTCCAGTGGCCAGTCGTTCTCTGGCGCTAAAATACGTTGCTGGTCGTTCTCCAGCGTTTTCATAAAAGTACCGGTCGTTCTCCGGCCAAATCAAAACAGTTTACCGGTCTAGTTAAAACAATTTGTCAAATAGTTTATCACGTTTGGTTAGTTTATAGTATGAAAATGTTATTTCATAAACAAAGTTCTCACAACAGTTCAATAGTTCGAAGTACTCTAATAGTTCGAGTAAAACACGTATGATAATCAATCATGTAAGTAAAAGCAGTTATGGCAATTAATAAAACAGTTAAATAGTTTAAACAGTTGACTATGTTTTCCACCCCAAAGTAGTTAAAACAGTAAAAGTAGGGGCTGTGAACTCACCTGTTGAGTTAAGTAGTTGTGCGAGTGCTAGCAAAGCCTAAGCCCAAGTACAATCCGAAATCTCCTAACGTCCTAAACGTATAAGATTTAATAAGTATTGTGGATGTTTAAGCTAATCATCCATGCTAGTGTTCGTACAACCAAGTTATATTCAAAATGTTTGTTAAACGTTTGCGTTTGTATTTCGTTGTTTGTGAAAATGTATACGACTCGTTGGTGATAGTTTGAAACAATAGTTCTAAAATGTTATTATTTCGATTGCTACAGTGCATTGCTACAGTAACTGCTACAGTAAATTTGACTCTTCTACAGTAACTTTGACTTCAAAATCCTGATTCTGGTTTCTGCGACACAATTTGCGACACAACAGTTTGGTATGCGACACAAGGGTTGTGTCGCATAGGAATGCGACACAAGGGTTGTGTCGCATAGGAATGCGACACAAGAGCTTAGCGACACAAGGGTTGTGTCGCATAAGCGATCGGTGCTAAATCAATAGCGACATAGGGGTTGTGTCGCAGAGAGTCTACGACACAATGGTGCGACATAGTGGTACGACACAAAATACGACACAATACTGTTTATGCGACACAAGCCTGCGACACAAGCGTTGTGTCGCAAAGATGAACACCCAGACAGACCCCAGCGGCTGTCGCGTTTTTCCGATCCAAAACCCAAATCTAACGCATTTTCAGGCTATAAAATCATGTTTTCTTTGTTGTTTAGGTTATAACTAAGTATATTAAACACTAATTATTAACTAAAACTTTAAAATCTAAGAATTGACGGGATTTGTCGGAAACTTACGAGTGGCGGATTTGAAATCCGAAAAGATAGATGTGTAGCTCTCGTTGTGGTGATCGTTTTCTTCTAAATGCGTGAGTCGATTGGGTGTCGTTTTGGGGTAGTTTTGGTGGTTTTTTTTGGGTGGTAGTTTTTAGGTGTTGTTGGAGTGTTTAGAGAAAAGAGAGAGATGAGAGAAAGAAAGATGGAGAGAAATGAGAAAGTGAGGAGGGAAAATGGGGTTTTATCTCCTTTTTCCTTCCTCCGTGTTTGCGCTCCGTGTTTGTTTACCCGATCGTTAAATGTTTACATTATTTTAACTAATACATTTTTAAATACGTATTTCATTATATTTTTAAATTAGGACATTTTTATAAAACCCATTTAATTAAGTTACAAAATTTTAAACTTTATTTTATTTTAATTGTACGTTTTAACGTTTTGCGTTATAAAATGATTTGTAAATACTTTTGACAAAATATTTATTTGTTAACGACGTTATTTAATAATTTCGTTTTATTAAATAATTTTGTTCACCAACATCCGTATATTTTTGTCGCGTTTGTTTAAGTTGTTTCGTATGTAATTACAACTAATTACAAATAAGTATTACTACGCGTAATAACTAGTTGGGCTTTGCTAGGCTTACCTCTAAAATGTGTTGTGAATTCACTCAAGTAGGGAATTAGCCTAATAATGCAAGTGATTAACGTTAATAATTATGTTTAAAGTTGCGGGGTGTCACATTCTTCCCATGTTAGAGAAATCTCGTCCCGAGATTTAAAAGTCAAGTCGGATCACCCGCAACGTATGTTCTCCGAATAAGTCACGTCGTTTAAATGACAGTTTGCGTGGCGCTCAATTGTTGCCAGGAAAGTTTTAACGATTTAGTATACTCGCGGTATAGTTTAAATAATTATGCGTTCTATAATGGTCGAAGTTTACCAAGCGTTAAGTTTGAATAGACATTCGAATGAAACGTATGTTAAATCGTAGCAACAGTTGTTAAGACATACCGTGTTAGCCGAGGTCCGCAACTGTTTCCGGAGCCCGGAGGATGTATGCGCGGCTACGACCCGGTGGGATGGTTGCGATGTGGTTGTTGTTGTTCTGATTGTTGTTCCCGGGGTTGTTCTGGTTGTTGTTCGGTTTTGGACATTGGTTTCGATAGTGCCCCGGCTCGACGCACTCGAAGCACGCATTGTTTGTTCGAGGAGGGGGGTTTGTTTTACAGTTTTGGGCCAAGTGACCCCAGTTCCTGCAGTCTTGGCAGAAGGAGCATTCACCTGTGTGGTGCTTCCCGCACTTATCACATTTCGGTTTGTTGCCAAGATAGGTTTTGGGTCCAGGGTTGGTGATTGCGGCGTAGGCTCGGGCGTTTCCTGGGTTCCTGTTTTGTTGACCCTGACGGTCGTTACCCTCGTTGTTCCATTTGCGTTTGTGGATTCCAGAGTCGCCCGCATCAGTACGGGTAAGTTCAGCTTTCCCTGTAGTAGTTTTCAGGGTTCCAATCAAGATTGCGTCATCAGTCAAACTTTGAGCCAGATCCACTGCGCTCCTAAAGGTAGTCGGTTTGGAGGACATAACCATGCCTCGGATCTGTGGGGCCAAGCCATTGTTGTAACGCTCGATGCGTTTGCTCTCGGGGGTCACCATGTGGGGTACCAGACGTGCAAGTTCCTGGAATCTTGTTATGTAACTGGTGATGTCAGCGCCGGTCATCTGAATGTTCCAGAGTTCGGCTTCAAGTTTCTGCATCTCGTTGGGAGGGCAAAATTCCTCCATCATCATCTGTTTCAGAGTTTCCCAGGTCATGGAGTGAGCAGCTGGGCGTCCAATAATCTGGACCTGAGCGTTCCACCATGTTAACGCTTTGTCAGCCAGTGTGCATGTAGCATACTTCACGATTTTGTCGGTGGCGCAGTCGCTGATGTCGATCACCGATTCCATTTTCTCAATCCAGTGGACCAGGCCGATGGCCCCTTCGGTCCCGGTGAAGGTGTTGGGTTTACAAGACTGGAAGGTTTTGTTGGAACACCCCTGCTGGGTATTGGTTGGGGTTTCGCTGTTAACTGGAGTGGCTCTGCTATTGTTGGTCAGGTTTTCACGATTGCGGCTGGCCTCGTATTGAGCGATGGCTTCAGCCACGCGGCGTTCGATTATTTGCTCGGTTGTTTCTGGAGGCGGAGGTGGAGGAGGAACATTTCGTTGATTGTTTCGAGTATTTCTTTTAGGCGGCATGTTAACGTTCTGCAAGGAAAGAAATTGCAGAAGTCAATGCCAAAGAAGGTAAATGCGAAGAACAAAGTTCTAGTTATCAAGCGTTTGGAAAGATTGACAAGTTTTCCCCTTTTCGTATCTTACGACTATGAAAAACCCATATGTACTTAGTATAATATAATCACGTTGGCCAGGCGTCATTATATGATGCTAAATACATACTTCTTTTCATCAATCGTTTAACACGATCAGGTTCATATGAGGTCAAATGAGGATGAGCAAATCAGATGTGATAAGATTCGATAGATAGTTTTACGCGTGTCGAGATGTCGTATCGATAGTTAAACGTATGCAAATGTGTATATGCATGTGCGTTCTAGCCAAGGCTATAGTCTAGGTCTCTAGGTCGCTAAGTCACCTAAAGTTTTCTAGTTCGCTATAACCAATGGCTCTGATACCAATCTGTAACACCCCCAAATTCGTCTGTTTTGTTTAGCGGAAGCATTTGGATTAAGTACGGGGGGTGCCACAATAATAAAGCATGCATACGTATCAGAGCATATGATTACAACAGAACATAATATATTAAGATGCCAAAAGTATTAATTACAGAGTTTACGATTCATCGAATCGTACAAGTTAAAAGTAATAAGTTTACAAAAGTAGATTTCTGGAATATGACTAAAACAGTTTCAGTTATACTAGAGAAATCCATATGTTTTTAAAAAATTGGCATCCTAGAACTTCACGGGTCGCCTAATTCTCCATGTGTGTTGGCGATTCTTACGTGCTGCTAATTCCTTGAAAAACATAGTAAAAGTCAACAACGAGGTTAAGTGAATTCACAGGTTTTATGTTTGCAATAGTTGTAACAAGTTTGTAAGCACAGTTGTCGATTCAAATACGTTCACAAATAGTAATTGCCATAATAGTCACGTAATATTTTGTGGAATGTTATCCAAATACAAGTTTAGTGGGTTGTTCGCCCAAAGTTTTAGTTTACGTGGGATGTTACCCAAAACAGATACGTGGGATGTTACCCAAAATGTCAGTTTAAAACACGTGCTGGTCGTTCTCCAGCGTTTTACAAACAGTACCGGTCGTTCTCCGGCCAAATACGCATGGGTTGTTCTCCCGTCCACAAAACAGTTTAATACGCACGGGTCGTTCTCCCGTCCAAACACTGCTGGTCGTTCTCCAGCGAAACACAGTACCGGTCGTTCTCCGGTCAATACGCATGGGTCGTTCTCCCATCCAAAGACGCACGGGTCGTTCTCCCGTCCAGTGGCCAGTCGTTCTCTGGCGCTAAAATACGTTGCTGGTCGTTCTCCAGCGTTTTCATAAAAGTACCGGTCGTTCTCCGGCCAAATCAAAACAGTTTACCGGTCTAGTTAAAACAGTTTGTCAAATAGTTTATCACATTTGGTTAGTTTATAGTATGAAAATGTTATTTCATAAACAAAGTTCGCACAACAGTTCAATAGTTCGAAGTACTCTAATAGTTCGAGTAAAACACGTATGATAATCAATCATGTAAGTAAAAGCAGTTATGGCAATTAATAAAACAGTTAAGCAGTTTAAACAGTTGACTATGTTTTCCACCCCAAAGTAGTTTGTTTGTCCCTTACCCTTGGATCTAACGAAACCGAGTCTATCAATTGTTTGCGGAATCAACAATTGAATAGTAAAGCAATCACTTGAATAATCAAAACACAATAATAATCAAACCAAATGTTGTATATTCGATTATAATCCATCAGATTACAGAGATTTCGACAAATGGTGTTTAGGGTTTCGTCAACCCTAAACAGAAAACGTAAATACGAATGTATACAAACTCTGGCACCTGCGACGTCGCACACGACGTCGCAGGCCCAAGCCCATGCGACGTTGACTACGTCGCAGGCCCAAAACCTGACGTCGCACCTGCGACGTTACAGACAACGTCGCAGGAGTCAGGAAACTCAAATCTAATAACAAAAACGAACTACGAGCTAGACCAACTGACAGACACACAAATTGCATCAACAAACTCCCCCGTGTCTTCAGCTTGGTCTTCAAAAAGTTTCATCATCTAAACCCAACCCGCAGGAAATTGTCCGTCAGCATGAATTCCATGAGTTACACAAACAGTAACAACTTTATAAAATTGTTCGGCTAAACGTTTGTTAAACTCATTCTTCTGACTAACACGAATCCGATCATCATAGAGTTTTCTCAAATCTTTTTCATGAAAGTTAATCAAACTCATCGGATCATACAATCTAAACGTTGATTGTCTCAAATTCCAAATACCTCCAACTTCTGGCCACGGTTCTGTATCTGGAACAAAAGTAATAACCGCTTCACCAGTTTGTGAATCGAGTTCCCATTTAACTAGTCTTCGCAGAAAATAATAAGGAACTGGTTCCAGAGGTATCTCAGTCAAACAGTTAGCTGGTGGATAATGAACTTTAACCATTGGCTTCCTGGTAACTGGATCAATTTTCTTTCTGAACGTATACCGAGTACCCAACGTCGGTTTCAACTTAGAATATTTCTTCGATAATACTTCTCGACGTAAATTCCTCTGAATAAACTCTGCATAATCATTCTCAAACGGATTAATTAAATTAAGCTGAGCTAATCTATTAATCTCTCCTTTCGGCAACGTGCTTAATCGATCAAAACGCATTTTGAAGTACTGAACTCCATCCTCTCTCTTAATCATAAACAGATTTCTCTGACACTTCCAGCTTTTAATAACTCCGGTATAATTTCGACTAACCCGGTAGACTTGACATTTAACTGGAATAGGAACTGGATTTCGTCCCTTAGGCCACCATTGCTTGTTTCTTTCTTTCTTTTCTTCAGCAGTGTATTTCCTTTGAATATCCGTAGATTCTTGAACTGCTAAGTCCGGTGCCTGTGTCTCTTGAGCTGGAGTTGGTGTCGATTCTTGAACAGGCTTTGCAGCAGAACTTGATTCTCCACGTTGATCTTTAGCAGGCCTCTCATCTTTACTCGAGTCAGATTCTATAATCGGTGCACCATCGTAAATTTCCCCGGATTGTGCATCATCATAAGCTTCATCTGAATCTAACTGTTCATCTTCAACTGAAACATCATCATCCATATCGAAAACATTCTCAGATTCTGTCTCAGAACCAACTCCACTGGCCATTCTCTGAATAAATGATAAATCAGCGAATGAATAGTCAACGTCCAGTGGTCTTGGCTGCCCTGGAATATCATCAACACAAAAATAATCCAAACAAGGAATAGTTTCATTAACATTTTCGATTACAGGAGTGGGGGTTACATTTTCAGGTCCTAGTGACACTACGTTTGGGCCCCCAAACCCAATCTCCCCCGAGGCACTAGACCTAGCCTCCAATACATGAACCCTGAGCTTTGTTTCCTCAAGCTCCTTAGCCTGAACCTCGATCAGTGCAGCTTGCGCAGCAATCTTTTCATCTTGAGCATCCATCTTTTGCTGCATCTTTTGCATAAATGCTGGAGTCGGCTCAACAGCGAAAACCTGCTGAGGAGGTGGAATAACAGGAGCAGTAGCAAAAGAAGACTGACGAGGTGGAATTGCAGAAGCTGTTGCAGAAGAAGACTGACGAGGACGGCGATGACGAGGCTGAAAATCTGTGTCGGTTGGGTCATCACTGCCTCGAATGCATTTCCCGGTATCCCGTGCAACATAACGTCGACCTTCACTGATACGACGTGCAATTCTTTTGGCTCGACGTGGTTGTGTACGTTGAATGAAATCCATCTCATTTAGATGCGGGACATCACCATCAGAACCAGGAGGTGTTGAACCCCCGTCAGTATCAGTTTCAGAATCCGATCCCTCAACCGTATCATGAGACGCTGAATGTTCCGATTCGACATGCCCAAATTGCTCAATATTTTCCAAGATAGCATCCACATGCTCCCCCGCAGCTTGAACAGGGATGTTCACAAGTGGTTGCTGCGGTTGCTGTGGTGCTGGAACATCCATGAACTGAGGTTCCGGAGGCGGCACATAATTCTCATTCACAATAGCACCAAATAAAGCAACATCTGGTGGCGCCTGAACCCCTCTTTCAAAACCAGCACAAACAGTAAAGATCCGATTCTGCATCGGTGAAATCTTAAGTCTCTGATCATTATCACCCAGTGCTTGAAGAGCTGGATGATGGCGATTGATGTGAAGCTGAATAAAACGCGGATATAAGATCCATTTCTGATCTCCGGCGTTTGCATTATCTACCATGGCCTTGAATATAAAACCAGAAAAGTTGAAAGGCTTGTTGTAGACCAAAGCTAATATAGCAGAAGCCAAACTCCTGCTCATCCCATCCGTACCACCTTTTCGATTTCCCAAACAGACGATAACAATGTGCATCAAATATCTCCAAACACGTGTGAGATTCGCTTTTCGATATTGATCATTGGGAATTCCAGGATATCCAATTCGTTGCATAGCCCCCGCAACAAAATTGGGATCAAAGCTAACAGGCATATCTGGTTGATCGTTTAAGTGAAGAAGTTCCCTAATGCTCTGTTCAGTAATTGTGATCTCAGTGTCAAGAACTATGGAAACCAACCTTCGAACATTGTTGTCCGTAATAACAGTGGCATTTCTCCAAAATGGGTTTATCAGATTCCCAAAAACAACCGTGTTGTCAGCAATGGCATGAAATACCCTCGAACGTCTCAAAAATGCGATCATTTGACGATATGGTGCCGCCTTATCGGAAGTATCATCAAGATAAGCAGCAGTATTATGACGCGCCTCAAATACTAAAGCCATATCTGCAAAAACAGAAACATAAAATATATTCTCGAAAAGCGTTAGAACGAACATAATATACCAAACTTGTCACAAACGAAAGGTTTCATTGATATGTTAAATAAGTACAAAGTTACAAATAAACATATCAAATCCTAAACCCTAAACCCTAAACCTAAACCTAGACCAAAGATCCCGGTTAAACAAATACAGCCAAAATCCAAGACAAGGTTAGGCCAAAATCCAAGACAAGGATGGTATCCCACCAGACCAGAAGGCCGAGATCCATGACAGTAAAGGAATTCCTCCAGACCAGAAAACCAGTTGTTTGTCCCTTACCCTTTGTGACACCCGACAATTTAGGACTAGAATTTAGTGCCTAATCAAGTTTTAATACATGTAATTAGTTCTGTGTTAGGCTAATTAATGTATCAATTATTATATATATTGTTGAATATATATCTACACAATTATACGATTTGTTTAAATCGTACGAGTTTCAAATCGAATGTATTTCGATTCAATAAATACGGACGTTGGTGAACAATTTTATTAAGTAATACAAGGATTATTAATAATGTTATCGGGCTTAAAAACACTATGTCAATAATAGTTAGTATCCAAGTGTTATCACACAATTAATATAAACGCGAATAAAAATGTAATTGCGCAAACAAAATGAGACAAGTCACCTTTTATAATGTGATTATTAAACATTTAGTAAAATGCTTCAACAAAAATACTGGATAATTATTCGTATTTTTAAAACGAATAATAAAACATAGAAAATAAATATTTAACGTTAAACGACGGAGTAAACGAACACCGCACGGAGCGCGGAGGCTCAGGCTGAGAGTTGGAACTCTCAACGAAAACCACCTCCACTTTCATTTTTCTTTCATTTTTCATTTCTCTTTCTCTCTCTTTCTTTCTTTTTCTCTCTACTTACCCACCACCACCATCTTTAACATCATCACAAAAATCGACAAAAGGGAACACCAAACGACCTCGGATCTTCAAGCCCGTTTGGAATAAAAGAACCACCACGTCTCGATCTATCTTTCTATCTTTCCGAAATTTCATTTCGGCGATTTATAAGTTTCCGACACAACTCCGAAAACTCTCGTTTTTAAGTATTATCACTTGCTAGTTGTTTGTATAAACTTGTAATGTCCTAAAATGGGTTGGGTAAAAATATTATGCCGATCGATGGCCGGAAAATGCATTTTTGAGGCTGAAACTCCGATCAGATCCCGTACGTCGCATTTGGTCTGGAGCAAATGCGACGCAGCGACTTACGTCGCACGAATCCTCAACGTCGCATATAGCGACGCAGCCTATTACGTCGCATTGACTTGCGAACGTCGCACTTAGCGACGCAAACCCTTACGTCGCTGAAATCAACAACGTCGCCTATAGCGACGCCACGTACAACGTCGCATTAAATTGCGAAAGTCGCACATAGCGACGCCGTGCCCAACGTCGCAGTCAGGATCTGCGACGTCGCACCCAACGTCGCACCCAACGTCGCACAAACCAGAACCTCAAAAACACAGATTTTTACTAAGTGTCGAGGCTAGAAATTTTATCACTTGATTTCACCCAAATTCAAGTCCAGATGCGTTTTTCCTTAAAGCAATATAGTAGAAATAAAAATTTTCCAAGCTGACCTGGCAGCTCGACCCCAGCCAGGGGCTCTGCCCCTTGGACCCCGCCAGGGGCTGCCGCCCCTTGGACCCCGCTAACCAGGGGCGCTGCCCCCGGACCCCCGTACTTAGATTCCGTAAGCACATTTTTACACCAAGTGTCAAACTTGTACAACTTCAAAACGCTTACGCGATACAACTTTTCAATCATAATTGGAATTTACTTTTCAAGTATAACGCTTCTAAATCAATGTGATAACATCAAGACTATTGTTGCAATTAATCACCAACGGGCCGTACACATTTTCAAAACATACTTCAAAGATCAAACAAGTCGTTGTAACTTGTATCAATTTAATCAAACAAGTCGTTGTAACTTGTATCAATTTAATCAAACAAGTCGAAGTAACTTGTAACAATACAATCAACCAAATCGGGGTAATTTGGGCATCAAGTTAAACAAACAATTTAAATGGTAGTCTTTCGAGATACCGGTACAATTAATAACCATCGCGTGTCATGGACACCTTCAGGTTACAAGTCTTCGGACAACACATCACAGCTAAACCATTCAAGTTTATTCCAATAACCACTCAAGGCTCAGGTGAGTTTCATGGCCCCATTTTCACTACTTTTACCAGGGGTGTGATATTACTACTTCATTTTGTTTTACAAGTAGAACGCAAGTGCCAAACTTCAAATACTACATGAGTTTCAAGCTAATCAATTTAAAGTCCTCTATAAGCATAGTCTCTAATATTTTAGCGTGAATGTTAGTATATGATATCATATGGGATTGACAATCCTCATCCGGGTTAACACGCACTAACCGGTCAAACGGATGTATTAGCATTTGGGAAGACGAGTGTGGATTAGACACTCGTAGGAGGCAAATCAGTTAGGTTTCCTTAATTGGACCTAGCACTCAAGTTAAGCTCAGACTATGTGCTCATGGATTGTATAACTTTTATTTTGCTTAATTGCATTTTAAATTCAATATAAATCTTGCGGTTCTGACAACTATACATTGACATACAAATCTGTGAGCTCACCAGCGTTTTCGCTGACCCATTTTAGTATTTATCACAGGTACCCAGCAGTAGGTTGGCTGCACAAGCAGGGATTATTAGCTCGAGTCAGCATACATACAACTAGAGATTTGATTGCATTATTATATTTTGTAAAAGTAATTATGCCATGTAATCTCTCAATTTCAGGAACCGAGCTAATGTAACATTGTTTTGATGTAAACGTTTACTTTATTTATACAAGTTTAAAACAACGCATATAGTGGTCGTTCATTATTATCTTATGTGCTTTGTATATTGATTAGTGACACCCAAATCGAGCTTCCGCAAATCAATCAAATCTGGGGGTGTCACACCCTTGGATCTAACGAAACCGAGTCTATCAATTGTTTGCGGAATCAACAATTGAATAGTAAAGCAATCACTTGAATAATCAAAACACAATAATGATCAAACCAAACGTTGTATATTCGATTATAGTCTATCAGATTACAGGGATTTCGACAAATGATGTTTAGGGTTTCGTCAACCCTAAACAGAAAACGTAAATACGAATTTATACAAACTCTGGCACCTGCGACGTCTAACACGACGTCACAGGCCCAAGCCCATGCGACGTTGACTACGTCGCAGGCCCAAAACCTGACGTCGCACCTGCGACATTACAGACAACGTCGCAGGAGTCAGGAAACTCAAATCTAATAACAAAAACGAACTACGAGCTAGACCAACTGACAGACACACAAATTGCATCAACATAGTTAAAACAGTAAAAATAGGGGCTGTGAACTCACCTGTTGAGTTAAGTAGTTGTGCGAGTGCTAGCAAAGCCAAAGCCCAAGTACAGTCCGAAATCTCCTAACGTCCTAAACGTATAAGATTTAATAAGTATTGTGGATGTCTAAGCTAATCATCCATGCTAGTGTTCGTACAACCAAGTTATATTCAAAATGTTTGTTAAACGTTTGCGTTTGTATTTCGTTGTTTGTGAAAATGTATACGACTCGTTGGTGATAGTTTGAAACAATAGTTCTAAAATGTTATTATTTCGATTGCTACAGTGCATTGCTACAGTAACTGCTACAGTAAATTTGACTTTTCTACAGTAACTTTGACTTCAAAATCCTGATTCTGGTTTCTGCGACACAATTGACACAACAGTTTGGTATGCGACACAAGGGTTGTGTCGCATAGGAATGCGACACAAGAGCTTAGCGACACAAGGGTTGTGTCGCATAAGCGATCGGTGCTAAATCAATAGCGACATAGGGGTTGTGTCGCAGAGAGTCTACGACACAATGGTGCGACATAGTGGTACGACACAAAATACGACACAATACTGTTTATGCGACATAAGCCTGCGACACAAGCGTTATGTCGCAAAGATGAACACCCAGACAGACCCCAGCGGCTGTCGCGTTTTTCCGATCCAAAACCCAAATCTAACGCATTTTCAGGCTATAAAATCATGTTTTCTTTGTTGTTTAGGTTATAACTAAGTATATTAAACACTAATTATTAACTAAAACTTTAAAATCTAAGAATTGACGGGATTTGTCGGAAACTTACGAGTAGCGGATTTGAAATCCGAAAAGATAGATGTGTAGCTCTCGTTGTGGTGATCGTTTTCTTCTAAATGCGTGAGTCGATTGGGTGTCGTTTTGGGGTAGTTTTGGTGGCGTTTTTGGGTGGTAGTTTTTAGGTGTTGTTGGAGTGTTTAGAGAAAAGAGAGAGATGAGAGAAAGAAAGATGGAGAGAAATGAGAAAGTGAGGAGGGAAAATGGGGTTTTATCTCCTTTTTCCTTCCTCCGTGTTTGCGCTCCGTATTTGTTTACCCGATCGTTAAATGTTTACATTATTTTAACTAATACATTTTTAAATACGTATTTCATTATATTTTTAAATTAGGACATTTTTATAAAACCCATTTAATTAAGTTACAAAATTTTAAAATTTGTTTTATTTTAATTGTACGTTTTAACGTTTTGCGTTATAAAATTATTTGTAAATACTTTCGACAAAATATTTATTTGTTAACGACGTTATTTAATAATTTCGTTTTATTAAATAATTTTGTTCACCAACATCCGTATATTTTTGTCGCGTTTGTTTAAGTTGTTTCGTATGTAATTACAACTAATTACAAATAAGTATTACTACGCGTAATAACTAGTTGGGCTTTGCTAGGCTTACCTCTAAAATGTGTTGTGAATTCACTCAAGTAGGGAATTAGCCTAATAATGCAAGTGATTAACGTTAATAATTATGTTTAAAGTTGCGGGGTGTCACAATAATGCCCCGGTTTGTAGATAAATTAACTGTGTTTGGATTAGTAGTTAAACAGGTTGTATAAATGTTTATGAAAATTTCGAGCAACATATTAATGAAATATGTATTGTAAGTATACGCTTCCGTGGTAAATAATACAATATTGTTGTATTAAAGGAGGGGTGTTATAAGTTGGTATCAGAGCAATAGTTTGGGTGAATTGAACATGATAGGATATTCAATCCCAAACTTTGATTGTGTTGTGTCAAACATTCTTGGGAATGGGATTATGTACTGAATGCGAATTGGTTAGTAGGATAGGTGCTAACGATTAACGATTTGTGAGCTGTTGTTGTGTTTACAGATATGGCGGATAACGAGCAACCACCTGTTAACCCTAATAATGTCTCAAGGCCGGAAGTTACTGTTGAGACTCATGATGACCGGACTGAGCACGCTGGTACTTCTTTCCATGCTAGAGAAGAATTAGAAAGAGATGAGTATCTACTTCATTTGGAAGAGGAAAATCAAGCACTCGGAATGTATAAACAACAAAAAGAGGCTGAATCATCTCATCCTATGTTTAGTACGATTTCACCGCCAAAACAAAAGGTGTGTTCTTTTAAAACCTTTATGAGCAGTAACCCGTCTGTGTATTCTGGTAGTACAAATCCTTCCGTAACTCTAGATTGGTTGAGGGATATTGAAAAGAAATTTGAAGTTTGTCAATGTGAGGAAGAATTATGTGACACCCGACCAATTAGGGCTAGAAATTTGCGCCTAATCATTTTGTAATACATGTAATTAATTCCATGTTAGGCTAATTGTATGTATCATTACGTGTATTTTATAAATATACGCATTTACGCGATTCTATTTAATCGTGCATTTTATTATATCAGCCGAATTCCGATACATTAATACGGACGTTGGTGAACTCAAAAATTAAATAATATGAAATTATTTAATAAACATAGTGATTTTCTAAATATTATTTCGATAATATTTCATAAGTATTTCGTATTGTATCAATTAAGTTATATGCGACCAAAACGAGCGGAACGTGCCCGAAAAACGAAATTTTATAAAAATTATATTTTTATAATTCATTTCCAAGTATTTTGATAAAATACTTCAATTAAAATTTACACGATTACGCGCAATCAATTGTAACGTTTAATAAAGTTACGCGACTTAATTAATCGTTAAACGATCATGTAAATCAATACCGTCATGCTACCAAACATTTTAATAAGTGTTTCAAGGTAATATTAAGTATTACTTCAAGCTAAAAATATCGAGTTTTAAATCGTTTACGAAAACTCACATATAATACGTTTTAAGTTTAATCGGACGACAAAACGATCAGGCAAACGAACACCGCGCACTACGTAACTTTGGGGGAACAAAAATTAACCAAAACACACCCTTGTGGGGCCCATGGGTCGAAATTATCAGCCCACAAACATCCTCCCCACAAATTGTATATCTATGTTTTGCCGCTTGACCATAACATGTGCAAGATCCACATTTTCCCCCATTTGTTCCCTAGCTCTCTCTCTCTAACTTCTCACTAGAAAAACACACACAATACACTCTCTTTTCCCTCTCTTTGATCAGCCACACCACCACCCATACACCACCATAATCCACCATCATTTCCCTTGGAGAAAAGCAAGAAGAAGAAGCAAGGAGAAGCAACAAGCACCATCTCACTTCCTCCTCTCTCTCTAGCCACAAATTTGGTATAAAACCCTAACTTTTCTCTCTATATTTTCGTGATTTACATATATAGTAAGAGGATCAAAAAAGAAGAAAATTTTAGGGGAGAAGAGGGAGAAGCATTTTGAACCATTCATCTCATTAACCATTTAAAGGGTAAGATTGACATTTTATATTTTCACTAGTTAAAATTAAATAACAATTTAATATTAATGCATGAAACAAGGAGCATTTTTTGGAATTGAATATTATCGATCTCTGCCTCTCTACTTGAAAATGAACAACAAAACTTCATGGCCATTTTTTTATTCGTCAAAATCCATCTCCTAAATTGGTGTCAAAATTAATCACTAAAATTAATGATTGATATCAACTACGAATTGTTTAGATCACCTTACATCTATTATATATCTATACACATGAAAGGACTTGAACTTTTTGCAACAATTTACGATGTTGGGATCGGTAACACGGAATCTAATTTGTAAGCATAATTTACAAGAAATTAGTAATAGAATAAGTTAAGGTAGAAGCATCTATATATGATTCAATATTCTTCTACGATTCACTAATTTAAAGTTATGATTCAATAATTTGAACCTTGTGATTCAGTTGTTTATATTGTGATTCTGTTTTTTCAAACTACGATTCAATCATTTTGTTAAACAATATTTGCATTTTACGATTCAATATTTTCAAATAGAATTCATTAATGAATATTTGAATATTTTCAAAATTCATGTTAGTTATCTAAGAAAACACTTTTTTGATAATTGCATCCCAACTTTATCATAAAACATAAAACAACGCTAGCATCATTTTTTATAGTAAACTTGATTCAATATATTAAAGCTGTTCTTTCTAGTAATAACCAATGAGAAAAAATGAGTTGATATATTTGAAAGAATTTAAAAACCAATCAAGATTACTTTCCTATTTTTGTGCGCACGTTTTCCGTTTTTTTTCCAACATATTTGAATAACTGGTTTTCTGATTCTTAGAAATAGACTATTTTGCCCTTGAAAATTTAAAACTAATAACTAAATATTACAATTGTGCCATTTAATGATCTCAACCACTGATTCACGGATCTAATGGTCAGGAACGCTTCTCCACCTTCTCTCACATAAAATTCTTCTCCCTAGATCCTAATCCTACATATATATACATGTTATGATGTTCATTTAACAAGAAAATGTCCAAAACAAAGCTTAAAACACGTTTTTGTAAACACATATATGCTAACAGTTTTCTGACCGGAAAAACGTCTTCACTAAAACGACTATAACTTGAGTTGTAGGATGAATCAACGCATGAAATTTATACCGAAATCTTCGTGTGAATGTCTTATACAAAAAGTCCTTCTATGGACATCTCTGAAAATACATTTTTTTAGTGTAGAGGCTAATCTTTGAGCCGAGGTCAGTTTCGGACCGTAACCGACCACTCTTCGTATTTATTTTCGTTAAAAATAGTAAACGAACATATAAAAATACCATAAAGTGTAGAAATGAACATGACATATATAAGAACATGTGTGATTTTTCGTGGGACTTGAATCGGACTAAAAAGTGGAGAAATCGGAAGTCGAATCAAGGGTAAAATCTGGAAAACAGAAACTCTAGGGACTGTTTTAGTCATTTTGTGAAAGTGGCACTTCGAGAGACCCACGAAACGTAACGACAACTTTTATAAACTTATTTTAACATATTAGGAGTTTTGTAGAAGTTTCGGGTCAAACGGTGGTCGTTTGACCACTTTTCCGAACTTGAACCCATGACATACGGACTAAACCTACATTCGGACACACATACACATTCGGAATTAAACACAATCGGATATAAACTTTCGGACCAAGACACCTTTGGACTACGAACATTCGGACATAGATATATATATAAAAGTACTCACTTTCGTAAATGTATATGTGTATACTTTTATAGGTATACGAAATGATGAGACGCACAATAATAATACTTGAAACTATTATTACAAAAACCCACCAACGGGCCGTACATATTTACAAAATATAAACAGTCCAAAACTAATCATTTGGACATTAATAGTTGAATGAGCAACTAGCATAGATGGTCTGTTAAGTCATCTAATCAATCAAAACCTTGCGCGTTTAATACGCCCGGCAGGTTCAATATTTAATCATTTATCAAAACCTTGCGCGTCAAAGACGTCCTGCAGGTTTAAGTCGATTGATCGACATCATTGTATTGTGAATCATCATTTGTGCTTAATAGCATCTCATTAGACTCAGGTGAGTCTCATAGCCCCTATTTTAAATGCTTTTACCTAGGGGTGAGATACATGCTCTGTTTTGTTTTACATATGAACGCAAGTATCAAACATCGCTATATTCTACATGAGTTATTCATCTAATCATCATAAGTCCTCAATAGCATAGTTTGGTAATACTTTGTAGCGTGAATGTTAGTGTATGGTACCATATGGGACTAACAATCCCCGTCCGGGTCAGCAAGCACTGACTGGTCAAACGGACGCATTATCATTTGTTCATACGTGTGTTGATTAGGCATACGCATAGAGGCACCCTCGCTCAGGCACTTAATTGTGATCCTGACACCTCAGTTAAGCTCAGACTATGTACTCATGACAGTTATATACATCTTTATCATTTACTTATTTGTTTAATTACAAATATTCATATTAAATCTTGCGGTTCATTCAATATATCTTATCATTAAACCTGTGAGCTCACCAGCTTTATAGCTGATCTTTTAGCATGTATTCTTAGGTACTCAGCAGTAGTAGAACTGCCACTCAGGATGCCCATTAGTTCGAGTCGCATTCAGACATCAAGAGATTGTCATGCATTACTATATTTTGTATAATTTAGTTATGCCATAGAATCTCTATCATTTAACTCAAGGGCTTTTGTAAACTATATTATAACAGTGTAAAACCTTTATAATATCAATGTATTTGTAAACGACGCATGTAGTGGTCGTTCATTATGTATCTTATGTGTTTGTGATTATTGATTAGTCGCGCCCCGAACAGACCCGCTTCCGCATCATAATTTGGGGGTGCGACAAATTAAAGGTTCCTTATGCAACTCAACTTTTAAAAGGACCAGCTATGAATTGGTGGGATTCGATTACTTCTGTGTTATCTCCTTTTCATAAAGCATCTATCCGATGGCCTGATTTTCATAATGAAGTTTGTAAGCAGTATTGTTCAAACTTTGATATAGCTCGGATTCGAAAGGAGTTTATGGATTTGCAATTAACTGATAAAATGTCAATGGATGATTTGATTAATCAGTTTTCAGAGAAACTTAGGTTTGTTCAGCAGTGGGTTCCTGATGAGAGAACCAGAATCGAGCAGTTTGTTGGTACTTTACCTAATCATTATCGAACTTCAGTGAGGTTGGCGGGCTCTCTTTCCCAAGCTTTTATGTTAGCTCGGTCAGTTGACAGTGATTTGAGACCTCAAGAGGCACCAACTAAAGAAATGGTTTCTCATAAATCTAGGAGTGAATCTTCTAGTAAAGGTAAGCAGCGGTGGAAAGGAAATCAACGGGGTAAGAAACAAGAGAGTCGTGGTGGTACTTCTGATCATCCCAATTGGTGTATTAAATGTAGAGCTAAACATTTTGGGCCGTGTACTGTGCAAACCACTAGATGTGTGAAATGTGGTGTGATTGGTCATGAAGCCAAGGATTGTGTTTTTCCTACCTATGTGTGTTGGAATTGTCATAAGGAAGGTCATCGTGCAAATCAGTATACTGAGGCTAAGAGACAGGGTTCTGGGTCGGTTGTTAGTTCGTCATCTTCCGATCAGAAGCGGAAGAATCTACCATCTGCAGTTAGTAGGGCTTTTCAAATGACAGTTGATGAAGCTGTTCACACAGATGATGTTATCACTGGTACTTTTCTTGTAAACTCTGTACCAGCCCGTGTTTTGTTTGATTCTGGTGCAAATTGTTCTTTTGTATCTGTGTGTTTTTGTGATAAATTGAAAATGATGCCTACTGTGATTACAAACCCTGTGGAAGTAGAAATAGGTAGTGGCAAATCAGTTCCAGTTACCACTTCGGTAATTGGAGCTAGTATTATGATAGATGGTCAGACTTTTCCAATTTCATTTCTGTTGATGCCGATTGCTAGTTTTGATGTGATTATTGGCAAGGATTGGTTAAGTCAGTGTAAAGCAAGTATAGATTGCCACAATAAGCTGATTAGAATCCCAATTTCTGATGAGTCATATGTTGTGACTCGAGGAGAAAGGGATAGTGGGGGTATACCTTTGATTAGCATGATGAAATCTAGGAAGTCATTGTCCAAAGGTTGTGAGTCGTACCTAGCTTATGTGATTGATACTAAAGTAGGGAAGAAATATCTTTCTGATGTCTCGGTTGTTTCTGAATATCCGGAAGTGTTCCCTGATGAATTACCTGGATTACCACCAGTTAGGGAAGTAGAATATCAGATTCATCTTGTTCCTAGTTCGTCACCTGTAGCCAAAGCTCCCTATAGATTAGCTCCGTCTGAGATACGTGAAATGATGAATCAGATACAGGAGTTGTTGGATAAAGGGTTCATTAGACCTAGTTCTTCTCCTTGGGGTGCACCAGTTTTGTTTGTGAAAAAGAAGGATGGGTCTTTTCGAATGTGCATTGATTATAGGGAATTGAATAAACGAACGGTAAAGAATAAGTATCCTCTGCCCAGAATAGATGATTTGTTTGATCAGTTGCAGAGATCTTCGTTTTATTCTAAAATTGATTTAAGGTCAGGTTATCATCAAGTTCGTGTTCGTGAACAGGATATTCCTAAAACTGCTTTTCGAACCAGGTATGGTCATTTTGAATTCCTGGTTATGCCTTTTGGTTTGACTAATGCTCCAACAGTTTTTATGGATTTGATGAACCGTGTATGTCGACCTTTTCTTGATAAATTTGTGATTGTATTTATCGATGATATTCTTGTATATTCTAAATCTGAATCAGAACATGAAATGCATTTGAGGTTAGTGTTGGAAACCTTGAAGAGAGAACATTTATATGCAAAGTTTTCTAAATGTGAATTCTGGATTCGGGAAGTGCAATTTTTGGGTCATATTATTTGTAATAATGGTGTTAAAGTTGATCCTTCGAAAATTGAAGCTGTAATGAATTGGAAAGCTCCAAAGTCTGCTTCAGAAATAAAAAGTTTTCTTGATTTGGCGGGTTATTACCAGAAGTTCATAAAGGACTTTTCTAAAATTGCCGGTTCATTGACTAAATTGACCCGTAAGGATGAAAAATTTGTGTGGACTGAACAATAGGAAACAGCTTTTCAGACTTTGAAACAGTTGTTATGTCAGGCTCCTGTGTTAGCATTGCCAGATGGGTCCGATGATTTTGTTGTTTACTGTGATGCATCGATTGCTGGTTTGGGTTGTGTTTTGATGCAGCGAGACCGTGTTATTGCTTATGCTTCTCGTCAGCTCAAACCTCATGAAAGAAATTATCCTACCCATGATTTAGAGCTTGCAGCTGTTGTATTTGCTTTGAAAATCTGGAGGCATTACTTGTATGGTACTAAGTGTGTTATTTGTACAGATCACAAGAGTCTTCAGTATATGTTTTCACCGAAAAAGTTGAATATGTGTCAGAGGCGATGGTTAGAGTTAATCAAAGATTATGATTGTGAAATTAAATACCATCCAGGAAAAGCCAATGTGGTTGCTGATGCTTTAAGTCGCAAGGTAACTTCTGATCGAGTTTATTGTATGCGTTTGGAAGTTTCTTCTGATTTGGTGGGTCAGATAAAAGCTGTACAGTTGGAGGCTTTGTTAGATCATAAATTGAAATCTGAAATTATGTTGAATCGAAAGGAATTGTTAATAGATGATTCGAGAGGATTAAAAACCTTTCAGTCTCGTGTTTGGATTCCTTTGTTTGGTGGTCTTCGGGATGTTATTCTGAATGAAGCCCATAAGTTCAGATTGTCTGTACATCCTGAAAGTACGAAAATGTATAATGACTTGAAACCTTTGTATTGGTGGCCTACAATGAAAATGGATGTAGCAAGGTTTGTTAGTTCTTGTCATATTTGTTCTCAAGTTAAAGCTGAACACCAGAAGCCGTATGGGTCGTTGAAACAGCTTGAGATTTCAGAATGGAAGTGGGAACATTTGACTATGGATTTTGTTACCAAATTGCCTCGAACTACCCGAGGAAATGATATGGTTTGGGTCATTGTGGATCGATTGACTAAAAGTGCACATTTTCTAGCTACCAGTGAGACTGCATCTTTGAGTAAGCTGGCACAGTTATATGTGAATGAGATTGTCTCGCGGCATGGTATTCCATTATCAATTGTATCTGATAGAGATTCGAGGTTTGTATCTCATTTTTGGCAAAGCTTACAGCATGAGTTGGGTACCAGAGTTAATCTCAGTACTGCTTATCATCCTCAGACTGATGGTCAGTCAGAACGTACAATTCAGACATTGGAGGATATATTGAGAGCTTGTGTTTTGGAATATGGTGGTTCTTGGGATTCCCATTTGCCATTAGTTGAGTTTGCTTATAATAACTCTTATCATTCGAGTATTGGTATGTCACCATATGAAATGCTTTATGGTCGCCGTTGTAGAACTCCGACTTGTTGGTTAGAAGCTGGGGAGAAACAGTTTGCAGGTCCAGACATTGTTCAGATGACAGCTGATAAAGTGGCAGTTGCTCGTGAAAAGTTGAAAGCTGCACGTGACAGGCAGAAACAATATGTTGATCCTAAACGTCGACCTGTTACTTTTGTTGAAGGTGAACTTGTTTACCTGAAAGTTTCGCCTTGGAAGGGGGTAATTCGGTTTGGGAAACGTGGCAAGTTAGCTCCTCGATATATTGGACCGTTTAGAATTCGTCAGATTGTTAATGATTAGTCAGTTACACTTGATCTTCCTCCAGAACTTGCTGGTATTCTACGTTTAACATTTGTTATTTGAGGAAATGTAACGTTAAAGACCAGTCTCAGATACTTCATTTGCAAGATTTGAAGGTTGATAGAAGTCAGAAGTTAGTTGAAGAACCAATTGAACTTCTTGACAGAAAAGTTATCAAACTGCGTAAGAAACAGATACCTATGGTGTTAGTGAAATGGAAACATAGTTTAGGTTCAAACCTAACTTGGGAGACCGAGGATAGTATGAGATCCAGATATCCTGGTTTATTTGACCGTGATGAGATTTCGGGGACGAAATCTTCTTAAGGGGGGGAGATTTGTAACATCCTCCATACCGGTCTGGTAATTTCTAATTTAAATTGTTTATTTAATTGTGTTAGAAATTATTTGATATTAATTGTTAAATTGAGAAACTTAGATTAATAAGTCTTAGGACTTATTGTGAATAGTAAATTGTTGTTTGTTTTAATTTACTATAGTTGTCGGTACAATAAAACAAGTTTCTTGTAAATGATTTTTAGGTTCCAGACAATAGGATTAGAAGGGGATTGTTTTAAGTGGATACAGGTTCGGTTTGCGATTGAGCCGACTTATTTAAACTTTCCCAAATAGGAAAGTTTCTTACGTTCCATTTCTTGCAAACCTAGAACTAAAACCTTAAAACCCTTAAAACTAGAAACCTTGAAATCAAGTTTGAGTTGTGATCTTGGAACTCAATTTCAGAATCATCATCATCTCTGCATATTTGAAATTGTAAGTTTAATACTAGTTATAGTTTGATTATGGTTATAAATTGGTTAAAGTGAATTGTTAAATTGAAGCTTAAAAGTCACTATGTGATGTTAAAAGTTGTTATATAGTGATATAAGTTGATGTTATCACTAGTTGCTGTATCAAACTGATTACAAAACTGAGTTTTGTGATTTTTAGATTAGTTTTCGGGTCTGGGTTTTGGTTCAGGTGTAAGTCGCTGGAAGAAGGGTAGAACCCGACGGGTCATGCCCCAACCCGGCGGGTAGTTTGACAAACCGGGAACCCGGTTGGTAAACGTGTCACCCAGCGGCTTCTAGGGACTTTAAAACACATTTTGATTCTGTTACCACCAAATGTTAATTTACCCGGCAGTTTACGGTTTGACCCGGCTGGTAAGTCCAGTACCCGACGGGTACTTGGACAACCCGGCGGGTGATAACTCGTTTTTGGGACTTTTTATTTTAAGCCTAATACCAATTAAATGTTGACAATTCTAGGTTGATAGGCTTAATTACGAATGTTGAGTATGATTAGGAACTTAATATGGTTATGTGAATAATATCTAGTTCCTTGAATTATGTTGGATATAAGTTAAGTATTGATGATTCTGATTGCTAACTTATATTGATTGTTGTTCTCAGATCCTCCAAAAGATAAGTGACACTTGGATTCTGAGTTGTGAAGACAACGGTATTGGTGAGTGGATTTGAAACTCACAGTTTGGTTTGGTTGTGTCAGTTCGATTTCAATCAGTAATTATAGGATTACTATTGATAGAATGTTAAATTTGAAATGATATGCCATTGGATTGGTTGATTGATTAGCCTGTGTGCTGGAATGTAGAATCCAGAGGTCAACTAGATTGTTGGTTGGACTTGATTGCTATTGTTGGTCAACACAGGGTTGCGTACATGTGTTGATGAAGATTAGCAATAAGTTAGCGGTTAATCACTGTTTTGGCCTACAGTTGATTTAAGTGTTCTGAAGGGGCCACCCGGCACAGGGTCCTTAGGAACCACCGTTCCTCTTGACGATATTTGTTACATTATTGATTATGAACAAATTGCTAGCTAAATTGAATTGTAGTTGATTATTCATTCACTTAGCTTTGTGCTAATCCCTCAATTTACTTCCTGCAGGTTATGTTTATTATGTGGGTAGTCAGGAAGAGATGTTTTGATGCTGGGAATGTTTGAAATTTGCAACTCTGATCAAGTTCGTTATAAACAATGTTTTGTAATATATAATGCCCCGGTTTGTAGATAAATTAACTGTGTTTGGATTAGTAGTTAAACAGGTTGTATAAATGTTTGTGAAAATTTCGAGCAACATTTTAATGAAATATGTATTGTAAGTATACGCTTCCGTGGTAAATAATACAATATTGTTGTATTAAAGGAGGGGTGTTATACCGGCCGCCATAAAAAAAAATTTATTTTTTTAAAATTTTTAAATTTTTTTTTTCATAATTTTTTTTCCAATTTTTTTTACACATTATCACTTTGTACATCATTTTATTAGAATTATATTGCATTTTATTATTTTTATTGCATTTTGAATATATATTTTAAGTAGATATTGTTCGTTTTTTACTGTATTTTTGTATTTTACACATTATTTTTTTGATGTTTTTACTGCATTTTATTTATACAACTCGATCTAATATATATTGTTTGTTTTCTACTACATTTTAAGTTATACATAATATATTTTGTACTGCATTTTGTTAAAATTATACTTCATTTTATTATTATTACGGCATTTTGCATATATATCATGTATTACATATTGTTTATTTTTTTACTGCATTTTATATTATACATATGATCTATTTTTACTGCATTTTATATGAAAGTATAATACGTATTGCTGTTTTACTGCATTTTGCATATATTTATTTAGTACACATTGTTCGCTTTTTACTGCATTTTATATTATATATAATCTATTTGTACTGTATTTTTGTTATTTTTACTGCATTTTGTTATCTTTATTGCATTTTATATTATATATAATATATTTGTACTGCATTTTGTTATTTGTACTGCATTTTGTTATTTTACTGCATTTTGTTATTTTTACTGCATTTTTCATATATTTCATTTATTATATACTAGATTATAGACCCGTGTATACACGGGCTTTGTAAGATAAATTAATTATTCAAATATAAGTAAAGTTGTCATTGTTAATATGTAATGGGTAATATGTCAGTAAATGTATTGAACTTGTCACAAATTCCTATTGTATGCATCATACTTTCAAAATTCCTATTGTGTGTATCCAACTTGCTAATTAGTGCTATTGTATGTATTCATTAACACTAATTACGTTTGACTGGTCATAATTAGCATATGTGGCATTTTCATCCGACATGGCACTGCAAAGTCAGCGCCACGTCATCTAAAGTTCGATACATTTTGCAGAGAATCATCTTCATCAACTTCAATTTTCCGACGACGCCATTTTTTCCGGCGATATCATTTTTTCGGCGAATCATTTTTCCCGCAAGTACCACCACAACTAATATACACCTCCTAACCACCAAGCCTACCATCTACGACATCACCACCATCTCCACCATATTTTCCGGCGACCCCATTTTTTCCGGTGACCTCACAACAACCAATTTACACCTCTCCAACCACCAAACTATATCATCTCCTATTGTATGCATCATCTTGAATTGGTTGTTGGAGAGGTGTAAATTGGTTGTTGTGAGGTCGCCGGAAAAAATGGGGTAGCCGGAAAAAATGGTGGAGATGGTGGTGATGTCGTAGATGGTAGGCTTGGTGGTTAGGAGGTGTATATTAGTTGTGGTGGTACTTGCGGAAAAAATGATTCGCCGGAAAAAATGGCGTCGTCGGAAAATTGAAGTTGATGAAGTTGATGAAGATGATGCTCTAAAAATTGTATCGAACTTTAGATGATGTGGCGCTGACTTTGCAGTGTCATGTCGGATGAAAATGCCACGTATGCTAATTATGACCAGTCAAACGTAATTAGTGTTAATGAATACGCACAATAACACTAATTAGCAAGTTGGATACACATAATAGGAATTTTGAAAGTATGATGCATACAATAGGAATTTGTGACAAGTTCAATACATTTACAGACATATTACCCATATGTAATCGTTAAATGTCAAACTTAGTTAAGCATGTATTAATCATATTTTTGGTTAAATTGCGTAATTATAGATTATGTCAGCAAAATATGTAGACACTCATTTATTACAATGGAAATAAAAGTGGTAAAATACTAATTAAATGTCCAATAGCACATATAGAAATAAGAACATTCAAAGCTTGTAAAATGTTAAATACTAAATTGGTAACAAAATAGTCCCTTACATCGATCGTAAGGCATCATATTTTTTGTAGTACCTTCGTGTGTAAAACAAAAATCAATTACTTTCATTTTATTTTCTTAATCCAAAACCCATCAAACAAATTGTGTGATGAATGGTAGATTAATGATAATGAATATCAGTTGGGATGCTCTCAGGTTAGTCTCCTTTTACATAAATAAACTCGTGAATTACTTTGTGAACGATAATGGGAAAGGTTATTGTAAGATCACTTATTATCGTAGGAATCATATGAACGACTTTTTTCACTTTTAAATTCAATGTATGTACATGTTTTGCAAAAAAAGTTATGCTAAAATTATTAAAATTTTATCCTCTTTAATATTAGATTAATTAAAAAAATAAAAGAAAATATATGATACACAAATTAAAATTGTGTATCATAACCTTTTATGTGTGATACACAAAAAAAATTTATGATGTGTATCACATTTTTTTTAAAAAAAAAATTCTCATAGTAAAGAACACATAATTCTAAGAATTTTGATATATATTTTTCATCAAAAACATAATTTAATCTTAAAATTTAAAGTAAAAATATCCGTTCCTACCGTCCCACCATAATAAATGTTCTTATTTGAACCTTACCCTTGGTTAATATAAATCTCATCCTAAGGTGTCACATTTGAAGTTAATTCAAAAGGTGATTTTTATACGTACGGAAAAAGATAAAGTTTCAATTAATTAACAAAAGTTTATTATTTATTTTACTATTTAAAGTATATACTCTATTCTTGATAATTATATAAGTTTTAATAAACAAATATTGCATAAATTTAAATTGCTTCATTTATTATTATTATTATTATTATTATTATTATTATTATTATTATTATTATTATTATTATTATTATTAATTTAATCCATACTTGATAATTATAAGATTAGATAAAAAAAAATATTGCATATATAAACTTAAATTGCAGTGATTTATTTTAATTTTTTTATCTAATTAGAATTTTTAGTGAGTTAAAGGGATTTGATTGGTTAATTGAAGGTTGAGTAAAATTTAGAGATTTGATTGGTAAATAGGGACTGATTTTAAGCAAAATTGAGGATATGGAGTTTTTCTGTATTAATAAGTCAATAAACGACTCGTAAGATTCAAAGTTATTTAATTGGTTATTAGGGTTTAATTTTTGAACAAAGTTCATTGATAGAGGTTTTCATTTATTAATATAGAGGTTGTTTAATGTAGATTTAAACCCGTATATATACATTGATTGTCTAATGTACATACTTTAGTTAGTATACATATACATATTGCTAAGGAGAAATCTAATAATCCCAATGATAAACCAAATTTTTACAGCAATTATTTTCACCTTGTAGCCTAATCAAGCGTTAAGGAGAAATCCAATAATCCCAACAATAAATCAAATTTTTAAAGCGATTATTTTCACCTTGTATATATAAAATTGCATAGATAATAATTAAAGTTTATCTAGCTTAAAACAAATTATAAATGACAGATCTGAATTGAATGTGCTATACCACTCAACCAGATTTTTATCAAATATATGTTTTTAATTTTGAGATATATTATTGCATCACTTTTTTACAATTTACGTTTGACTTTTTTCCTCTCGATGTACTTTTTATTTTAAATTTTTGCATTCTTTTATATAGATTTTTAGGAGATAATATTAAATGAAGTATTATTATTTTTTAGGAATAAATAAATACTCCGTAAATTTTTACTTAATTATTTAAGGTTTTATTATTATGGTTTGATTAAATAATTTTATTTTAGATTAGATTTTTTAGGTGAATGAAGTCATTCCATTGGTTAATTGAAGGTGGGGTGAAATTGAGAGTTTTGATTGGTTAATAGGGTTCAATTTTGCATTTAGATTTTTAGGACAAGTTTTCTTTTATTAATATTTAGATTATTTTTTAATCACTACATTTTGTATTATACATATTATCTATTTGTACTGCATTTTTTTATTAAGTATACTACATATTGTTGTTTTTACTCCATTTTGCATATATTTCATTTAGGACATATTGTTATCTTTTTACTGCATTTTATATTATTATATATATTATTCATTTGTACGGTATTTTGTTGATGTCGGGTATAGAATGTGGTAAAATATATAAAAGTTTTAGTTAATTAACAATAAGATAAAACTGCAGTGAATACTATATATAATAAAAAAATTTTATTCAAAATGCGGTAGGAAAATGAATATTATATATAATAAAAAAATTTGGGAAAAAAACTTTTGGAAAAAAAAAAAATTTTTGAAAAATTTTTTTTGAAAAAAAAAAAAATTCCGACAGCGACGGCCGACGGGTGGCTGCGGCGGCTGGCGGCAGCCAGGTGGTGGCAGCAGTTGGTGGGGTGGTGGTATGTGGGGTTGGGGGAAAAAGAAGGTAGGAGGGGAAAAAAAATAAAGTCGAAGGGTTAAAATGTAAAAATCTAAATAGTGGAAGGGGTATAGAGTGAAATTTAATGTTATGTTTTTTTTGTAAACTAATACCTTTATTTTTTAAAGTAATTACAAAATTGTCATCCTTTATAACCATTGATTCAACCCAAAAGATCATCCACGAATAAATCTTCTCCTCCTTCTCCTTAAATAACCCCTTCCCTATGATCCCAATCTAACTGAAAAACTAAAAATAGAAACTTCAAAAATCACCTGAAAGCCAGATACTGTTTTACGCGAGCGCAAATCTACATTCAAGGACTAAACTAAAATAGTGTCTACATTCAAGGACTAAAAGTGACAACTTTATAAACCCTTTAACTCAACTGAGCTACTAAAACCCTAAAACCCTAATTTTCTATATACTCCCAAAATCCCCAAATTAAATCTCCTCTTTCTTCTTTCAATGTGCATGATCATGACGATGATGTCGTTCCTGCGATCGAATAATAAGTTATCAACAAAAAATTACATTACAATTTCTAGGGCGGTGTATTACTCAACAGAAACAAACATCATCGTCGAAGAAGAACAACAAAAAGCCCCAATTTCAAAGAAAAATGACAATTTGTACAGAAGGATATCACCTATTGGTGATCCTAAGGCTTCAATGATACCGATACTCGAACAGTGGCAAAAAGAAGGTAAAACCGTTAAGTTTGATCAACTCATTGTCATCATTAAAAGCCTTCGTAAGTTCAATCGCTACACACACGCTCTTCAGGTACTTAATTTATTGTTACTTCCTTTTTCTAAGTATTTAATTATTCGTGTTTAATGTTCAAAAGTTCATTTCTTGGTGCTGTTGGTATTTCGAAATGCCATTTTGTTGAAGCTTCGATGTGTTGTTAGGGGTAACCGGGTAAGCTTATTCGAGGAATTTACGAGAATAGTCCATTTGGAGTTTGTATTTTGTAGTTTAGTCCGAAATAAATTGCGCGGATAGTTTATAAGCTGAAACTTGTAAGCTGTGCAAACTGAGGTTATCGGCTTTTTGTCAGATTTCAGTAAGCCTGTAAGCTGTGAAAATATATAAGTTTAGTACTAAGGCTTTACAAATGAAGGCTAATATATTCCCCGAGCCAAGGCTTGAGCTTATGTGAGCCTGTATGAGCCTCTAGGGACTAGTGTGTGACACGAGCCAAAGCTCGGGCTTTAGGCCAACTGAGCTCCACTTCGAGCTACATGTTCCAAAGCAGAATGCATTTGGGAAATCAATCACTATAAATGTAATATATGAAGCTGAAACAAGCTGTTCAAGGTATGAATAAGTAGTGTAAACGACTAAGCATAGAAAATCGTAATCTTTGTTAACTTGAAAATAGATGTACTTAAACAAGGGTCCTTGTACATTGTAGTTGCTGTAAATTAATCATGAATGGACATGAGTCTAGGTTGGGCTGCTGAAACGTATCTTAAAAAATCAAATCTGCACGATTCTGTTCTGAAATCTCTAATGGTCATATCTGTAGAAATATAAGTAGATTTTTTAATTTCCTATCAACAAATATGTTCTAAACATTGCCACCTCTGCATTCTAATGGCAGCTTTCAGAATCTTAAAAGATAAAGCTGCACGATTCTGTTCCGACAATCTCTAATGGTCATATTTGTAGAAATATAAGTAGATTTTTTAACTTCCTATCAACATATATGTTCTGAACATTGCCACTTCTCCATTTTGGTTGCAGCTTTCAGAATGGATGGCTAACAAAAAGCCCAAACTGCAACCGGCAGGCGTTGCGGTTCATTTGGATTTAATATCAAGAGTTCATGGGGTTGAAGAAGCAGAGAAGTACTTCAATAGCATGCCAGATGACGTCAAGAATCTTCAAGTTTATGGTGCCCTTTTGAATTGTTATGCAACTACAAAATCAGTAGAGAAAGCAGAAGCTACTGCAGAGAAGATGAAGCAAATGGGAATGATGACAACACTTTCTTACAACTCCATGCTTAACTTGTATAAAAAAATCGGAGATAATGAAAAGTTAGACAAAGTCTTTCAAGAAATGATAGAAATGGGTGTTCGTTGTGATAAACCAACTTTCTACATCCGATTAAGTGCCTACGCAGCTGCTTCTGACCTTGAGAGAATGGAAGGAGTTCTTAAAAATATGGAACAAAGTTCTGGAATCGATGTGGATTGGAATGCTTACATCATTGCATCGGGTGGGTACCTAAAATCCGGCTTACTAGATAAATCTTATGAAATGCTTAAAAAAGCGGAGGAATTGGTACATGGAAACTCAAAAGGCGCAGCTTGGGAAATTCTTCTTCGAATGTATGCCTCTCTTGGGAAAAAAGATGATGTTTATCGTGTATGGAATTTATACAAAACTTCATGGACTAAAGTATACAACCGGGGTTATTCTGCTATAGTTAATGCATTAGTGAAATTAGATGACATTGATGGAGCAGAGAAACTATTAGCTGAATGGGAATCAGAAAAATTATCTTATGACTTTAGAATAGTTAATATGCTGATTAATGCTTATTGCTCCAAGGGTCTAATGGAGAAAGCTGAAGCTTACATTGACCGAATTGTGGATACGGGGAAGCAACCTCCATCAAGCACATGGTGTTTTTTCTTGACTGCTTATGCTAAGAAGAATGAGATGGACAAAGTGGTGGAAATGGTGAAAAAGTGTGTGGCTGCTGAGGATAAACGCGGCTCCAGATTGAATCACGATACTTTTGATGCATGCGTTATGTATTTGCAAGAAAATGGTGATGTGGAGATACTGGAAGAATTTAAGAAAATTTTCAAGGATAGGATTGTTGTTACACAAACGTCTAATGCAGAATCTGTAGGTGATAAAATTGATGAGGGTTTTGATGAAGTTGAAGCGACCCATCGTTGATCTGATGGAGAAGAGGTTACTAGTTTTTGCATTATTAAGTTGCTCCTTCAAAGCATTGTTTGTCAATGCTCTTTTCCTTTTTCATTTCGTGTTTACATTTGTGAACAAGTGTAGTATGAATGGAAAACACTACGTAGGAAATGTTCCGTGATAAAAAAAAAAAAAATCCAGAAGTAGTTTTGTTTGTATATTATAAACTTGTTTACAATGTCTTTACCTTTTACGGAACTGGTTTGTAGGAGACACTCGCATTAACAGTTTCGCTTTGATCTGATTGAAGATTTAAATACGATAAACCACAATATGTAATTCTCATTTTATCTCGTGAATGTCCATTGATACATTAGAAGATTGAGATCAATTATAAGAAAGAAAAATTAAGATTAAATGACGGAGAGGATCCTACGTCCAATGTTTGTGGCATATTTTTTTAGTTTTCGCGTCTTTCTTTCATTTTGTTTTTTCATATCGAATTGTTATATGTATAGTTATAATTCTGGCGATTCATTTTCTAACTTTAATAAAGTAACAAAACGGGTCGAGACCGGGTAATATATGATGCAAGAAGAAATAAAAAAACAGAAAGATACACCATGGAAGTTATATAGTAATAAACTTCATTGTCATATCGTTTTCATTTGGTCATTATGGAAGTGATGAATGATAACGACACAAATATTTTGCTTTTGGATGCCAAATCACAAACAATAACGACATAAATTGTTAAATGATAATCACAAGTATTATCATGCCACACCTCACGTCGGGACTTTCATACAACTAGTACTTAACCCGGGCGTTGCCCAGCCGAACAATAAACATATAAAACAAATTGGAATATTATGCATTCGATGTATATATAACTTTTAAATAGCATGATACTATTTAACAATTATTTATTTCACTCAAACTTTAACGTATCACTCATGTATATAGAAGTATATAACATACTCCAATATATATTTTTAAATGTATGTAGATGTTCCGCTTAAAATAAAGACAAGACGTTTATCTATGATGAATAAACGGATAGAATAACAGAAAGTGATAAGGACATTACTATATATGCATTCACTCCCACAATTTAATCATGTTGTTACTTCTTGACTTCTTTTTGGGCCTAGAAATTATTAGATCCGCTAGCTTTGTTTCCTATACATCAATTTTATATTATTTGATATATACATCGAATTAATATAGAACCTTGGATAATATTCGGCTACCTGTGAATCGTTTAGGGCCCGTATAAAATTTGGGCAGATTTCGGTTAAGGCAAGGCCTGGCCCTGTTATTGGGCATGTAATAAACAGAAGTAGGAAAATATTTGACCTCCTCCTTTTTGGGCCGTTAGCTTTGTTTATTGGGCCTGTTATTTAATATTGGGCCTGGATAATATAGTTTGAATATTTGGCCAGGAAATACAATTTGGCTTGCTTTTGGGCCTGGAAGAACGAAGAAGTATACAATTGAAGATTTGAAGATAGTATCCTGTAGTTGTCCTAGTTTGTGTGGTTTGTAACCTTTACTATTTTTATAAAAATACCTATGTGTGATTGTGTGAATGTTGTTCTACTATTTTTATAAACATACATGTGTGTGAATGTTGTTCTACTACAGTAACCTAGTGAATAAAAAAAAACTCTTACTTTTGATCAAGTACTTACTATATTATATTTTTTTAATAAAGAAAGGCAAACTCACATTACTACAATCTAACACACATGCTATATATACAACTACACTCACTACTTTAGGTAATGTTTGAACTCACAACCTCCCGGTAAATACCCTCCTCTCGTACCGCTAGCCCAAAGGTCTTTTTGTACTTCTAATCAACCAATCGAACATCAACTAATTGAACATTTCTATTTTGCAACATGTCCAATTTAATACCCTGTAACTTACGTATTATATTTAATAAAATTACATTAACTAAGAAAAAGTAAAAATTAATATTAACTTATTAAATAATTAAAATTATTTATATAAATAATAAAAAGGGTTGAATTAGCATTTGCGTCTATCAATTTTTATATAGGGCTGCTGGGCCTGGAATTTTAAAATTGGGCCTGGAAGTTTTTTACATTGGGCCTGAAAATATTAGGGGATAGGATGGCTACCGAACTTGCTACAAATCCTCCGCATATACGACATCGTTTGCTTTAAAAAGTACTCACCTGTTCACAAGATTAATGATTATTCTGTTTTTAATTCTAAACTCGAGTTTTTCGATATGATTTTATTCATGTAAGATTACTTGTGGTGGTACAAATTAATGTGATTTCGTACACAAAGTACTAAATCAAATTGGTAGTATTAGTTAATGCATGAAGTACTCCACATGATCAAGAATATTAAAACAATAATTAATACTCAAAGGATAATATACAAGTAGAAGATGAAGAAAACATGATTGAAACACTTGCCTACACATAGTCAAGTCAACACCATGGTTTCAGCTAGCGCATGCATAAAAAAACAGGTCGGATTCTAAATTAGGTTTTGGGCCTGGATTTTTTAGTGGGCCTAGAATATTTGATCCCGGGATTTCATTACTATTTGATCCCAGGGATTTTACCATCCTGGTCGTTTTCATCCTGCGATTTCATCGCTGGCCAAAAGCATCATGGCCAAAACCATCCTGGCGTTTTTAAACATGTGAGCATGGGGATTTAATTAGCATCCTGGCGTTTTGTGTGGTATATATTATATATTGGTTACTCACGATGGCAGGATGCATTCAGAATTTAATTTTGGCCAGGATGCCATAGATTTTGTTTATGCCAGGATGCATTCCTAATTACAGACAACCTCCATATATATATAACAAACATACGTTACTTTGCATAACATTTATGACTTTATTGCCATCTTAAGTAAACTATGTAAGTCAAATTAAAAACTTAAACCCAAAATAGCTACATGAGCCTTAAACACCAATAGGCTCACCACCCATAAACCGTGTAAGCTGGAAGTTTTATTGGGCCTGTATTTTTTTTGGGCCTGGAATTTTCATCCTAGCGTTTTGTTTCATCATGCGAATTTCATGAGCATCCTGGCATTTTTGTAATCCTGAAAAAATATGTATGTTATATTATTAAAATAAAACCATATCTGGCGTAACCTCCAAAATGCAGTGTTTTAAGACCCGGTTCGACCGGCCCGGTCGGACCGGTCAGACCGTATTTTTAGGGAATTCCGGCTCAAAAAAACCCGGTTCTTTCGATACTTTGACTAGTCAATGACCCGGTTGACCCGGCCGGTCGGACCGGGAACCAGACCGGTGCATTGACCCGGTTTCATGTTTTTTTTTTCTTCTTACAATTTCTATGTACATTTAATCATTTATAAGTAGGGAATGTTGACTGATTGCGTATTTCAAGAATAACGAGGGTAATGAGGGAATCTTTGACTGATATGTCATCACCATTTATTACTCTATGGATTATATAATTATTATATTGTTGCGTATTCCAAGAATAATGAGGGAATCGATGTGTCATCACCCTTTATTACTCTATGGATTATAATTATTATACATCATATAATTAATAATTATAATTATAATCATAAAAAATAAAAAAAAATTTCTAAATACTACTACTGTATACTATTATTAACTCCGGTCCTACCTTCCGGCCCAACCGGTCCGACCGGTCCGACCAGATTTTAACACTTTTCCGGGTCGACTAAAAACCCGGGTTTTAAAACACTACCAAAATGGCGCAAAATAACGGAAAATAAGGAATAACGGAAGGGCTGGATTTAAAGTCAACGGAATCCAACGATTGAGAATTGAAGTCAAGGAAAAAAAAAACTGCCAAGACAATTTAAAACGGTTAGACTACACCGGAGCCATAGATAAGGGAAATATCAAATACTTGTAAATTTATTTTATAGCAATTTTATTTTTAAAATTGATCTCTTTAATATATATAATATAAATCTAATGTTACAAATTTTGATACCTTAAACAAAACATATATACTTATTTTACAATTTATAATTATATTTTTTTACCTTAAATCTTATATTAATTAACAACTACAAAATAACCATACGTAATACTATAAAAACTACTGTTAGACTCTATGAGATTAATTTGTTATTTACTGTATTCACCACTTAATTATCCTTTTTATGTGTTAATTACTACTACCTCCGTCCCAAAATTATAGTCCATCTTTCCTTTTTGGGACGTTCCAAAATAATTGTCCACTTCCCATTTCAACCAATAAGAAGAGAGTTTAGTGGGTGCAGATTCTATTTGAGTGGTTGAAAACTGTTGTGGTCCCACTTTTATTAAACTGTGTGCTTTTTGTTGGTGGACAATAATTTTGGGACGGAGGGAGTACTATTAGTTAACATCTTTTCAGAATGTAATAGAATTCATCAATTCTAGTTAAAACTAAAACTGCGAATTATTACATACACAACCTATTACATTTATTACGTAGAATTAATTATACATTATACATATTATCTTCGATGAGACTTAAACTCACAACCTCTTAGTTGAAAGCTTACTTACATACCGCTAGAAAATATGTTGTTTGTTATATATTTAATAATATTTTACTTAACAAACTTAGTTAATGCCCGAGTCAATAATCTAATCTAGTAAGTATATTAAAAAAGACATGTGGCATGATCAAATAAACTATGTGTATCTATATATCAATACACACTTGTAATCCACGTATTATGTTATGTGCATTCCATAAATTAAATAATTTTTTATATTGTATATAAATCCTATAATTTGTTACTTCCTTTGTATTTAAACTTTTGAATCACATATTGCGTACATACTAAATCATTATTTTAATGTAAGTAATAGCAAGTAAAAGACGCATTATAATATACTTGACAAAAATAAATAGGGTAGTAGCATGTATTTTACTTGTATTAAAAATGTTGGTCTAATATTTAAAAACAACAAATAAAAAAAAGTAGACAAAATAAATAGGGTAGTAGCTGCTACTACCCTATTTATATGCTACTAAGTAGCATATATTTTCCTTGTATTAAAAGTGTTGGTCTAATATTTAAAGACAACAAATAAAAAAAGTAGACAAAAATGTAGCGTGTAGGATTTGAAGATGGGATCAAAGATTAGAGGATAAGACCTCTTACCATCAAGCTAGATGAAATTTATTATAGTTAATTTACACAAATAATATACTTATTAAGAAAAATAAAGTTAGGGTTAAGAAAATGACAAACAACATACTATTCATTCAAAATTGATATTATCCTCAAAATTGATATTATATGATAACTAGGATTAAGATAAGAATGCCTAGGTCGCTACCACCATTTCTGATTTATTTTATACGAGTAGTCTTTAAATTAAAAATACCAAATTGCTTCAACAAGTCAACTATGCCAACAACATCATTAAAAATACTCAAGAAACCAAGTTGCATCTCAAAAATGGTCTCAAAATACCCTAATAAATTTCAAACAAGTGATCTCAATACAAATCACACGTAGATAATATATGCTAATCAACTACTAATATACCCGGTGAAAAATCCTAACCAAAACGTTCGGTAATCGGCCAATTTTTCATAATCGTTTAGGTCGTGTTGTATGATCAAAGATAATAAAAAGGCTGAAATAGAAGGATTCATGGAAAGAGTAATAGCAACTTAAAAAATTTCATTGTCAATTGTCACACTACCTATCAATCTGTCATTAGTGATAAAGTATGGTAATATTCACCAAACGATAAGTACTGTCCCAATTTTGTCAAAAATGGTAGAACCATCCCACGATACGCAAGTTGTGATGGTGACTGAAGCACAAGAACTAGAACATCATTAATTGAACTTTAATGACCAAAATAAAGACGTGAAGGTCATGGATTGAATGTTTAAGACCACTTGCAACTACCACATTTCATTTGATATATTGCTTCGACAAGTCAATTTGGCACAATATGTTACATGCCACAAGAGATTTGGCAACTAGATAATGTATTTGCTTCGACAAGTCAATTTTGCACCATATGTTACAATGCCACAAGACATTTGGCAGCTAGATAATGTATTGTACCAAAACTCCAGTATACTACAATTATTAGCATGCTGGATCTTAGCCAAGTTTATCAAAATACACTCCTGCAAAATGTCCCATTCGTAAGGGCCAATTAAATTTCAATAGTTTACCAGTATATCCTACTAGAGTGTTGGCAGGGATAAAGCCAATGTCTTGAGTACCACCAACTAACAAGAAGGATTTTTGTAATGAACCCGTTGTTTATATACAAACATTACTAGTTTAGATCATACACCAGCTCAATAAGTTTCTGGCTCCATCCCTTTTAGACGGTCAGGCAAATGTACAAAATATATATCCCTATAAACAACCAGGTTACAGAACCAAAGGTCATACTATCTTACTATCTAACGTCTCATAAACTTTACAAATAGACATAAGGCAAAATCAAGAAAGAGGGTTCTTCAAACAATTTCAAAACAAAACAAGGCACAACAATACACAACAGAGTAGGAAAAAGCAAATACGGCTTAGAGATCGATCAGCCTGCATTGCCTGCCTTCTAGCACGTTGAGTACTGATCCCTGCTAGATTGTATGAATTTGGGTATGCAAATAAAGTAGTGTGTGAATTACCGAATATCTCATACACAATTTCTCCAAGCATACCAGTTGTTGGGCTCGTTGGGTTGATCATATTTGTCATAGTCATCCCACCAATACCTGACATAGCTATAGGCATTGATGCATGTTGATAGGTGCGCTGAATAGGTTGCTGAGCTGGCACGTTCTGCACACTACTTCTAGGATTTGGGGGCCTGCGTGGGATCGTCATCCCAGAACTCAGAGCTTTTTCTTCAGATACAGTCTCGCTGGTCTGACCACGACCGTATAACGGGACTATACTTTTTTGAGAGATTTCACTTTTGCAAACAGGACACTGTGCATTTTTCTTATCTAAGTATTCGGGTGTTGTTCTCTGATGGTGAAGCCATTTGTAAATGCAAGGCCAGCAATAGAGGTGCCCACATAGTGTCACTACCGGATCATGTACCATATCTAGACAAATATTACAGTCGAAACCACCTGAAGGACCGTTTTCAGATTCATCTATAGATTCATTTGAAGATTTCCACTTGCTTTGAGAGACATCATCTTCTTTGTATAAGTTGCTTCGTGGTACTGACTCTTGAAGATATTGATCCATGGCAATTTGATTGATGTATGTGATTCTTGGTGCCTGAAACAGACGATTAAAAACATACAAAATTCAGATATAAAAAAAGCCAATATTAGAATCTATCATTACCATTAGATTCATAATGCCATCCAACTTATGGATGGATATACAATAGTACATAATATTATTCATTTCTTCTTCTTTTTAAAAGTGTCCACTGATATTTAAAAAAATCAGGATAAGGTTACCACCCAATCCAGTTGTTACAATATTGATTATTTAATCAATGGGTAAGGACAGCATGTTGATTTCATTCTTTACTTCAAGTAGCATCTAATAAACTTTTCCAACATATATTCTGTTATATAAAACAAATTATGTCAATATCTTACTCGCATCGCGCAGATACAAGGCTGATTAGAAATAAACCTCAAATTTATTTAACTAAATCTCTTAAATCCTATTTTGCACTTCTATATCTATATCTATAAACAAGAAATCTAAAGGAAAGATATAATATATCTCAAGACTTAATGCTCTCTTTTGGTTCTTGGTTTCTGATGCAACAGAATTTTAGAAAAATATATATATATATATATATATATATATATATATATATATATATATATATATATTGTGATCATAACAGACATAATGCCAACCAACATTCCTATCACCGAACAAACCCTTACAAGATTCAAACTTTAGTGATAATCTTGATGATCACAGAAGATTTGGGGAAAAATTAATAAAAACAAATTTTCCATGGTTTTTTACAAAGAAAAAAATTAGAATTAAGATCAAAATCTGATTCAACAATAGGCAATAAAGTATTTTGTAATCACACACAAGAAGATGATCATACAATTTAATCATATCTGCGTTTATTGTGTATGTGTATAACAAATTAGGGTTTCTATCATATCTGCGTTTGTAATAAATCAGAATAAACATGACAATTGACGAATTAAATCGCATTTAAATTGATATAAATTACGTATATAGCATACTAAGATAAAGATGGAGTTACATTACTTACAGAGAATCCGGAGAAATCTTATTCTTATCTTAATAAAATGGAAAACAGAAAGAAGAAGATGTTAATTTGTTGGTTTATGAGGAAGAAAGTTAAGGTTGATAAGGTAGCGTATACGTGACGAGATTGAGAGACAAAGAAATGCATTTGCTTTCAATTAAGATATACGTAGTATATATATAGACATTAGAAAATTAGAGTTAAAGTTAGAGATATAGATATAGATATAGATATAGATACAGTCAGTAATTTTATCACAGTAGACTATAAAAAAAGGCACTGATATTTCCACAATAAAAAAATGATAGATTCAACATTAAGTCATTAAGTATAACTATTTATGCATATATTACAACGGCTTAATGCACAGTTTTGATGGAACTATCATTTTTGTTGGTGAAAATATCATTGGCCGTAAAAAAAAAGCACCAACAAAAAAAATCGAATTTATGATAGAATAGTAATACAATGAAACATTTTTCATATAAGTTTTACTTAAAATATTAAAAATGTGAGTTATTGAATATATTATAAATGGTTGTAAATTTGATACTTAAACACGGTACTATTTAATGGTTATCTTACAACCCTATTATAAATGGTTGTAAATTTGATACTTAAACACGGTACTATTTAATGGTTATCTTTGGGCTATTTACCTTAATATTCAATTTGGGCCTCATATTTTACAATTTATCATCCCATAAATTTTTTTCACGGAGTATCGATCTAATTCGCAAGAAGTTTGCGAAATTCCACACGCTCCTTGCGATTTCCCCCATCTTTTTTTCCTTGCGAATTTAACTTTTCAAATCTCGCGATTTCCCCTTAGTTTCCAGATTACAATTGCTTGAAACCCTAAAACTTGAACAAGCTGCCACAACGATTCAGATTTTACACCGAATCAATGGACGACCAACAACGAAATCAAGTAAGTAGTAGTAGTTCGGCCTTCCTTTTGTTTATTATTCATTTATTTGATTCGATTTTTTTACAGCTAAGGGTAAAATTCAATTTTTGGGTATAAGATTTTGGGATATCGCAAATATCATCATGTAGCTTATTATATGTGTAATACTTTTTAGATTTTATGGGTTGGTGTTGTAAAAAGGCTGATTTACTGAGCTTATTCTGTGTTCATTATGTGTTTGGATTTTCGCAAGATATGGTACCCATGTCTTGCGAAATGTATCACATCTTGCGAAATCGACAATATATTGCGAAATCGTCACTCTTTCTGGTCGAAATCTTTTTGTAAATGTTTGTTAATATATTATTTACTTGTTTTTGGTTAGGAGTATTACAAAGGGTCTTTAACCATTAAAGCTCGGCTTGCTGTTATTGATGATATACGTGGGAAGTTGGACGATCCTAGAAAAAAATTGTTTGGGGAGACATGTTTTGGTCCATGGTTGGGAGTCAAGCTTACTGCACATGATCCGTACTTAATTCATTTGATACTACAAACACAAATAGTTCAAGATCCACCTGTACCCAATGAAATGCTATTTCGTATTGCGGGTCATGTCATTAGGTTTCGTCGTCAAGAATTCTGTCTTATTACCGGGCTTCGTTTCGGTGCAGATGCTACTCCGATTATGGCGGCCACGACTAAAGAGAACCCACCTATTAGGGACAGGTTATTCTCTAAGATTAAAAAGTCAGATTCTGTGAAAATATCAGATCTACAAGAAATATTTGATGGAGATCGTTTTGGTACGATAGATGATGATTAGGATTTGTATGATTATGTTGATAGATATAGGATTCTTAGGTCGGCAGCCACACCAAGTCGTAGGTGATGATATTTTATGCCTTGTAGAGGATTTACATGCATGGAACCGATTCTCATGGGGATCATTTATTTGGTCACTCACAATCCCCAAATTGAAGAGTGCACTACAAAACCGGTCCAAGGAACCTGGGATGAAGTATACCTTGTTGGGTTGTGTATGGGCTTTAAGGGTAATAAATCTGTTAATATATTGGTATTCATTATGATTATATATTAATGTTGTGATAATAATATGTTTATTATCAATGTATAGATTTGGATATATGAGGCCTTCCCTTTTGCAAGAAACTTTGCCAAGAAGCCGTCTGATGAGATTCCTAGAGGCATTGCATGGAAGAGGAAGCGTCAAATGAGTTGGGAGCAATGTTTGCAATATCTACAAGTAGAACAAGTATGATCATTGAATATTTTTATACTCCGATTTTATTTATATATTACTTTTAATATTACTTTTATTGTTAGGATGACGACTAGCCACACGAGACGCTAACACCGACGACAGCTGAGTTAGCCACTGACTGGTGGATGGACAGTGATAGATTTTTTAATAGCCCTGATGTCTCGCAGTCTTTAAAGAAGACCCGAGTTCTATCTCCACCCCATTGTGAGCCCAATTCCAAGCATGAGTCGTATTCTCCACCTTAGTCAGATACAATGAGTCCAACATCTCCAAATAATGCATATGACTCCTTTGGAGAAGACATAAATGGCATGGATGACACCACTATTTGAAAACCTGTAACATTGGATGACATGTTCTTTCAAATGGAAGCTCGGATAGCATCCTTGGAGAAGATGGCATTAGCGAGGGAGGCTCGGATAGCATCATTGGAGAAGATGGCATTAGCAAGGGATGCTCGTATATCATCTTTGGAGGAGACAGCGGCTGTGAGGGATGCTCGTATAGCATCCTTAGAGGAGGAGACATCATCCTTGCAGAATTCACTTAGACTTCTTCAAGACAAGGTAATTATATTAATTATGTTATTATCAGTATTTATTTTTACATTTATTTGATTTATTTTCTATTTAAGTACTTATTATGTCATATATTTATTTGTTGTTCCCATAATCAGAGAGTTGATGATGATCATGAGGAGGATATCCATTCAGAACCCGAGCTACCATCGACGGTTCGAAGGACTCCTGTCGCCATTCGTCGTGGGATACGACAACGATTTGTTGCTCGCTACTTGCGTTCTCCTTTCATGGGCACCATGCCAGGTGTTCGTCAGCCTACATTTGATAGGGTTGTTGGGAAGGAGACAACGCCCCCACCTGTTGCGGGGGATGAGATAACGCCTCCACCACTTGTGGGGAAGGGGGCGATACCCCTACAGATTGTCATCGAGGATACAGGGGACCCACCAGTTGTCGGGAATGATACGGTGGTCCCACTAATTGTGGGGAAGGATACAGGGAAACAACTTGTTGTGGGGAACAATACAGGGCCGGAACCGTTAACCGTTGAGGATGCCCGGAAGGATCAGAAATATGTTTGTTGCCTATCGTTTTTAGGAAAGACCGTGGTGGAATATGCATTTTGGAATGTACTATTAGGACACGAGGAAAACGGCTACTATTGGTCAGATGTAAGTATGTTTCCCTTAACATATATTAATTATAGTATTTAAATATCAGCATTTTTTTACTCAAGTTTCTGTCCTTTTTTACAGCATGTTGATGGATGGGTCTACCGATGGTTGCTATATAGACATGTCAAGATAAAGACGGACAAGAAGTCACCAGCTTGGCGTTTTGGGATTTTACCATCCTTCTTTTATTTACAAGTGCTCCCAAATACTGGAAAAGGATGTCCATCTTGGGGTAATGGTGAAAGGCTCCCTTACCTTGCATTGTGGGAAGTCGATCGGGTTAGTGTATAAAAAGAGTATTTTATATTTTGTTTCATGTTACAACTAAAAGATCGATAACTATATGTTATAAAAATATAGCAAACAATCTATTTGTTTTAACCAATATTATTGACAAAAAGTATCTTGCTAAAACATGGAAACTAATAATTGTAACTAACATTGTAGGTACTTATTCCGATATGTATTTCGAAGCATTGGATTTTGATGTTACTACATTTCTCAACTTGGGAGTTAAGGATTCTTGATAGTTTACCAGGATATTTAAGTGATATTGAGATGGCAGATGTCTATAAAACTTTGGAGACGTTACTACCTGCATACTTGGACTCATGTAACTATTGGACGAAAGCTGGCATAAAACCATTGAAGAGTTTGGAACTTACTGTAACAAAAGCAGGAAACTTGCCTCGACAAGCAAATGGTAATGTCGGTGATTGTGGTGCATGGGTATGTTTTTTTATGGAGAGATTAGTTAAGGGTCAGCCGATTGATATAGGAAATATGACATCGGAGGAGTTCGGTAAGTGGTATAGAAATCATATGGCTAATGTGTATTTTCAGTTTAAACAAAAGCCCAAATCAAAAAAGTTGGCCAGTTGTGACGTTTATGGTTTCTAATGTTTAGAGAGTTGGTTTGTGATGTGCTTTGTACTTCAGACTCTAAGTAGTCCACAACTCAGATGGTTATAATTCAGAAACTAACACATTTTGAACACGATATCAATATTATAGTACTTATAGTTAGCGTAGTTATTACATTATATAGACTAATGATAGCCATAACAAGCCTGCTAGTTGTCATTTAGATTAACTGCAAAAGGAATTGATTGTGATTTTTTACTTCTCGATTGTGATTTTTCAGACCCCGATGGATTGTAATTATCTTCCGGTAAAGGCGTTGGACAGGTGAGTCTAGTATGGCCTGATAGGCGGCAACGAGTGCATGTTTTGGTCCTTTTTTCTTCCCCAACTGATAGTATTCGATTTACACCCCGTGGCCTTCCTGCTTGTCTTTTCTCCATTGTTGGTGGTAGTACCGTGATTAAATCATCAGGGACCTCCCATTCTGAACGGTGTCCAACAGGATATATAACATCATGATATGTAGCTCGGTAAACATTAGTCGTGTAGTATGGACTTGCGAATTGACTACAATCAGACAACTCTAAATGTCGTGTAACGGCAGCAACATGACCACAAGGCAATCCAGATAATTGCCACTGTCCACAGGTACAAGTTTGTTCACGCAGATTGACGACTCCATCTTTATGGTAGTCTTTAACCTCAAATATATAGTCAGCAGCTGGACGTACTTTCCATTTCCCAGAATTGGAAACTCTTTTAGCAACCTCTTCCTCTGCCCATGGTGTAAGCACATGTTTGAATTTATCTGCAAATTTTGGTTATTTGTCACGTTGCAAAATATAAACATGAAGGTGTGACCATAAATAATAAAATAAATAATACCTCCATCTTGTCCGTATTGAGAATACCAGTTTTGCTGATTAGCTCGAAAAAACTCAATCAACATGGTAATTGGAAGTTTTCGTGCATGTCGACATAATGAGTTAAATGATTCGGCACTGTTGGAGGTCATGTAATTATAACGCCTACCGGGGAAATGCACTCTAGACCATTTCTCTTTACCAATTTCGATTAATTTATCACAACATGTAGGAACCGCAGATCGAAGAGTGTTAAAGGCTTCATTAAAATTGGAAACTCTATATGCGTTACAGGCATTCCAATACAGATACTCAATATCTTTAATATCGCTATGCTTCGCTCGTAGATTCATCAATAAATGACGACAACATAGACCATGAAACGCATTTGGAAATACCTTCATTATTGCAAGGTTAATGGAAGCCGCCCTATCGGATATGATGGTTAAGTTTTCCATTTCCCCTATGCATTGCCTTAGCTTCGACATAAACCGAGTCCAATTTTCACCGTCTTCTGACTTGCCGACTCCATAAGCTAGCGGTAAAATATGATTGTTACCATCCATTCCCACGGCTAAGAACATTTGGCCCCGGTATCGACCTTTTAAATGAGCAGCATCTATCACGATCAGTGGACGCAAATGCCTCGTAAATGACCGAATCTATTAATTTTAGAATTAAACGTCATTCATTATTTATATAAATATAGAACATGTTAGATATACTAATAAGTTAAATGATACTTACCGATGCACCAAAGGCAATGAATAGAAACTCAAAACGTCCTAGTGAATCTGTCTCAATATGGTATTTGGTACCCGGATTCATCTTTTGTAAATTGTGACAGTACAATGGGAGATCGGCAAAAGAATCCTCGGGGGTGCCCCGCAACAAATCTATTGCATAATTTTTTGCTCGCCAAGCTTGTTGATACGAAACGCTAATCTTGTATCTAGCTTGAATGTCACTCATGATTTCCTTTCCCTTGTATATCCTACTATCTTCAACCATTGCCTCTTTCAAGATACTTCCCAACACTTGTTTATTTGCTTGACGATGATTGGGATAAGTTTGAGTCTTTGAACACGTGTGTTGATCTAACAATTTTGTAACTCTGAAGCTATCATCACTTGCTACCCTAGCTCTTAGAAGCCATTCACAATTTTTAAATATACATTTTGCCTCAAAATATTTTGGACATGATCTAGTTACTTTTGTCTGAAAACCCTCCTCAACACATTTCAAACCCAATGCAACCCTTAAAGCATCTTTGTCATCAAAATATTGGTTTAATTTGACGTGCGATGAAAGTTGATAAGATGTAGTCATTACCTGTGTGATGACTTGAGCTTGTGGTTGGACTAAGGGAGGCATTAACCAAAACTTACTAGGTTTGGTCTTAGTTACATCTATTTCTTTACTTGCCAATTCTACAACATCAATGTCATCATCAAATGCAGATAATTTATCATACTCTTGTGCATATGTCTTATCACTTTGAACTCCTAACTGTTGAGTTTGGTAATGATAAGTTGGTTGATGATACTCCTCGTGACTTTGAAACTCATGAGGTGCAGGATGAGCATTGGAATTTTTGATAGCCGTGGAAACAAACGAGTGTTGATTGCTCCCGGTACCGGAAGTCCCTCCAATATCGACAACATACAATGTAGTAAAACCTTCAGACCCTGTAACATAATCAATAAAGTCTTCAACATCATCATCATCTGTTATTTCCATTAGATCATTGTTAGATATGTAAGATAGCCTAAACCCACTACGTGTATCTAAACTACATTTACCCGCAACACGATTCATTAACATAGAATGTGTTACTCCCAAAGGTAATTGTAGACTACGCTTCATTATATTGAACGGGCCATACTCCAAAATCCCATTGACGAGCTCCCACGCACCTCCAAAACACACCCGAATTTTGACTTTATGATGCTCTTGATCCATGATATACAGTGTCACATTACTACTTGATTTTAGTCATAATCTAGCAAATAAAAATGTAACTTCATTTGAGAAACATAATAGAAGCTGCAAAAAAGGCCTCATACATGAAAATTCGCAATACTGACATGAAATCTCGCAATACAGAAGCGAATCTCGCAAAATGGATAGACTTTTGGATAATTTCGCAAGAATTTGCTGTATTGCGAAATTACATTTGTGTATTGCGAAATGACATTTGCGTATTGCGAAACCTATATTGCGAAATGTTTCTTGCGAAATGATATATAGGCGTTGCGAAATGTATATTGCGAATTGCTACAACAATATTGCGATTTTCCCCATCTTTGCGAAAATAAGTGATATTTTGTGAGAAAAAAAAAATTAGCCTACAATTTGAAATATGCTAAGCTAATTTTGTATATTAAGGTAAATAGCCCGTTATTTTTTGCATTTGAAAAAAATTCTTTGGAACGAATAATAAATAGATAAACTTCTTTTTGGGACGGAAGGAGTATTATGTTTCCAAATATGATAATCCTTCCGGCCCACTATAAATGTTCGTATTATTATTTTGGAGTGTCCCAAATAAATGTCCACTTTCATGTTTCATATTACAACCAATCAACAAAGACTTTAATGTGTAGAGACGTTAAAATATCCAAGTTGCTAAGAAGGTAATCAGATTATTGCTTCCCAATTGCTATTAGTAAAGATATCTGCTAGTTGTTTCTTAGTGTGCACATGAGATGCAACAAGAGTGCCATTTGGAATTTCATCACGTACAAAGTGACAATCGACTTAGATGTGTCTTGTACCGGATTATGTGTTTCACAGCCTTCACTATCGGCAATACAATTGCATGTCATGTATGTGGAACTCCAAGTGTCAAAAGTAGCATTTTCAACAATTTTAGTTCACAAGCAGTAGTGGCCATTGAACGATATTTAGCCTCTAGAAGAACAAGGTACGATATGTTGTTTCTTTGTCTTCCAAGATATGGATAAGTTGCCCAACAAAACAAGATAACCAGATAAAGAGCGACGGGTCAAAGGGCAACGTGCCCAATCAGAGTCGCAAAATGTATACAGTTGTAAATTACTATCACTATGCAGCAAAATCCCTTGTCTAGGATTTCATTTCAAATAAGGCGGCTTTCCAATGCTTATCTTGTGGTTTGTTGCATAAACTGATTAAATATGAACAACCTATATAAATATCAAAAAAACCCTAATAACGGCGATGGCGATACATGATCGGTCTTGGGTGCAACGGCGGACTAGAGAAGATCAGACACGGCAGATTTCTCGATTGGTGTTTATTACTAATTTCCCCGATCAAACGACGGCGAAGGATTTGTGGAAGATATGTGAGATCTATGGTGTTGTGGTTGACGTGTATATCCCTAACAAAAGATCGAAGACTGGTAAACGATTTGGTTTTGCTCGGTTTATCAAAGTGGATGATTTGGATAGGTTGGTACGTAACATATCTATGGAATGGATTGGAAATATGCACTTACAGGCAAATGTTGTTAGGTTTGATAGAAATCAAGCTATGAAAACTGCGACTAAGGTAACTTCGGTTTCTAAATCTAATGTTTCGTTATCTTATGCTGATACGGTGAAAGGTAAAAATACACATGAAACACAGAATGCACAACCAGTGATGGTAATTGGAGATGATTGTTTGGTTCATAAACAACCTGCGTATCAGTTAATGGGAAAGGTCAAGACTTTTTCATCCATTGTTAATTTAAAGGTACTTCTTGCTGCAGAAGGTTTCAATGATGTAAGTATTATGCATTTGGGAAGTTATTGGGTGTTGCTAACATTTAAAAATGATGAGGTAAAAGGTAAATTTAGGCAGAATGTAGGGATTGCTACATGGTTTTTGGTGATGAAGGAATTCGATCCAGAATTTGTATCCGAGGATAGAATTGTGTGGCTGGATATTGAAGGGATTCCACTTCATCTTTGGTCAAGACAAACATTTGAACGTATTTGTAAAAAATGGGGAGCTATGATGGAGGTTGAGGAACAACATGAGGTTTCGTATGCAAGGAAGAGGGTTTGTATTCAAACAAGTAATGTAGCAAATATTTTAGAGGTATTTAAGATAATAGCAAAAGGTAAAGTCTACTTGGTAAGAGCTAAAGAATTGTTTGCTTGGACTCCTACGTTTGTAGATGTTAATATGGCAGGTTATTCATCTGAAGATGAATCTGTACAAGGAGTTAATGAAGAGGTTCAAGGCAAAAATAAGTTTTATTCATCGGATGAGGAGAACGATATGGATGGGGTATCGGAAACCAACTTTGGGTATTCGAAAAACTCCATTAAAAATGAAGTGGATTTGGTTTCAAAGGCAATGGGGCAACAAGAGTCTGACGATCCATTTAAAATATACTAGTTACTAAACGAAGAAAAAGAGAAGAAATTAAGCGTTTCGGATCACAGTATGGAGTTTCCACCGGGGTATACTCCAGAGGGGATACATGTAAGTATGGATAATGATGGTGGTACGTATGTTGGGGGATCAAGTAAGTTAAAACAAACTCATCAGGTGGATGACCTTGAGGGGATGGGGGACAAAGGTCAGTTTGATACAAAAGGGGTAGTTAAGAATGAAGGATCTGTACTTGAAATTATGAATGATCTTGTGAAGGTAGGACAGGCGATGGGTTATAATATGTCTGGGTGCATGCAAGATATTGGGAAAATTATTGGAAGCCAAGGAGAATCCCAGGGTTTTCAATGAATGCCATGTCTTTAAATGTTCAAGGGCTTTCTCATTCGTCCAAAAAAGAATGGGTAAAGGATCTTTGTTCTAAACACAAGGTGAATTTTTTAGCTTTGCAAGAAACTAAGATGGAGTATGTTAGCCAAATGGATGTTAAATGTTTATGGGGGAATTCTAATTATGATAGTGTGGTCATGGATTCTTTTGGAAACTCGGGTGGTTTATTGTGCGTGTGGGAAGCTAATAAATTTAAGAAGGATCATGTTATTAGATCCTTTAGTTTTATGGCTATATATGGAACGTGGATGGGTACGGGTAATCAGCTGCTTATTATTAATGTTTATGCTCCTCAAGGAGAGAGAGATAAACGAATGTTATGGGATTATATTCATGGTTTAATCCAAAAGTGGCAAGGTGAATGTATTGTGATGGGGAATTTCAATGTGGTTAGAAAAAAGGAGGAACGTTTCGGGTCAGAGTTTGATGCTTTGAGTGCGTCTGTGTTTAATGCGTTTATTTCGAATTCTGGGCTCCATGAAATAAACTTAGATGGTTACTCGTTCACGTGGGCTCATAGTTCTGGTGCGAAGATGAGTAAATTGGATAGATTTTTGGTGTCTGAAGGGTTGATGTTGATTTTCCCTTCTATATCGGCTAGATGTTTAGATCGGCACCTTTCAGATCATAGACCGATTCTGTTATGTGAGTATAATGTTGATTATGGCCCAACTCCTTTTCGGTTTTTTCAGTCTTGGTTGAAATGGGATGGTTTTCAGGAGATGATTTATGATTAATGGAGCAATATGCAGTTGACTGATTCCAATGCTTTGGTGAGATTTAAGAAGAAGCTTCAACTTCTAAAATCTAAAATTAAATTGTGGGTCTCTGAAAAACGTATGAAGGAGGGATTGGAGGAGAAAAATATTACGTATAGAATTAAGCAGATTGACTTGATTATGGATGGGGGTTTAGGTACAGTGGGATTGAGTCAAGAAAGAAGGGATTTAATTCACACTTTGAATGGGATTAAAGATAAGAATCGTCTAGATTATATGCAAAAAGCTAAAGTAAAGTGGTCGATTGAAGGTGATGAGAACTCGAAGTATTTTCATGGAATTATCAATAAGAAACGTGCTTCTTTGGGTATTCGGGGTATTTTGTATAATGGAGATCGGTTAATTGAGCCTAGTGAGGTTAAAAAGGTGTTTGTAGATCATTTTAGAGGGCATTTCCAACAACAGCCTTCGAATAGATGTACAATCAATTTCGAGTTTCCAAATGTTCTAAATGAAGCTCAAAGAGAGGTGCTTGATAGTCCGGTTTCTAGAAAGGAAATAAGAGATGCGGTCTGGTCTTGTGGTGAAAGTAAATCCCCTGGTCCAGATGGTTTTACTTTTGAGTTTTTTCGTAAATTATGGAATATTATTGAAGTTGATTTTTGTAATGCGGTAGAGTGGTTTTTTAATAATGGTAAATTTCCGAATGGGTGTAACTCGGTTTTTATTGCGTTAATTCCTAAATTTGTAGATGCTAAAGTGGTTTTGGATTATCGTCCTATTACTTTAGTAGGTAGTGTCTATAAGGTGGTGACCAAGATTTTGGCCAATCGATTATCTTTGTTTATTAAAGATTTGATTTCAGATACTCAGTCGGCTTTTGTTGAGGATCGTCAAATTTTAGACGGTCCTTTTATTCTAAATGAGTTGATTGCATGGTGTAAGAAGAGAAATCAGCAGGCTATGGTGTTCAAAGTTGATTTTGCTAAAGCGTATGACTCGATTAGATGGGATTTTCTAGATGATGTTTTAAAAGCTTTTGGTTTTGGTGATTTATGGAGAGGTTGGATAAAAGGTTGTCTATTTTCGTCTAGAGCTTCGATATTGATAAATGGAAATCCTTCTAATGAGTTCGTTTTTCAAAGAGGGTTGAAACAAGGTGATCCTCTTTCTCCATACCTTTTCATATTGGTGATGGAGACTCTTCATCTGTCTTTCATGAGGGTGATGCAAGCAGGTTTGTTTTCAGGTATTAACATTAATAATATGGTTCAAATTTCCCATATGTTTTATGTGGATGATGTGGTTTTTTTGGGTCATTGGAATCAATTGAATATGAACACTATTGTTAATGTTTTACATATGTTCTTTTTGGCGTCGGGATTAAAGATTAATATTCAAAAAAGTAATTTGATGGGCATTGGTGTTTCGATGGATGAGGTTTCGAGGGTAGCTAGTATGGTGGGTTGTAAAGCTAGTAAATTTCCGTTTCGGTATCTTGGTGTGAATGTAGGAGGGTTGAATAGGAGAAATGCTTGGGATGAGACGATTGGTAAAATTAAGTCTAAACTTTCTAATTGGAAACGAAAGACTTTATCAATTGGAGGTAGGCTAACTTTGGTGAAACCGGTTCTTGGTGCTTCTCCTATTTACATGATGTCGATTTATAAGGTGCCGAAAGGAATTCTAAAAACTATGGAGTCGTTAAGGAGTAGATTTTTTAATGGTTTTTTGCATGAGGAGAAAAAAATTACGTGGGTTGCATGGGATAAAGTTTTGGCGTCAAAAAATTATGGAGGTTTGGGGGTATCGAGTTTTTTCGCTTTAAATCGTTCTTTATTATTTAAATGGGTTTGGAGATTTATTTCAGGTGAAGATAGCTTGTGGTGTCGGTTGATAAAGGCAGTGTATGGTTGCGATTTAGAGAGCATGATGCATTCGAGATTGAGGGCGAAGTCGACGTGGTCTGGTATCATCAAGGAGGTCTCGATTCTTAGAGGTAAGGGTTTGGATATGATTTCTATGTGTTCTAAAAAGATTGGTGATGGTAAGGACACTTTGTTTTGGGATGATATTTGGCTAGGGGATGAGAAACTTAAATGTCGTTTTCCTCGAGTGTATGCTTTGGATATGGATAAACATGCATTGGTTGCTGTTAAGCTGGGAGGTATTATGCCTTTTGAAGCTACATTCCGTAGGGCTATTAGAGATGGGATTGAGAGATCGCAGTTTGATGAATTGAGGTCCATTCTTGCTAATGTTTCGTTAAGTAACTTGAAGGATAGGTGGGTTTGGAATGGAAATGGAGAAGGTATTTTTAGGGTGAAAGATGTTCGAAATCTTGTGGATGATACGTTTCTTCCAAGGCAAAATTTTCAAACTAGGTGGATTAGTGTGATCCCAAAGAAGGTGAGTATTCTAGCTTGGAAAATTTGTATGGATAAATTGCCTACCAAATTTAATTTGTCGCATAAAGGAGTGTTGATAAAGGATTCGTGTTGTTCGGTTTGTGCTTTGGATGTGGAAGATTTGAATCATGTTTTTTTCAAATGTGATGTTGCGGTTTCGTTATTCCGAAAAATTTGCTTTTGGTGGAATATTGATTGGGTTAGTTTTTCTTCGTATCAAGATTGGTGGCGTTGGTTTCAAAGCATTCGGCTGCCGTCCAAGATTAAAGAAGTCTTTGAAGGTTTATGTTATTCCATGTGGTGGCATATTTGGAGTTTTAGGAACCAAACTCTTTTTGGTTCTAAAAGTCCGAGACGTTCCGTTCTTTTTGATGATTTTGTGGCGAGGAGTTTTGTTTGGATTTCTAGTAGGGTAAAAAGAAAATTTAGTTGGGGTGTTTGGACTCAAAACCCATGGATGATAATTTTGTAATTATTTTGCTCTAGTTGTTGCTAGAGTTTTTTTCTAATATAGTTGACGTTCAAAAAAAAATATGAACAACCTATAAGCTAATTTTGGTTGCGTGATAGTCATATAACATAAATGGCCCATTAAACGTTAATAAAACTTGGGATCTTTCATAGTTCTACCTTGTGCACGAGAAACCGATGATCTTGTTCCATTGGGATATTGTTAGTCTTGGCATCTAACAAATAGATCAAATTTAATTTGCCTTCAAAATTAGTTGGTTATCTTTATTTTTTGTGTTTAAAAGAGGATCGATCAACTTCAAGTGCCAACAATTCTGTTATTATAAACTAAAATTTGTAATCAACTTACACTTTTGCTTTTCTTTTTTGTTTGTTTTTCTAATTTCATGCTCCATGTACTCCCAGAGTTCATATTTTTGTTTAACTTCTGATACTCTAAGGACTAAGTTACAATAATTATTACTCCGTATTATTTAGTTTAAAAAGAAATGTAATTTGGAGAGTATCTCTGACCCCGTATCATATTTCAATGATACGCGTCCGTCCCATACGCAAGGAGCATCAACGCCGGACATATCATCTGTCCACAAATCAACCACATGTGCTGGGAAACGGATTCAAACCCCTGACCTATCAGTCACACATGTAGAGTCTGAACATTTACAGTAATATATATATAGTAACGGGATCAAAAAAGAAGAAAAATTAGGTAGAGAAGAGGGAGAAGCAATATGATTCAGTATTTTTATTACTATGATTCATTTTTTTATTATTATAATTCAAGTAATAAAAAGTAGAATCATAGTAATAAAAATACTGAATCATATTGCCTCTCCCTCTTCTCCACCTAAATTTCCTTCTCCCTTGATCTTAATCTTATATATATATATATATATATATATATATATATATATATATATATATATATATATATATGTGTGTGTGTGTGTAGTTGGGGGATCTAAAAAGAATGTTAATTTGGTGGAGAAGGGGGAGAAGGCTTCCTGACCAATCAATTTAATTAATGGTCAAAGGGTATTTTCGTCTTTTACAAATTAGATATTAAATTAAGAATGTATTTTTTAAATTAATGCATGGCGGTTTTGATTTCCAATTTTGTAGGAACCACTATCCTAAAAATTCTACACTATCCTGCGCAATCGTGAGTATTGATTCTCAAGAATTAATTCACATATTAAATACAATCAAAGATCTTTACTCTTGTTCACCGATAAAACTACTGATTAGTTGCTTTATTTTCGAAACCAACATATACACAATCGTGTCAAAACGGTGATTCGATATGGCCAATGATGAACACGAGATGGAACTTGTAGAGGATTATTCAACTGATGAATCTAACGATATCGGGATTTCATCCGAAGAAAGTAACTTTTTCACCATTGTTTTTTGATATCTAATTAATTTCGTTTTACTGTTTTTCATTGGATGATGATATGCTACACGTGAAGCAGATTTGTGCATTTTTTTGATATCGATTCATATGCTGTGTTATTAACCCATGGTTTACTCTATGCACCCCCTTGTTTCATAGGCTGCTGTAAATATTTTGTATATCTAACCCACCGATAATGGTTTAGCGTAGCTGTTTCCTTGTTCACTGATTCATGTAATCGATATATTTTGATCTAATCGTCATCATTTCTTGAACAGATAATGCGAAGTTGCCGAACCCAATATCAGTTGGTCTTATGCATGTTTCACCGGAAGGTGTTCCTTTTTGGGCGCCCGATGTTCCCGATGACATCAAACCGGCTATTGGAAAGTCATTTGACAATACAGATGTTGCGTATGATTTTTACAGACTATACGCAAAACAAGCGGGCTTTCCGTCCAAAAAGTCATCGAACAATAGAAACAAACGCAGCCAAGTTTCCCGGAAATATTTTCTTTGTTCTAAACATGGTTTTCCCAATGCGAAAACTCCAATTGATGGTTTAGCAGCAAATGGGAATAAGCCACGCAAGACTTCATCTCAAAAGTGTGGTTGCAATGCCAAAATGATTATTTCATTGAATAAGGTTACAAAGAAATACCATGTCGATGAAGTCATGGAAGAGCATAATCATGATTTGGTACACAACAATGATAAACACTTTCTTATATCTAACCACATTGATCGAGGACCACGTAGATTCCCATGCCTTACCTACATTCAAAGCCCCCTCCTGTGGTGTGCTTACCGCTAGTAAGACACCAAAAAGCGTGTCTTTCTCCCTCGCATATAATTGTAGTTCTTCACTATTGGGAAATCTCCCCAAACCTCTTGTTATCAAATCCTCAACCTTTCCCTTGATTGTTGAAATCTTTGATAGTCTCTTTTTCACTCCTTCAACAATATCCTATACACAAATAAATATAAACACACACAAAAAAATGTGTCACCATACGATTCAACTAAAGGTGTTATATACTTAATCGGTGATATAAAATACCTCGATATTCAACTCAGACATCCGCTGTTCTTTATCTGCCACAAAACCACACGTAGTTAAATAGAATCATAGTTTGGTTAATCATTGTAAAACCCTAAAGCTATGATGCAGCATTATATAAACTATGATTCAGCACTATATAAACTATGATTCTACTTTACCTAAACTATGATTCAGTGGTATATACACTATGATTCAGCAATCAGGAAATACAAAAAATATACACATTTCCCCAAAAAAACTAAATCGTATGATTCAGCAATATATATACTATGATTCAGCAGTTCATATACTATGATTCAGCATTACATACACTATGATTCAACAGTTAGGAAAGAGAAAAATACTAAAGCTATGATTCAGCATTATATGCACTATGATTCAGCAGTATATATAATATGATTCAACTTTTAGGAAAGACAAAAACTACATACTAACCTTCTGCTTCGGCTGGTCGAGGCTCTATTACACCCCTTTCCTTTGCCTTTGTCGCCTTCTTTTTTAGAATCTTCTATCGGAGGAGTTGGCATAAAATCGTCATCAGAATCGTCACCATGCAATCTGGTTCTCCCTGTAACATTTAAACTAACCCATTTAGCATAACAAAAAGTAACGAAAAGATTTAGGCGGGTACTTTGTGATAAACTGATTTGTTGATACTAGCCAACCAACCTACAATGATTCACGCCATTTTTTCATTTGATTCAGCAACACAACTCATTACTAGTTATTTGTTTGTTTTGAGTGAGTGTCCAATATGACACTAACAAATACATCTCATTTTTCTATTGCTTCAGTTAGCGTGTTTTCACAGTCACACTTAACACCCGCAGTAACAACTAAATCGTATAAACTACTACATTTAGCCAACTAGAGTATTATAGTTACAAGCATGTAAGTTTGCCAATTCCAAAAGGTAATTATCAACTATCCAACAAAACAATTCAGTTATTCCAAATAAAGGTCCATGATTCAAAAGTTAAAAGCACTGAATCAACGAATCAATAAACACCACCGGTGGTGATTACATTGTTTCAAATTAATACTCACAATCTAATACTGTACAAGAACAATTTAGTAAAAAAAAACCCTAAAAAAAGCATGTAAGTTTGCCAATTCCAAAAGGTAATTATTAACTGTACATTCTCAATATTGTCTTTGAAAAACCCTAAAACATGATTGCAGCGACTAAAAGACTAACTAATAAACATAAAGAAAGTAACAGATATTATTACCTTTCAAGATCGATTGATTAACATTCCGTGTTTTCGCATATTACGTATCGAACACCGCCTAATTCAAATCGTTTTGCTATCTTTGATTCCTTGATTCACTCGCAAATTGCACTTTATCAGCGAAATTACTTACGGGTTTTTGATTCATAAATAACCAACGTGCACGACCTATCTTTGATTTTAGTTATGAACGATTTACACTAGCGTTTTGGTTCCTGTGGTTGCGCCGTTTGGGAGGGAGGAAAAAAAGGAGAATCAAGCGAGTTTCAGAAACCAATCGGTTGGTGTGATCCAATATTAATTTTGTATATTATTTCCTTTTTTTAATTTACAGTGAAAGGACAAGATTGCCCCCACGCCTTTAAATTTGTTAGCAGAAATTTAATTTTCCCCTTTGACTCATCTTATCCCTTCAATCAATCATCTAATGGTCATGATTCTTTCTCCCATTTCTCCACTAAAAATACCTTCTCCATTGAGCCCAATCCTATGTGTGTGTGTATATATATATATATATATATATATATATATATATATATATATGTGTATGTATATGTGTATGTATATGTATAGGTGTATGTGAGAGAGAGAGAATATAAATAAATATAATTAGTTTACTAGTGGCATCAATACATTTGGCGACGCTACTTTACCGAACCCTCGTTATCTCTAGTGGTCCATGACTCCAAGCATGGCATTGTTACTCGATCCTTCTAGATATGATCGAATTTCGAAAGAAATTGACACCAATTTTTGTCTAGCATTTATATTAACATGGCCATAACATATGTCATATTAACATTAGGTAGGTTAGGTAAACGAATTACTACTTAGTTAATTCTTATTCTGTTCCAAAATTAGTGTTCTATTGATAAGTGTCACACAATTTTAACTTTTTAAGTAAAGTGCGTAAACTTAGTTTTTAGGAGTTAAATATCACTTTTATCCTTTACTTTAGGCATAAACTTGTGACATAATTTAAGTATAATAGTAAAAAGGTAAAGTTGATTATTTATTTTTGAAGTGGACATTTATTTTGAGACAAATTAAAATGAAAATGTAGACACTTAATAAGAATGAAGGGAGTAACATTTTTGTGTGCACATTAAAAAGGTAAATTTTGTTGTTATTTGTAGTCGTAAGAGCTATGTTTAAGAGTTAAATTCATACATGAAGAGGTGGTATATCAAATTGGTTGACAGCAGTTATATTCAGGGGTGGGTGAGTATTATTAAGGTATAATCATTCAATACGTGTCTGAATTTCTTATTTATAGCCCTAAGGACCATGTATAGTAAATAACCTATCATTTACACTAGTATTACTTAAGCTTAGTTAATTGCATGTCATATCCCCCCAACTATTACTATTATTATACTTTAATAAATAAAGTTGATGATTTTGGCATGTTTCATTAGTTTAAAATGAATAACATACGGAGTAATATAATTATATAACAACGTTTTCGGTGGACGATGGGCCATATTAGTTAGTTGTCAAATATGGGCTTAATAACTTCCAAAATTTTGTCACTCAGCTACCCAATATTTGTCTGGCCCAAACAAAACAATGTTGTAGAATATTAGTATGCGATACCAACCCAAAATTCTACATGGAGGTGAAAACGGGCTAATTATCTTTGTAGATCAACCAGACAACCACAACATAAACACCAACTTAAATACATTTGTCATAGTCGTGAACAAAAAACCCGAACCCGGAACTGAACCCGAAAAAAACCGGTTTTTTTGAACCCGGTTCGGGTTTTTTTCGTACCCGGCGGGTACATACCCGGTTTGGGGTTTTGGATTTCAAAAGCGGGTTGGACCCGGGTACACTGCGGGTCGGGTTGGAAAACCCGGTATAAAACCCGAAAAAACCCGGTTTAAAAACCGATATTCGTGGGTCAAAAACCCAGTTCGGGTCGGGTAGGTCAACAACCCTGTTTTCTTTCTTTGACCTAAAACCCGGTTCGGGTACCGGGTCGGGTATGCCCGAAACCCGATTTTGTTCACGCCTAATTTGTCATATATTTAATTTTATCCATTTGCATAAAAACTGATTAAGAAGATTAGTGAAGTACTAAGTTCATGTAATTAAAATTAGTAGAATAATTGATCAAATAATATTTCACATCTTAGAAGAGGTACCGAGGGGCGAAGTCAAAAAATTTGAAGTTCATGAGGCCACACACTGTTGAAAATTAATGACGCTTAATATTTAAAATGAACCGTACTATCAATATTCTTATAATCTTGACAGATTGAACAATCGAAATTATATGGATATCGCCGTTACCAATTTTTCAATGGATTGATGAGTTTTATGTAAAAAAGTTGCAATTATGAATCAATGAGAAATGTAATCACATGTGAAAATAATGGATCAACGTACACTTGAAGAGGGTAAATAGTGAAATACTTTGTAGGGTAACTCATCTTCGGGTGGATTAATGATAAAAAATTTGAGTTGGTTGAGCTGTTGAGAAGGGGTCGAGTACCACTCAGCCACCCCTTATCTCCGCAAAGGGAGTCTGGAGGTACAAAACAAGTTGTTCCATTGCTATTTGCATTTACTATGGAGTTTTGTAGAAAGGAAAGTTGTGTAATTTGTGCCCCGAAAATTTATCTAAGTAGGCCTGAAGTTACAGGTCAAAAAGTTGTGCTAAAGTTTCAGGTTGAAATGTATTTGATGCATTCTAATTCGTATGGAATATGCTGGTACTCCAGCCCCGCTTTTCCCAACAATCACTAAACTAATGTCGTGTTCTCAATCAGTACTTAAAGTCTTGAAAAACACAATTTCACCACCCTCCACAAAACTATCTGCTGCACTTGAAAAAGTTAACTTGGGATAAAAATTCGAAGATGCAACATATAGAGGTCACCTGCGGAGAAGGCGAGTGACCAATAGAAGCAAGTAAATACCAGCATCGGTAATAATACATGTGCCCTAAATTATGTTTTGATAATTTAGTACTTGACACGTCATAAACATCTTTTACCTCGTCTTCACCTAATCACCTTTTGTTTTCCCATGTGTCACAACTCACAGCCTCTTTCTTACACATACATTTAGGGCTTTAGCCACACTTGTTTAAGGAACATGAATCTATTTTATTCATATGAGCAACATAAAAGAAATAGAAGAATGGTCTTCTCCCTAAAAAACCTCAAATACCAAAGAACGATACTAAATGAAAGAAGCTTGTGTATTTGTAATGCATACATGTCAATGAACCTTCAACAACTGTACACTTGACTTCCAAGATTCAATAAAAAGAGTGGAAACATAAAATGTGGTGGAGGGTATAACAAGTTGCACTTACCATGAACATCTATAAGAATTTCTCAATGCAAGAAGTTAGAGTCGTCTTTGGAACTGCGCCAATAATTGCATCTTTTTTCTCGCCATTAACAAAGATCATGATTGTAGGAATGCTGCGAATTCCATATTGAGTTGCAATGGATGGGCTGTCATCAGTGTTAAGTTTGTAGCATTTAAGTCTTCCAACATACTGCTTTGACAATTCACCAATGACAGGAAGGAGCATTCGGCATGGTCCACACCATGGAGCCCAAAACTCAACCATCACAGGTCCATCCGCCTTAAGCACTAGAGACTCCCACGTTTCATTGGTAACTGACGGAACTGCATTTTCAAAATCCAACAAAAGTTGATATAGTGAATATTGTTCCAAGAGAATAACTTAGCTACGAGTTGATGGGCAAGGAGCTATGAGGAAGCATGTTTCTTGAGGGAAGTAACTGTTTTTGCCTATAATATTCATCGATGAATATTAGAAAAATATAAAATGTAGTAATAATTGAGTAAAAATAATGTCCAGTGAAATATTCATCGGTGAATATATAAGCAAAAAATCGTTGCTTCTCTGCTTCCATAAAAAAACTCACTTCCCTGCGGATCCTTTTCCACGAGTTGATTAACAAACGAACACAAATACTATTATCTCAATGTGCTGCGACAAACAACAATAGCTTAACTAGTTCCATATATAAACTGTAACATCTTTCGTCTCGAAATATCTCATCAAAATTGTGTCTTTCTCTGACCTTTTTTAACAAATTTTACAATAGAACTTTATATATTCACCATCTGTCATTATTACTAATCTCTAATGCTTTTTATTTTATACAATTCTTCTCCTTAATCCCCCATCATATATGGCCAATTAAAGGCATAAAAATATTAATAACCAGAGAATTTCATAAACTTATTTCAAGTAAACTTACATACTTACACTGTTACACAAAATGCAAAAAAAAAAAAAATAATAAAAAAAAAAAAATACTGTATGTTAAGAATCAATAGTTAGACGTTAATTAATCAAACACATAAATCTGTCAATGTTATAAATAATTATAATTAAAAGGGGAAATAATTAGCAGCAACAAATAGGTTATCAAAAGTGAAATTAATTGGGGAAATTAATGAAAAATAAAAGATTACCATCAATAGCTGTATCTGAAGATGCTTCACAGACGATACTGTTACTTCTTCTACCATTACGAGAAACCCTAATATTATTATTAGAAGAAATTGAGAACTGTTTTTGGTGGATCTTTACACCGGAAATGAAATTGTGCGATGAATTACGATTGAAGATGGATGATTGGGGAAGGCGTTTATGGGATAACTGGATGTTTGAGGAACAACAAGATGAAGAGATAACGCTCGCCATTACAACAAACAAAAAGATTGTAGATATTTTTAGTTGTGAGAGAGAAAGAGAGAGCAATTGGTTGATGAAGGTACCAAGTTACCAATATACTAACTTCATTTATTTTTGTTTTTTGCATTTATTAATTTTATTTTCTTTATCTATTTATTAATTTTTCTTTTTGATGATCGATTGATCGTACAATACAAAAAGTTTTAAGGACACCGTTAATTATGTTTTACATTCTTATACAATGTTATAAAATACAATTACTGATGTACGGATAATTTTTGATGATGTATGAATCTCTCTTTTTTATTCTTCAAACTTTTTTTCTAAATTTTATGTATGACTTCTTTGTAAGAAAACTTTGAAAAAACTTTTGATGCAATGAAAAAAGTTAGTAAAACCTTATGAATCAATAATACAATAAAAAATAAAATATAACATAGTTTTAACTCAAACTTTTTAGAATATAAAAGGTGATTGCCCAATAGAGCACTGAAATTAACACAGGTAAAATTTTGATGGAAGTATTTCAATGTTTAACTCGGAATTCGAATGGGCCTACAAAAATTATGAACCAATTAAATAAAAGGAAAAGGAAAAAAAACTATGAAACGCAACGTTTTGTTTCGCAGCCCAACATTGAACGCCGACGGTGAATGGTGAATGGTGAATGTGAGATTCCCGCGTTCAAGTGCTTTAATGTTAACACTTGCGCGTGTCACTCCCTGTGCTCTTAAACTCTCTTATTAAATATTATGTTTTTAATGATTAAAAGGTTGGATTGAAGATGCGCTTAATATATTGATAGTTATTTGGATTGGAATTGAAATTGATACATGTTATACCTGAAGATATAATTCAATAGTCTCTTTATTCAATTCTTTTCTTTAAGTCAACAAAATATTACAGTAATATTTATGTCTTGGAGAATGTTACTAAAAGTTACGATGAAACTCAAAATAGTAATAACTGTTATTTATGACAAACTATAAAAGTTTCATGACGAAACTGAAATAATTATTATCGTTTACTAAAGTCTTATAGTTACAGATTTCTTTTATTTAGTGGATCCTCTAAAAAAATCAATATTCATCAACAGAGTAATAGCATAGATCATTACTCAGATACACATTTTGAGTACAGAGAATTCAAGTGCATGAATGGAGAAACCCTTTACACAAAAGAGGTTTTGTGCAATGTATAATCTGTTCATTTTTGTCATCCTAATATGCACATTTGTTACTCCAACTCATGCGTGCTTCATGGCAAAATGGGAGATCTTCATTACCAACAATATCAATCACGATAATATCGTTACTCATGTCAAATCAGGGGATGATGATCTTGGAAATCATACCATTTCGTTTAAGGGAACTTACACTTGGCATTTTTGTGATAGGTTTGATGGTCACACTCTTTTCTATGGCTACTTCTGGTGGGGTTCGAAATTCCAAAGTTTAGCATTGTTTGACGACCACATTCGAGAAATATGCGCTCAAAACCATGATGGTACTCAACAATGTCATTGGATAGTAAAACCTGAAGGATTTTTTGCATCTGCACATCCAGATAGGGGTTCTTTAGTGAAGTTAAAATCTTGGGGCTGAATATTGATAATATATGTAATATATTACTATTGTATGGAATATATTTTATAATAAAGATGTTCTTTAGTGAAGTTAAAATCTTGGGGGTCAGGGGCTCAGGGGCTCAATATTGATAATATATATAATTATATTATTATTGTATGGAATATATACTTTATAATAAAGAAAGCTTGATGTAGTACAATGTTTCTATATATCCACTACTACGTACTAGGCATGAAAAAAACCGGGTTTTCACCCAACCCGACCCGAACCGGGTTTTGGTCAAGAAAGACAAAAATCGGGTTGGACCCAACCCGAACCGGGTTTTTTCGGGTTTTCAACCGGGTTTCGGGTATTTGACCGAATTTTGACCGGGTTTCCAACCCGACCCTATTTCAACCCGGGTTCAACCCGATTTTGAATTCTAAAAACCCTATCTGGGTACGTATCCGCCGGGTAATCAAAAAACCCGAACCGGGTAGGGTTTGACCGGGTTAGGTTTTCTGGTTTGAAACCGGGTAGGGTTTAAAACCCGGTTTTTTTGTTCAAGCCTACTACGTACTACATAATATGTTGGTGTATAATACGCATGAATAGTGTAACAATGTGATGTCTACATAAAAAGTATATTGTATAAGAGCACACGGGGTGGGCTGATGTGGATCAGCGTTCTAACGCTGAGGTACGGCGTTCAGCCACTCCGTGGCGGCGTTCTTTTCGACGTTCTGGACAGCGTTCAGGCGTCACCGTCTCCTTCTCGACGCCAAACTTGCAACGTTTTTTTTTTTTTTTTTTCTTTTTTCCCATTAACAGTCGCAAACAAAAAAAAAACAAATAATATAAAATTCCAGAACACTGTTACCACTCCACAGAATCCTCACTCACAAAATTCTCCAGAACACTGTCCTGAACACTGTGTTTAGGCCGTCACCACTCCGAGTGCTCTAATAGAATTCAAATCAGCTCCCCATGTTTAACCTTTTAGTGACTACCTTTATTAAATTTTAGAAAAATGATTATATGGAGTTAAACTTGTATGGTATAATTTATTGGTATATGTAATAAAGTGATACTTAAAATTTAGAGAGGAAATATGCATAATATGTGAAATGATAAACGAAGTAAATATATTTTTTTTGAATAATTGACAATAGGTATATTCGGCGGTCCTAGTTTTTACTATAATAGCATGATCAAATTATAAAAATATCTAGAAAAATAATAAGCTCCAGTTTATATATGTAATGTAAAATATTATAATGTGTATACATTTCACCAAATATAATACATAGTTTTTTTATATATATAAAGAGTAAATTCCATAGATAGTTCATGTGGTTTACACCGATTTATGAAACCCATCCATGTACTTTTTTTTTCACCTTTTCGGTCCAATAACTTTGTTATTTGCTTGAAAATGGTCCCTCCGTCTAACTTCGTTTATTTTTGCCGGTTAAATCCGATCAGGTGAGTTGCACATGAGGGCAGTTCTGTCATTTCCACTACTCTTCCTCTTTATCCACATTTATTTTTAATTTATAATGTTTTTCCTTTTTATTTTGTTCTTAATTTTCATTACTCTGTATAAAACTAAAAAAAGAATAAAAAAAATAGAAAAAGAAAAAGAAAAAGAAAATACAACATGAACATCTTCCTGTCGTCATCCATCTTGTAACAAGAGCAGCATTAAATCTTCATCATCAACATCAAACAATCAAAACAAAATCATCACTTATCACTACATTAACATCATCAACATATAATCTCCCATGTTCAAAAATCCAATGAAATTCAAATCTTTTCAAAACAATTACCCCCAATTTATATCAACAACACACATCAAAAATCAAAACAAACGACATACAAACAAAATCTAAATTACAAAATCGAAATAAGGAATATCAAATGTCGTTGTCGCCGTCGCAATATGAACCATCTCCGACGCTTCAATTTGCGGTCGTCACTTGCACCATCTGTGAAACCTACAAAGTCCGGTCCAATCCTTCTACTTGTTTTGTTTGCGGATCTTGGATTCTCTTTTCATCTCTTTTTTAGATTTCGGGTTTTGTTTGTCATTAATGGCGGCGGTGGGTGGTTGTGGTATGATGGTATCGACACACCTAAAGCCACCACCACTATCGGTACCGGTGCCAAACAACGTAGCCATAAATGGTGATGTCTGATTTTTGTTAAATCGGAAGTATACGGTGGTGATAGTGGTGATATGATGTTAGTAGTGGGATGACTCTAGATTCAGAAGAAGGAGATGGGTAGCACAGTAGCAGACATTAAAATTTAAGGAATGAATTTCAGTAATAGTCCCCATAGTTTACTTCAATTTACGAAATTGTCCCTATCTAGTGAAAATGACGGAGCTACCCTCACATGCAAGTCACGTGATAAGACTTAACGGGCAAAAATAAACGAAGTTAGACGGAGGGACCATTTTCAAGCAAAAAACAAAGTTATTGGACCGAAAATGTGAAAAAAAATAATATAGGGACGAGTTTCGTAAATCAGTGTAAACCACAGGGAACATTTATGGAATTTACTCGTATATAAAAGAAAAAAGACAGAATGCAGGATTGTATATTAAAGCTGTTAACTAATGTAATTGTATCTCTTGACACCTGAAATAATTTTTTTAATAAATGACTGTTTTCTCAAAGCTTTTATTATACCATTAATCATGCTACTATATATTAGGCTAAATCTTCTCTTTATATAGGTAAAGAACACAAATTTATAATGCAAGTTTCTTACAGTACAGATTGAGATTATGAAATTAGATTACTCTAGAACTTGTTTTTGTGCAATGCGTATCTTCGTGATCGTCTATCTCATCTTCGCATTTCCATTCGCTTCCATAACAAATCCTTGCTTTTTTACTACAGAATGGAAAATCTATATTATTAACAATACCCTTGATAATATCGTTACTCATGTTAGATCAAAAGATGATGATCTTGGAAATCATACCGTTCCTTCGAATGGGGATTATCATTTTTCGTTCTGCGATAGATTGGATCGCACGACAAGATTTGATGGTGAATTTTGGTGGAGTCAAAGATACCAATGCTTGGAAGTTTTTGGTAAACTAGCTCGAAACAAATGCTATAGGTTCCGAGGCGTTACATCCTGTTTTTGGTTAGTACGACCGGACGGATTTTATATATCTGCGTTGAATATATCATTCCCAGATCCTCTATGGACGCTGATTAAACCTTGGGGTATAATGGAGCTAGATCAGATATGTTGAATATCATTTAGTCATGTATACATTGATTATATATAATGTAATAAAGCACAATGAATTATTAAAAATATAATAACCAATCTTTATGTGGAGTTAATTTCTTGAAGTATTTTATTTACTAAAAAGTAAAAGCTTTAATGGCATTAATGTAACTTCCATTAAGAGAATAGCACTCATGTTAATAACATCAAAGGTTTAACATATTTCATTTGACCAAAAAAAAGTGTGTAATTTTCTTTCTAAAAATGACATCAAAAAATCTCATATTAGTTGTTATGTCATTCAATATGTATGAATATATACTAGTACTAATCATGGTTCAAGACACATATATTTACATGTAAACCTCATACAATTTAGTATAACTTTAGGGCTCTAAAAATTGATGTTCTGCAATGCAAAGTCTTTTGATCTTTCTCATCCTAGCATCTTCACTTTCTTCCATTACAAATGCTTGCTTCTTCACTCCAAAGTGGAAAATATACGTCATAAATAGTATTCCCGAACCTATTGGTATTCATGTTATGTCAAAAGACGATGATCTTGGAAAACATATCATCCCTTCCAATGATCATTACTACTTTTCGTTTTGTGACAGAATTGATCGAGGCACCCATTTCGACGGTGAATTTTGGTGGGGTCAGAAATATCAGTGTTTGGAAGTCTTTTACAAACTGGCTCGATGGAAATGTGAAATGTGGGAACATCGTATTGAATATTGCTTTTGGTTAGTACGACCTGAAGGATTTTATGTAGGTTCTATAAATATATCGTTTCCTGATCCTGAATGGACGTTTGTTAAACCTTGGAGTAATGGGAATCCTATATTTTGTTAAATCCCTGTTTGTACTAAAAAGTGTGACACATAACATTTGTTAAAGTGGAAGATGTAACACCCCCAAATTTTTGTTTAGCGGAAGCAGTTAGTTTAAGTACTGGGGTATCACAATAATAAAGCATGCATACGTATCAGAGCTTATGATTACAACAGAACAATATATATATTAAGATGCCAAAAGAGTTAATTACAAAGTTTACGATTCATCGAATCGTATTAGTTAATAGTAGTAAGTTTACAAAAGTAGATTTCTGAAATATGACTAAAACATTTCAGTTATACTAAAGAAATCCATATGTTTCCAAAAGTTGGCATCCTAAGCTTCAAGGGTCGCCTAATTCTCCATGTGTTGGCGATTCTTACATGCGCAGCTAATTCCCTGAAAAACATAGTAAAAGTCAACAACTAGGTTGAGTGAATTCACAGGTTTTATGTTTACACAAGTTATATCAAGTTTGTAGTACAGTTGTTATCCAAATGTGTTCACAAATAGTATTGCCATAATAGTCGAGTATAAGTTTTGTAGAATGTTATCCAAATACCAGTTTTGTGGGTTGTTCGCCCAAGGTTCAAGTTAAAACACGTGCTGGTCGTTCACCAGCGAGTTACAAATACACAGTACCGGTCGTTCTCCGGTCAAATACGCACGGGTCGTTCTCCCGTTCAACAAAAACAGTTTACCGGTCGTTCTCCGGTCTAGTAACGCACGGGTCGTTCTCCCGTCCAACAAACGCATGGGTCGTTCTCCCATCTAAGACGCACGGGTCGTTCTCCCGTCCCTTGGCCAGTCGTTCTCTGGCACTAAAATACGTGGCTGGTCGTTCTCCAGCGTTTTACACAAAAGTACCGGTCGTTCTCCGGTATACCAAACAAGTTTAAAAGTTATGTTTGTGTCGGTCGTTCTCCGACAAGTTACCAAATGTACCGGTCGTTCTCCGGTAAGATACCAAAATAGTTTACAGTCGTTTGCAAAACAGTTTACCGGTCGTTCTCCGGTCTAGTTAAAACAGTTTGTCTATAATTTATCCCATTAGTTCAGTGTGTCAATATGTAAATGTTAATTCGCAAACACCAGTTTGTTCAACAGTTAAATAGTTCAAAGTACTCTAATAGTTCGAGTAAACAAGTATGATAAACAATCATATACGTAAAAGCAGTTTATGGCAATAAGTAAAATAGTTGACTATGTTTTCCACCCCTGTTCAAAAGCAGTTAAATCAGTAAAAGTAGGGGCTGTGAACTCACCTGTTGAGTTTAAGTAGTTGTGCGAGTGCTAGCAAACCTAAGCCCAAGTACGGTCTGAAATCTCCTAACGTCCTAAACGTACGAGATTTAATAAGTATGTGGATGTCTAAACTAATCATCCATGCTAGTGTTTGTACATCCAAGTCACGTCCAAATCGTTTGTTTAATGTTTATGTTTGTATTTCGTTGTTTATGAAAATGTATACGACTCGTTGGTGAAAGTTTGAAATCAACATTTCGATAAAACAAGTATGTTTAAATTGTTTGTAAGGCTCGTGAATCGAATTTGTATAAAGATATGCGTTTCCGGTTAGTTCGACACTTAGTGAAAACAAGTTTTTAAACTTCCTGTTTTTAGCGACGTAAGGTGCGACGCTGGGTGGTTATGCGACGTAGGGTGCGACGTACGGGTCTACGTCGCATTCTGGTTTTGCGACGTCATGGGTTGCGTCGCATAGGCGACGCTCGCAATTTAATGCGACGTAGTGGTCTGCGTCGCTATGTGCGACGTAAGGAAGGGTAATGCGACGTAAAGGCCTACGTCGCAGTACTGTTTTCGGTCCCAGTGCGACGTAGTCGCCTGTTCGACGAACAGCGAGAAAAAGTCGGATTTTTGGTTGATTTGGAACGTTTTCGGTTGTATAAAACACTAAAACATGTTATTCTAAGTATGTTAAACACTAAGTAGCAATTATAACTTGGAAATCTAAAGATTTGCGGGATTTGTCGGAAACTTACGAGTGTCGGATTTGAAATCCGAAAAGATGGAAAGATAGATCGTAGTCTCGTGGTCGTTTTTCTCTATTTTGTTTGTTGATTCGGCGTCGTTTGATGGTAGTTTTGTGGTGATTTGTGTGGTGGTTTTTGGTAGGTGGTGGTGAAAGTAGAGAGAAAAAGAGAAAGATAGAGAAAGAGGATGAAAGGGAAATGAAAGAAAATGAGGAGGTGGGAGGTGGTTTTGTTCCACTTTCTGCCTCCGTGGTTACACTCCGTGTTTGTTTGCCCGATCGCTAAATGTTATTTTATTTTAACTAATATGTTTTTAATTACATTTTTCATTATATTTTAATTGGGCTCTTTTTATGAAACTAAATTAATAAATTTTATAAGTCTCAAATCTTGTTTTATTTTAATTTATACACGTTAAAGTTCCGCGTTCTAAAATAATATGTAAATATTATCGACATAATATTAAATTGTTAACTACGTTATTTAATAAATTTCGTTTTGTTAAATAATTTTTGTTCATCAACAGTCGTATATTTTTGTCGCGTTTGTTTTCAAATTGTTCTGTACGTAATTACAACTAATTACGAATACGTAATACTGCGCGTACTAACTAGTTGGGCTATGCTAGACTTACCTCAAAAATGTGTTGTGAATTCACTCAAGTAGGGAATTAGCCTAATAATGCAAGTGATTAATATAATTAATCGCGTTAAATTTTGCGAGGTGTTACATTCTCCCCATGTTAGAGAAATCTCGTCCCGAGATTTGAATCAAGTCGGATCGCCCGCGGCGTATGTTCTCCGATAAGTCATGTCGTTACAATAATAGTAATAGTTTGTGTAGTGATCTATGTTTGCCAATATAGTTTTAACTGTTTAGTATACTCGCGGTATAGTTTGATAGTTCAAGTTCGTTTCGTGGTTAGCGTTTACCAAGTGGTGTGTTCGAATTGACATTCGAATGAAAGAAACGTTAAATCGTAGCAAGAGTTGGTAAGACATACCGTGTTTGCCATAGTCCGCAACAGTTTCCGGTGCACGGAGGATGTATGCGCGGCCACGAGCCGGTGGGATGGTTGCGATGTGGTTGTTGTTTCCGGGGTTGTTCTGGTTGTTGTTCAGTTTCGGACATTGGTTTCGAAAATGTCCGGATTCACCGCACTCGTAACACGCGTTTGATCGAGGAGGAGGGTTGGTTTTACAGTTTTGGGCCAAATGACCCCAGTTTTTGCAATCTTGGCAGAAAGCACAGTTGCCATTATGATGCATCCCGCACTTGTCGCATTTTGGTTTGTTGCCAAGATAGGTTTTGGGTCCAGAGTTGGCGATTGCGGCAAAGGCTCGGGTGTTTCCCGGGTTTCTGTTTTGTTGACCCTGACGGTCGTTACCATCATTGTTCCATTTACGTTTGTGGGTTCCAGAGTCGCCCGCATCAGTACGGGTAGGTTCAGTTTTCCCTGCGATAGCTTTCAGGGTTCCAATCTCGACCGCGTCGTCGGTTAAGCTTTGAGCCAGGTCTACTGCGCTCCTAAAAGTGGCGGGTTTGGAGGACATAACCATGCCTCGGATCTGTGGTGCCAAACCCCTGTTGTAACGCTCAATGCGTTTGCTCTCGGGGGTTACCATGTGAGGCACAAGACGTGCAAGCTCCTGGAATCTAGTTGTATAACCGGAAATATCAGCGCCGATCATTTGGATGTTCCAGAATTCGGTTTCAAGTTTTTGCATCTCGTTGGGAGGGCAAAATTCCTCCATCAGCATTCGTTTCAGTGTCTCCCATGAGATGGAGTAAGCAGCTGGGCGTCCCATGATTTGCACCTGAGCGTTCCACCAGGTTAGCGCTTTGTCGGCTAAAGTGCAGGTGGCGTATTTCACGATCTTGTCGTTGGCGCAGTCGCTGATGTCGATGACTGATTCCATCTTTTCAATCCAGTGGACCAGGCCAATGGCCCCTTCGGTCCCGGTGAAGGTGCTGGGTTTACAAGACTGAAAGGTTTTGTAGGAACACCCCTGTTGGGTATTAGTTGGAGTTTCGCTGTTGACGGGGGTAGCTCCACTGTTGTTGGTTGGGTTTTCACGATTTCTGCTAGCCTCGTACTGAGCAATAGCCTCAGCCACGCGGCGTTCGATGATTTGTTCGGTTGTTTCTGGAGGTACAGGTGGAGAATTTCGTCGACTGTTTCGAGTCTTTCTTTGTTTAGGCGGCATGCTGACGTTCTGCGATGAAAAGATGCAGAAGTCAATGCCAATGAAAAATATGTGAGGAATAAAGTTTCACATATTTCAAGTTTTCGAGTGTCAAGCAAAATTTGTCGAATCCCCATCACGTATCTTACGACTATGAAACACCCATATGTACTTTGTATGATATAATCACGTTGGCCAGGCGTCATTATATGATGCCAAATACATACTTCTTTTCATCAACCGTTTAATCACGATCAGGTTCATATGAGATCAGAGTACAATGAACGAGTCGGATGTGGTGAACAGTTCACGCGTATCGAGGTATCGTAACGATAGTTTAGATGTATGCAAATGTATGTATGCATGTACGTTCTAGCCAAGGCTATAGTCTAGGTCTCTAGGTTTCTAAGTCACCTAAAGTTTCCTAGTTCGCTATAACCATTGGCTCTGATACCAATCTGTAACACCCCCAAATTTTTGTTTAGCGGAAGCAGTTAGTTTAAGTACTGGGGTATCACAATAATAAAGCATGCATACGTATCAGAGCTTATGATTACAACAGAACAATATATATATTAAGATGCCAAAAGAGTTAATTACAAAGTTTACGATTCATCGAATCGTATTAGTTAATAGTAGTAAGTTTACAAAAGTAGATTTCTGAAATATGACTAAAACATTTCAGTTATACTAAAGAAATCCATATGTTTCCAAAAGTTGGCATCCTAAGCTTCAAGGGTCGCCTAATTCTCCATGTGTTGGCGATTCTTACATGCGCAGCTAATTCCCTGAAAAACATAGTAAAAGTCAACAACTAGGTTGAGTGAATTCACAGGTTTTATGTTTACACAAGTTATATCAAGTTTGTAGTACAGTTGTTATCCAAATGTGTTCACAAATAGTATTGCCATAATAGTCGAGTATAAGTTTTGTAGAATGTTATCCAAATACCAGTTTTGTGGGTTGTTCGCCCAAGGTTCAAGTTAAAACACGTGCTGGTCGTTCACCAGCGAGTTACAAATACACAGTACCGGTCGTTCTCCGGTCAAATACGCACGGGTCGTTCTCCCGTTCAACAAAAACAGTTTACCGGTCGTTCTCCGGTCTAGTAACGCACGGGTCGTTCTCCCGTCCAACAAACGCATGGGTCGTTCTCCCATCTAAGACGCACGGGTCGTTCTCCCGTCCCTTGGCCAGTCGTTCTCTGGCACTAAAATACGTGGCTGGTCGTTCTCCAGCGTTTTACACAAAAGTACCGGTCGTTCTCCGGTATACCAAACAAGTTTAAAAGTTATGTTTGTGTCGGTCGTTCTCCGACAAGTTACCAAATGTACCGGTCGTTCTCCGGTAAGATACCAAAATAGTTTACAGTCGTTTGCAAAACAGTTTACCGGTCGTTCTCCGGTCTAGTTAAAACAGTTTGTCTATAATTTATCCCATTAGTTCAGTGTGTCAATATGTAAATGTTAATTCGCAAACACCAGTTTGTTCAACAGTTAAATAGTTCAAAGTACTCTAATAGTTCGAGTAAACAAGTATGATAAACAATCATATACGTAAAAGCAGTTTATGGCAATAAGTAAAATAGTTGACTATGTTTTCCACCCCTGTTCAAAAGCAGTTAAATCAGTAAAAGTAGGGGCTGTGAACTCACCTGTTGAGTTTAAGTAGTTGTGCGAGTGCTAGCAAACCTAAGCCCAAGTACGGTCTGAAATCTCCTAACGTCCTAAACGTACGAGATTTAATAAGTATGTGGATGTCTAAACTAATCATCCATGCTAGTGTTTGTACATCCAAGTCACATCCAAATCGTTTGTTTAATGTTTATGTTTGTATTTCGTTGTTTATGAAAATGTATACGACTCGTTGGTGAAAGTTTGAAATCAACATTTCGATAAAACAAGTATGTTTAAATTGTTTGTAAGGCTCGTGAATCGAATTTGTATAAAGATATGCGTTTCCGGTTAGTTCGACACTTAGTGAAAACAAGTTTTTAAACTTCCTGTTTTTAGCGACGTAAGGTGCGACGCTGGGTGGTTATGCGACGTAGGGTGCGACGTACGGGTCTACGTCGCATTCTGGTTTTGCGACGTCATGGGTTGCGTCGCATAGGCGACGCTCGCAATTTAATGCGACGTAGTGGTCTGCGTCGCTATGTGCGACGTAAGGAAGGGTAATGCGACGTAAAGGCCTACGTCGCAGTACTGTTTTCGGTCCCAGTGCGACGTAGTCGCCTGTTCGACGAACAGCGAGAAAAAGTCGGATTTTTGGTTGATTTGGAACGTTTTCGGTTGTATAAAACACTAAAACATGTTATTCTAAGTATGTTAAACACTAAGTAGCAATTATAACTTGGAAATCTAAAGATTTGCGGGATTTGTCGGAAACTTACGAGTGTCGGATTTGAAATCCGAAAAGATGGAAAGATAGATCGTAGTCTCGTGGTCGTTTTTCTCTATTTTGTTTGTTGATTCGGCGTCGTTTGATGGTAGTTTTGTGGTGATTTGTGTGGTGGTTTTTGGTAGGTGGTGGTGAAAGTAGAGAGAAAAAGAGAAAGATAGAGAAAGAGGATGAAAGGGAAATGAAAGAAAATGAGGAGGTGGGAGGTGGTTTTGTTCCACTTTCTGCCTCCGTGGTTACACTCCGTGTTTGTTTGCCCGATCGCTAAATGTTATTTTATTTTAACTAATATGTTTTTAATTACATTTTTCATTATATTTTAATTGGGCTCTTTTTATGAAACTAAATTAATAAATTTTATAAGTCTCAAATCTTGTTTTATTTTAATTTATACACGTTAAAGTTCCGCGTTCTAAAATAATATGTAAATATTATCGACATAATATTAAATTGTTAACTACGTTATTTAATAAATTTCGTTTTGTTAAATAATTTTTGTTCATCAACAGTCGTATATTTTTGTCGCGTTTGTTTTCAAATTGTTCTGTACGTAATTACAACTAATTACGAATACGTAATACTGCGCGTACTAACTAGTTGGGCTATGCTAGACTTACCTCAAAAATGTGTTGTGAATTCACTCAAGTAGGGAATTAGCCTAATAATGTAAGTGATTAATATAATTAATCGCGTTAAATTTTGCGAGGTGTTACATTCTCCCCATGTTAGAGAAATCTCGTCCCGAGATTTGAATCAAGTCGGATCGCCCGCGGCGTATGTTCTCCGATAAGTCATGTCGTTACAATAATAGTAATAGTTTGTGTAGTGATCTATGTTTGCCAATATAGTTTTAACTGTTTAGTATACTCGCGGTATAGTTTGATAGTTCAAGTTCGTTTCGTGGTTAGCGTTTACCAAGTGGTGTGTTCGAATTGACATTCGAATGAAAGAAACGTTAAATCGTAGCAAGAGTTGGTAAGACATACCGTGTTTGCCATAGTCCGCAACAGTTTCCGGTGCACGGAGGATGTATGCGCGGCCATGAGCCGGTGGGATGGTTGCGATGTGGTTGTTGTTTCCGGGGTTGTTCTGGTTGTTGTTCAGTTTCGGACATTGGTTTCGAAAATGTCCGGATTCACCGCACTCGTAACACGCGTTTGATCGAGGAGGAGGGTTGGTTTTACAGTTTTGGGCCAAATGACCCCAGTTTTTGCAATCTTGGCAGAAAGCACAGTTGCCATTATGATGCATCCCGCACTTGTCGCATTTTGGTTTGTTGCCAAGATAGGTTTTGGGTCCAGAGTTGGCGATTGCGGCAAAGGCTCGGGTGTTTCCCGGGTTTCTGTTTTGTTGACCCTGACGGTCGTTACCATCATTGTTCCATTTACGTTTGTGGGTTCCAGAGTCGCCCGCATCAGTACGGGTAGGTTCAGTTTTCCCTGCGATAGCTTTCAGGGTTCCAATCTCGACCGCGTCGTCGGTTAAGCTTTGAGCCAGGTCTACTGCGCTCCTAAAAGTGGCGGGTTTGGAGGACATAACCATGCCTCGGATCTGTGGTGCCAAACCCCTGTTGTAACGCTCAATGCGTTTGCTCTCGGGGGTTACCATGTGAGGCACAAGACGTGCAAGCTCCTGGAATCTAGTTGTATAACCGGAAATATCAGCGCCGATCATTTGGATGTTCCAGAATTCGGTTTCAAGTTTTTGCATCTCGTTGGGAGGGCAAAATTCCTCCATCAGCATTCGTTTCAGTGTCTCCCATGAGATGGAGTAAGCAGCTGGGCGTCCCATGATTTGCACCTGAGCGTTCCACCAGGTTAGCGCTTTGTCGGCTAAAGTGCAGGTGGCGTATTTCACGATCTTGTCGTTGGCGCAGTCGCTGATGTCGATGACTGATTCCATCTTTTCAATCCAGTGGACCAGGCCAATGGCCCCTTCGGTCCCGGTGAAGGTGCTGGGTTTACAAGACTGAAAGGTTTTGTAGGAACACCCCTGTTGGGTATTAGTTGGAGTTTCGCTGTTGACAGGGGTAGCTCCACTGTTGTTGGTTGGGTTTTCACGATTTCTGCTAGCCTCGTACTGAGCAATAGCCTCAGCCACGCGGCGTTCGATGATTTGTTCGGTTGTTTCTGGAGGTACAGGTGGAGAATTTCGTCGACTGTTTCGAGTCTTTCTTTGTTTAGGCGGCATGCTGACGTTCTGCGATGAAAAGATGCAGAAGTCAATGCCAATGAAAAATATGTGAGGAATAAAGTTTCACATATTTCAAGTTTTCGAGTGTCAAGCAAAATTTGTCGAATCCCCATCACGTATCTTACGACTATGAAACACCCATATGTACTTAGTATGATATAATCACGTTGGCCAGGCGTCATTATATGATGCCAAATACATACTTCTTTTCATCAACCGTTTAATCACGATCAGGTTCATATGAGATCAGAGTACAATGAACGAGTCGGATGTGGTGAACAGTTCACGCGTATCGAGGTATCGTAACGATAGTTTAGATGTATGCAAATGTATGTATGCATGTACGTTCTAGCCAAGGCTATAGTCTAGGTCTCTAGGTTTCTAAGTCACCTAAAGTTTCCTAGTTCGCTATAACCATTGGCTCTGATACCAATCTGTAACACCCTCAAATTTTTGTTTAGCGGAAGCAGTTAGTTTAAGTACTGGGGTATCACAATAATAAAGCATGCATACGTATCAGAGCTTATGATTACAACAGAACAATATATATATTAAGATGCCAAAAGAGTTAATTACAAAGTTTACGATTCATCGAATCGTATTAGTTAATAGTAGTAAGTTTACAAAAGTAGATTTCTGAAATATGACTAAAACATTTCAGTTATACTAAAGAAATCCATATGTTTCCAAAAGTTGGCATCCTAAGCTTCAAGGGTCGCCTAATTCTCCATGTGTTGGCGATTCTTACATGCGCAGCTAATTCCCTGAAAAACATAGTAAAAGTCAACAACTAGGTTGAGTGAATTCACAGGTTTTATGTTTACACAAGTTATATCAAGTTTGTAGTACAGTTGTTATCCAAATGTGTTCACAAATAGTATTGCCATAATAGTCGAGTATAAGTTTTGTAGAATGTTATCCAAATACCAGTTTTGTGGGTTGTTCGCCCAAGGTTCAAGTTAAAACACGTGCTGGTCGTTCACCAGCGAGTTACAAATACACAGTACCGGTCGTTCTCCGGTCAAATACGCACGGGTCGTTCTCCCGTTCAACAAAAACAGTTTACCGGTCGTTCTCCGGTCTAGTAACGCACGGGTCGTTCTCCCGTCCAACAAACGCATGGGTCGTTCTCCCATCTAAGACGCACGGGTCGTTCTCCCGTCCCTTGGCCAGTCGTTCTCTGGCACTAAAATACGTGGCTGGTCGTTCTCCAGCGTTTTACACAAAAGTACCGGTCGTTCTCCGGTATACCAAACAAGTTTAAAAGTTATGTTTGTGTCGGTCGTTCTCCGACAAGTTACCAAATGTACCGGTCGTTCTCCGGTAAGATACCAAAATAGTTTACAGTCGTTTGCAAAACAGTTTACCGGTCGTTCTCCGGTCTAGTTAAAACAGTTTGTCTATAATTTATCCCATTAGTTCAGTGTGTCAATATGTAAATGTTAATTCGCAAACACCAGTTTGTTCAACAGTTAAATAGTTCAAAGTACTCTAATAGTTCGAGTAAACAAGTATGATAAACAATCATATACGTAAAAGCAGTTTATGGCAATAAGTAAAATAGTTGACTATGTTTTCCACCCCTGTTCAAAAGCAGTTAAATCAGTAAAAGTAGGGGCTGTGAACTCACCTGTTGAGTTTAAGTAGTTGTGCGAGTGCTAGCAAACCTAAGCCCAAGTACGGTCTGAAATCTCCTAACGTCCTAAACGTACGAGATTTAATAAGTATGTGGATGTCTAAACTAATCATCCATGCTAGTGTTTGTACATCCAAGTCACGTCCAAATCGTTTGTTTAATGTTTATGTTTGTATTTCGTTGTTTATGAAAATGTATACGACTCGTTGGTGAAAGTTTGAAATCAACATTTCGATAAAACAAGTATGTTTAAATTGTTTGTAAGGCTCGTGAATCGAATTTGTATAAAGATATGCGTTTCCGGTTAGTTCGACACTTAGTGAAAACAAGTTTTTAAACTTCCTGTTTTTAGCGACGTAAGGTGCGACGCTGGGTGGTTATGCGACGTAGGGTGCGACGTACGGGTCTACGTCGCATTCTGGTTTTGCGACGTCATGGGTTGCGTCGCATAGGCGACGCTCGCAATTTAATGCGACGTAGTGGTCTGCGTCGCTATGTGCGACGTAAGGAAGGGTAATGCGACGTAAAGGCCTACGTCGCAGTACTGTTTTCGGTCCCAGTGCGACGTAGTCGCCTGTTCGACGAACAGCGAGAAAAAGTCGGATTTTTGGTTGATTTGGAACGTTTTCGGTTGTATAAAACACTAAAACATGTTATTCTAAGTATGTTAAACACTAAGTAGCAATTATAACTTGGAAATCTAAAGATTTGCGGGATTTGTCGGAAACTTACGAGTGTCGGATTTGAAATCCGAAAAGATGGAAAGATAGATCGTAGTCTCGTGGTCGTTTTTCTCTATTTTGTTTGTTGATTCGGCGTCGTTTGATGGTAGTTTTGTGGTGATTTGTGTGGTGGTTTTTGGTAGGTGGTGGTGAAAGTAGAGAGAAAAAGAGAAAGATAGAGAAAGAGGATGAAAGGGAAATGAAAGAAAATGAGGAGGTGGGAGGTGGTTTTGTTCCACTTTCTGCCTCCGTGGTTACACTCCGTGTTTGTTTGCCCGATCGCTAAATGTTATTTTATTTTAACTAATATGTTTTTAATTACATTTTTCATTATATTTTAATTGGGCTCTTTTTATGAAACTAAATTAATAAATTTTATAAGTCTCAAATCTTGTTTTATTTTAATTTATACACGTTAAAGTTCCGCGTTCTAAAATAATATGTAAATATTATCGACATAATATTAAATTGTTAACTACGTTATTTAATAAATTTCGTTTTGTTAAATAATTTTTGTTCATCAACAGTCGTATATTTTTGTCGCGTTTGTTTTCAAATTGTTCTGTACGTAATTACAACTAATTACGAATACGTAATACTGCGCGTACTAACTAGTTGGGCTATGCTAGACTTACCTCAAAAATGTGTTGTGAATTCACTCAAGTAGGGAATTAGCCTAATAATGCAAGTGATTAATATAATTAATCGCGTTAAATTTTGCGAGGTGTTACAGAAGAGATAAGTTCTATGCTTCATGTTGTGTCTTAAATAAATTCATGTTTAACGATGGTTGCATGTGACCTTTTGGGCTTAATTTTACTGATGTGATTATTCTAGTTTTATTATTTTGCTTAAGTTGAAAGTTAAATAAGCAGGAAACAGTAATGCTGAAACAGAGCTGAACCCAAGGTTGCAGGAATTTGAATAACCTTAAGAATTTTATTTTTATTTTTTTATTTTTTTAATTTTATTCTAAACTCAATTAATACGCACTTGTATTCAAACACTAAAAAAATGCATATTATTTACATTTTATAAACGCAATAAGCTATATGCACTAACAATATGCACTCTCAGACACCCCCGTAGGATATACAGTTCACCTTTAGCGAGTCAAAGGGCAAATGAGCAAGATACTTGTTTAGATATTCGATTTTGACAGTTGTATACAAATGTTTGACCACAATATACTGCTTAGGGAATATATAGCGAAATCGAATTGTATATATTTTAGTTTTCTGGATGTGGTTTGTAGTTACTGACTACTTACTTCACGCTAGACAGAGTTCATCGTAAACATATTGTGCTATGAACAAAATCACACGGCTGTAAAAATATATCAGAAGTTTTATTTACTAGAGTGATAGTCTATCCTTTGACCAACTATTTAGGGGTATATCATCCAAATACACATTTAAAAAATAAAAAAATAAAAATTGAAAAACTATTCTATTAAAACATATTTTTTAAAAATGCCCACATGTTCGCAAGCGATTGGTTGTAAACTCGCTGGTTGGATCGCGAACTATGATGTCCAGGTTGCAAATTCGATCCCCTGGTTGCGTGATCCAGACTGCGTGGTCCATAATGAAAATTGTGCAACTTCTATCTTAACATGACTGACATTCAAAAATCTCAAGCTTAATTAGTTGTGCCATTTAATATGTATGAATGCTAGTACTAATCCTCTATATAATGGTTGAAAACACATCTATTTCAAAGTAAACCTCATACAATTTATAAATTTAGGGTTCTCTAAGATTGATATTGTGACGATGCATAGCCTCTTGATTTTTCTCATCGCAGCATCTTCATTTTCTTCGATTACAAATGCTTGCTTCTTCACTCCAGAGTGGGACATATACGTTATCAATAATATTCCAGAACCAATTGATATTCATGTTATGTCAAAAGACGATGATCTTGGAAAACATACCATCCCTTTCAATGGCTATTACCATTTTTCGTTTTGTGACAGATTTGATCGTGCCACCCATTTCAAAGGTGAATTTTGGTGGGGTCAGAAATATCAATGTTTGGAAGTTTTCCACAAGCTTGCTCGTTGGAAATGCGATAGGTTTGGAGATTATATCTTATATTGTTTTTGGTTAGTACGACCTGAAGGATTTTATGTAGCTTCTTTTAATGCATCGTTTCCTAATCCTTATCAATGGACGTATGCTACACCTTGGGGTAATTGGAATCCTTTATTATGTTAAATCTTTATCTGTCAAAAAGCGCGACCCATAACATTTGTTAAAGTGAATGAGCCAGCTTCATACTTTATGTTGTCTTGAATAAATTTATAACCCTTGTTGCATGTGACGTTTTGGGCTTCATTTGCAGATGTGATTATACTATTTTATTTTATTTTTAATTTTTTTTATTCGAGTTGATAGTTTAATTAAGCAGAAAACAGTTATGCAGGAACGGAGCTGAACCCAAGACCAATGTTTTAAAAACTGGTTTTTTGAGTGAACCGGTTTTCTGTCCGGACCCGGTTAAATCCGGTTGAACCATTTATATGTCCGGTTGAACCGCCCATTTTAACTATATGAGTTGAACCGGTTTTGTGTCCGGATCCGGTCCAGTGACACCCGGTCAAAATAAACTAAAATTAGGTCCAAATTTAAACTTTAAATATTCGTACTCGTTACGAACAAAAACCAAAATAATCGGATAATATATATATATATATATATATATATATATATATATATATATATATATATATATATATATATATATAGCATTGAATGATTATTTAATAATCACAAACAAAAATTAAGCTGAAAGCGCTCAGAAAACATAGAAATAAAAGTTGTTCCATAACATTCCCAAATAAAATATTATTGTTAGAAATAATATTACTTTACTCAGAAAATTGATAAAAACCTTTTTGGATAATAAAAACTATCTGTGCATTCAAAGTGAAACGATATTATAATTTTATAACCTGAATGGAATATTTTTATCAGGGAAATTAACAAAAATGCCATTTTTTGCGGACGTATATTTCGATTTGCCACTTTAAAAAAAAAGTTGCCGATTTGCCCTACCCGAAGATGCGACCTGCGACCCGTTCAATGCGACCTGCGACCCAAGCGATTTTCTAGTAAAAGACAAGCAAAAAGTGTCGAAGCCGTTCGGTCGCAAGTCGCAGCCTGCGACCGGTGACCTGCGACCATGCCGTCCGAGATCACGTATACATATTGAAACAATGTTATAATTTTAATATATTTTATGCTTAATATTTAATTAACGCATTGTTTCGTTTTTCTTTGATAACTTTTTATATACAATGTATAAAATAATTCCGAATATATATTCATGATCAGTATAATTTTATCTACATTTCGACATAAATTTTATCGCCATATGTCATGTATTTAACGAAAGCATTTTTTAGTCTCGAAATCAACTTTTTTTTATATCCGAATGTAGATAAAAATAAATTGGTCATAGAGGTATATTTAGATTTATGTATTATAACCCATAAAGGTTGAAAAAAGTTGAAAAGTCAAATTATTAGTCCACCTTTATACTCCCTCCGTCCCATCAGAAATGTCCACTATTGACTTTTCAGAGTCTTTCTTTTTCAACTTTGACCTTAAATATTTTTGTTTGTGTTATATATTACATGATGAAAATTATATCAATGAAAATACATTAAAGACCCAATTCATTCATATAGTTTGCATCAAATATTATATAACACAAATAAAAATATTCAAGGTCAAAGTTGTAAAAGAAGGACTTTCAAAAGTCAATAGTGGACATTTCTGATGGGACGGAGGTAGTATAACATAAGAAAAATGATGTATTAAAGAGAAAATTTATACTACATAAATCTAAATATACCTCTATGACCAGTTTATTTTTATCTACATTCTGATATAAAAAAAGTTGACTTCGAGACTAAAAAATGTTTTCGTTAAATACATAACATATAACGATAAATTTTATGTCGAAATGTAGATAAAATTACACTGATCATGAATATATATTCGGAATTATTTTATATATTGTATATAAAAAGTTATCAAAGAAAAACGAAACAATGCGTTAATTAAATATAAACATAAAATATAATAAAATTATAACATTGTTTCAATATGTATACGTATCTCGGACGGCATGGTCGCAGGTCGCCAGTCGCCAGTCGCCGGTCGCAGGCTGCGACTTGCGACCGAACGGCTTCGACACTTTTTGCTTGTCTTTTACTAGGAAATCGCTTGGGTCGCAGGTCGCATTGAACGGGTCGCAGGACGCATGATGCGACCTGCGACCGGGTAGGGCAAATCGGCAACTTTTTTTTTTAAGTGGCAAATCGAAATATACGTCCGGAAAAAGTGGCATTTTTGTTAATTTCCCTTTTTATTAAATACTTCAATGAAAAATATATACAATTTTATTTTTAGCAAAATTTTATTTTAAAACATTTTACTATTTTACGATCGGGTACGCAAACACGGGTCAAAGTATCACGAAGCGGGTAAAAATTTGGGCCAACCACCTCCAATAATTGGAGATGGCCGACCCCTTCCTTTCTCATTCTTCTTCTTCCTCTCGGTTTCTCTTTTCTCTCTCGGTTCCTCACTTCCATCAAACAAAAATCAACAACAATAACAACCAACGATTAGTAGAAAGATCATCACCATCATCTAACTATCATCATCAATCGATATCATCATCCATCCATCTCTTCCTCATCTCTCGGCAACCACCACCGCCGAGACCACCACCACCGAAACATCACCACCTTCGGCAACAGCAGAAACAGACCGCCATCACCACCATCGTCTTCATCATCGCGATCTTCACGACATCACCCTCCCCCTCGGCTTCCACTGTCACCGTGAGCATCATTCCTTCTTTATGTTCTCCATATTTATAAACTGAAAATCGTTATGTTTTATTGTTTTAGTCGCATGTATGTCCGGGAGTAGGAGTTAAAACTGGATAGTGATAGACGAATGATTACTCGAAACGAAATATGAAGTCCAGATACAAAAGGGTCTAAAAATGATTGAGGTCTAATCCAAATAACAGAGACAAAGAAAACTAAATCGAATGATGCATTACTTTCAAAAGATTAAAGAACTATAAAAAAAAAAATGAATGTTATTAAAAAGATGAAGAATATGGATGTCGAAATGTGAAGGATTGTCTGTTTCCTGCTCACGATTACCTAATGTATATGAATGACTTTGACCAGCTTTAATCCCTCAACTTTTCCTTTGACCCTTTTAAGCATCAAACTTTGGAACTCCTACCTTTAGCCCCCAGAATATCTCTAATATTCAAAACTTGAACTTTGTAACTTGAATCAAGATTCTAGAGAACACCACATATTAACACATATTTAACTCATATATGACTTATTCATAGGCTTGTACAACATACTTTAACAGTCTCACTTAGAATACAAAGAATACAGCAACTTTTTCCATGTATATACGATATAACTTGTACATTTTATACACATACATATTTTTTTCCGAAGTATATAGCAAACTTAAAGGATTTATATATATGACTATATATAAAATATATGTATATGTAGATATACATACACATGACAAACGACACAACTCGAGGAATACAAATTTTTTTTAATTCAATAAACACCAACGGATAGTACATAGTTTGACTTAAACGGTCTCACATACAATCACATCATTTGTATGTTTTGACAAGTCGTCAAATACTCATATTAATATATCTCTTATGTTTAGGACGTTAGGAGATTATGGATTGGATATTACTTGCGGTTAGGAATGCTAGCACCCACAGGTGAGTCTCACGGCCCCATTTTCAATGTTTACATGTTTTAATAATTGGGGGAGATGCAACACAAATTGTTTTCGTGATCACTGTTATTCGGTTAGTTAATTTAGTATTAACTCAAGTTATCTGCATGGTTATTTAATTCGGTTAATCACATTGGTTACATTGTTCGGTTATCATTGTTAGTCATGATTTTCATTGTACGGTATATGCACGAGTGTTTTAATTCGGTAAAAGTCCTCAACAGTGTATGATTCATTAACGTAATAAGGCGCGATTACTAAAGGATAGTACTATCATGGGAGTGACGTCCCCGTCCGGGTTGCTAGCTACAACCAAGTTAAAAACGGGCACTTTAGTAATTGTTACGGGTGTATCACCAAAACGGGAGGCAAAGATCGGGTTATGCTTTGAATCATAGCTCAGTGCAATATCAGTGTCGGCCAATCATTGTTCGGTAACCTTAATGGTTAACTCATTGTTCGGGAACCTAATTGGTTCATCATTGTTTGATTACATTACACATCACTTCACTGTTTGGTTTACATTGTTTACTCATTGTTTGGTTATAAAATCGTCGGATAATCATGTTGATCACATCAATGTTTATTTGAAAACCTGTGAGATTCACCAGCTTTATAGCTGACCTTTTAGTGTTGCATTCTCAGGTACACAACAACAGTAGGGTTGCTCAGTAAGGATGGCCCGCAGGATATCCTAAGCTAGTACGAGTCGCATGCTTTCAAACATATGAAGATTTTTTTGCATTATATTTTGATAATTGTTATGTACTAAAATCTTCGGAAATCATTTTGCGAACTCATTAACATATATTGTAAACCTTTGACTTTAAAACAATGTACTACTTTTGTAATATAATATAAACGTCTCATGTAGAGTCGTTTGCTTGTACTTTGGTGCTTTGATTATTGATGAGTCACGCCCCAAATCATCGCTTCCGCAAGCCACGAAATAGGGGGTGTGACAGGTCCAACCGGTTGAACCGGACCGGTTCAATCGTTTTCAAAACATTGCCCAAGACCATGCTTGAAATGATCCAGTGATGCATTTTCTTTCTTGTACTCCGTATGATTTATTTCTAATACCGAGTACACGACAATGGTTAATCAGATACAGTAGTAATTTATATATAACTGTTTCAATACATAGTATTTATCATTCGTATAAATAGATGTTGTTCCACAATTTGATCGAGTAGTGTTATTTCGTATCATTCACACTTCAAGCATTTTTCGCTTTCATTGCGCTAAGTTGATAGAAATACGAGTAGGTCATATATATAAGTACTATAAGACTTTGTGCAATTTAAAATATCACAAGGATATATATGACTTGAATAGTTAAATATAAGATTCATTATTCCAATTGATTCAAAACGCTAATTAAGGAGGCCTCTTCATCTGTAGTTTTTTTCTTGCAAAGTAGAGGATATTTAATGATTGGGTTTAATGCGCACAGGTATCAAACTGTAGTCTGATATTCATTTTATTTCGCGAGCTACTCGGGCTTCTATTGTATATAACGAACCTGTAAATTATATACACTGCATGTAATTTATAGTACTTATTTCGCTTGTCGAGTATATAAGCTGCTACGTGGCGTCCTATACAACCATTAATGTGACCAAAATACACCAAATGTAAGGAATTTACAAGTTCGTTAACCCGACTAATTCACTACATGCGATTAAAGTCGGACTATAATTTTATAATTGGACTAAGCTTAACAATGAATTAGTGCTTATTGCACTCATTTTAAGTACTTTTTCTCTAAACTCACTTAATTAATACGCGCATGTATTCACAAACATAAAAAGTGTTTATTGCGTTTTATAAACTACGTAGTATATGCACTTCCAAACACGCTCTTAAAATATTTAGTTTACCTTTAGCGAGTCATTGGCTAAATGAGCAAAATATTTGTTTGGTCTTTTCACTTTTCGGTAGTAAAAAATTTCAACTATGACAATTGTTTATGGAAACAATATATGACCACAATAACAGAGAATACATCGAAACCTGTTAATTATGGATGTAACAATGGTCTTTTTAATTTACTCTTTGCTAAAATGATGTGCTCCTTGCATCCTAAACATACTGTGCTATGAACGAAAAAAAAATATCTAAAAATACTTTCTAGAGTTTATTGCATAAAATCATTCCTATGATTTACACATTCTCACTGTTAGTTCCTATATTTTGTTTGTTGTGTGGATAGTCAAAAACTCAAAAGTTGTTGCACACTTAGTCTCTCATGTACCTAAAATGACTAATATACCCTCATCTGACCGAGCAAAATAGACGGTATCACCAAGGGTATTTTAGTCATTTTAGTTAGAGAATGGACCAAGTATACAACAACTTTTGAGTTTTTGAATTATCCATGCAACAAAATAAGTATATGGACTAACGGTGAAAATCTGTGTAAATGACATGGACCATTCATACAATTTACTCTACTTTCAATTACTACTTTTATTCACTAGACTGATAGTTTGTCCCTTTACCAACTATAATTAAAAGAATATCACCGGAGGTACCCCTTCTTAAAAAATAACTACAAAATTTCCCATTTTTCAAAAAAAAAAATATATATATATATATATATTTTAAAAGCCCCAAATTCGCAACAGAATTGGTTGCAAACTCTATCATTGGGTTGCTTAATCGTGAAATGAAAGTTGTGTTTAATTTGTTTCTGCAAAATGACATTCAAAATCTCATAGTAGTTGTTGTGTCATTCAATATGTATGAATGCTACTACTATTACTCCCTTATAATGGTTGAAACCACATCTAATTCAAAGTAAACCTCTTACACTTTATAAATTTAGAGTTCTCTAAAATTGATATTGTGCAATGCATCATAGCCTCTTGATCTTTCTCATCCTAGCATCTTCATTTTCTTCCATCACAAATGCTTGCTTCTTCACTCCAAAGTGGAAAATATACGTCATAAACAGTATTCCCGATCCTATTGACATTCATGTTATATCAAAAGACGATGATCTCGGAAAACATATCATCCCTCCCAATGATTTCTACTATTTTTCATTTTGTGATACAGTTGATCGCAGTAGCCATTTTGACGGTGAATTTTGGTGGGGCCAGAAATATCAGTGTGTTGAAGTTTTGTACACAGTTGCTCGATGGCAATGCGATATGTGGTACGTTGGTACTAACTATTGTTTTTGGTTAGTACGACCAGAAGGATTTTATGTAGCTCCTGAAAATAAAACGTTTCCTAGTCATGTATGGAAGTTTGTTAAATCTTGGGGTGACGGGAATAGTTTATTGTGTTAAATCTTTATTTGTACCGAAAATGTGAAACGTAACAATTGTTAAACCGGAAGAGAAGCTCTATGTAAAGTTTATGTCTTGTCTCGAATAACTTTATGTTTAAACATTGTTGAATGTGACTGTATGTGACGTTTTGGACTTAATTTAGTGATGTGATTATACTGTCATTGATTTTTAAAGTAAGATGTTGAGCAGAAAACAGAGATGCAGAAACAGAGTTGGGTACATACAACATATTTAGAGTTTATAATTTTGTTATTTATCTAATTTTAGACCCATATTACTATTGTATGCATCAAATGTCTAATTTTCTAAAAAAAACCTTGAATATGAACAACTGATTATTGTATTGTATTTCAAACATAACCCTATAAAAACGATTTTTCTAATATAATATACTCCCTCCTTCCTAAAATTAATTACCCGACAAAAAACACGCATTTTAAAAAAAACATAATAAATACTGTTTTCTCTTTCTTACTTTTTACATAATGACAGTTTTTACCCTTAACTAATTAATTACTACTTTGTGAAAAGTGTGTAATAATAACTTCAATTAAGGGTAATATGGTAATCACGACCAAACTTCACTATCTATTTTTGAAAGTGGACAACTAATTTGAAACGTTCGAAAATGGAAAGATGGATTATAATATTGGGATGGATGGAGTAATAAGTAGTTAAAATAGAATAAATAGTACTCCCTCCGTCCCAATTTTATTGTCCCCAGACAAAAAGACACGCAGTTTAAGAAAATATAACTATCTCTCTCTTACTTTTTGATAAAATGACAATTTTACCCTCTACTTTTTACCTATTTTTTTGTCTTATATATATACACTAGGGGTAAAAAAGAACTTTATTTTCTTAAACTTTCTATTTATGAAAGTGGACAATTAATTTGGTACACCCCAAAATGGAAATAATGGACAAAAGAAATGGGACGGAGGGAGTATAAAGCAGTGACTAATTCATAAACTATTTAGCGGAGCCAATAGCTCCACCGGTACACCAATAACATTTCTTTGAAACAACCATATTTTGAGTCTAACAACACATAAACAACAACCTAACGTACCATGGAAAACAGGAACAAACTTCCTTCACAAGAAACAACAAAACCAAAATTCGCTTCTTCCTTAATTCCTTCTAACTTAAATCTGAAAATCCACGAGTTGCAGGCTGGTTACCGTTATCGATGAGCAGTTACCAATGTTTCGATGAACCTTAATCCATCAAACCTCGGCGCGAATTTCTCCGAACAACAATTATTCGTCTTCTCGCCATTTTTGCTCGATGCTCCCTCATATTTCTATACAGAAAAGAAAACGAATAAAATTCCTTTTTTTATCATTATTATTATTTTGATGATAAAGACAGCCCTAAAAACGGTTATATACACATTAAAATATGTATAAGTATTTGTACTCGTATCATAATCATTTCAATCCCAATATGACAATCAACTAATATAGAATATTTATATTTATACACGGTATAATACTGATAGTCCTAAGAGCTGTCGTTAATAACGAAGTTGATATAAAAGAGCATTTACCTGGTGGGAATTAGTCTGGTTTTTGAGATTGATTGCAGTTGTAGCTGAAGCCGCGGCTACAGAAGCAGCTAAGAATCCAGGTTTCTTCATGTTCCACAAAACAAAAACAAAAACAAAATCAAAATAGTCAACAAATCTGATATCTCTCCGAGAACACAGCGAATATATAAATATATATATTTTGATAATATTTATGGATGTTTTTGGGAGGGGAATAAATGGAAGAGGGGGAAAGAGGGAGAGAGTTGGTTGTTGGAAATTGAACAGCTGCAAGTGCAAGTGTGCAAGTTGCTATTTATATACACACAGCCATCGGAACAAATTAATTTAATTAAATAATATTTATAGTATAGTATATGCTCTGTTTTGTTTTCCTTTTATTTTATTATTTTATTTTACGCGGCAAATAATAGTCTAGCCTTGTAGTTAGTAGGCCCCTCCGTCTAGTGTTATACTGCTATTAGTTAAAGCCTGAAATAAATGTTCCGACTAGTTTGACTATTTTTTTACTACTTTTAGTCTTTTATACCGCTTCACCTTCGAATGTCTCAAAATAATCGTCCAATTTCAATTTAACTACGTTATACTTTTATACTGCTTCTCCGTCAGTTTCTCCGTGTTCAAAATTAATTGTCCACTTTCATTTTTAATCAATTATAAAAAGTTCAAATGGAGAATAATGAATTTTTATTTGTCAGTTATTGTATTTTTTTTTTTTAAATTGTGTGCAAATTTATAATGAACGGTTAGATTGGGCCGAAGAGAGTACTACTCTTTGTAGTCATTTTTAAAGTTGAGGTTTTTATATATCAACATGTCATATTAACAAATTGATAATGACTATTTGAGTGCCTTTTAGGTATATTTATGCAATTTGTATGGTGCCTTTTAAGTATTATGATATGCATAATTTGGTGTCTTTTGGTCAAATGAATCATGAATATGATGACGTGTGAGTATTATTGTTTGTTAAATAAATTCAAGTTGACTTTTTTTTTGTTCGACCTTTTTTGTACCAAATGACCCAATAACATGTTGGACGGCTTAATTCCGTTGAGATCTGGTAAGAAAGGAATAAGAGCCAATAAGATGAGGATCTTATTTGATGTAGTTGTGTAATAAGATATACGTCGAATTCATCGTAGACTTATTTCTAGATCCGCCTCTGATTTTATAACTTTTATACTAAAACGAGTTACAAAACTTACAGTAATTGGTTAATAGTTAATATATCTTTACTTAGTATAAAGGTAGATCATATGTCACTAATTGTAATGGTTTTCTTGATAAATACTCGTAGCTTTTTTTGAGATATTTTGGTATGAATGATGAAACTTGAGAGGATTGAAGCATTATTTTGGGAAGTATGAGAACCAAACGTTTAAAATGTGGACTGAATGGGGTGGTGTTGGCAAGTGGGTAAATATAATTGTGGTACACGTGGATGGATAAGATTAGTCCACGTTTCATTCTATTGTTTCCACAAATATTACCAACTGGACCAAAACAAACGCAAGAATAAAGGAAAATGTTAGTGCAATCACTTTTTAGTTAGGTCCTCGTTAATCGTTACCCTCAAATCAACCATTTTTTAAGATAATATTCTAAAATCGATAATCGTCGAATTTGAAGGTCAAACTAAAGAAAATATTCGCGATAATGGATATTAAAATTATGTAAAGGATACTTTTTTTTTTCTATTTATACAAGTAACTTACTTTTACCAAAAATTTGTGTCAAACGATTACAACCTAGACCGACAATCGATTGTTTATCTATATTGTGAGGATATACGTATACCTGACTCACTCATAGGTAATGATTATGAGGGTGCTAGATATTGATCCCGTAACTTTATGTTATTTGTGGCAAAGATGCTATCACCCATTACCAGTTGAATTACATGTCATTAGTCATACGTAACAAAAATATAGATCTCGATCTCGTATGTTATTTGCAGTGGCGAATCTAGAATTCAAATTCAGTGGGGTCCAACCTATTTAACCTTAAGTCGGGGTTTGGACATCAAATAAAAAAAAAGGTATTCTAGTAGGACTGAGTCGCTACAAACTACATATAAGATAACGTATAATCAAAATACCATATATAAACAGTTCAAAGTACCACTATAATTGATACAATTGTCAAAAAGTAGTACTTGAACTTTTTTTAATCTTTAGATAACTTTAAGGAAAATGATTGGTTAGCCTAAACATAGATTTTAGATAACTTTAAATCAAAGTTTAATATGGACCCCCCTTTGTATGCACTAGAATCGCCCTGGTTATTTGTGACAAAGATGGTCTCACCCATTATCAACTAAACTACACGCCATTAATCATACGTAATAAAAATATTTGCTAATAATCCATGTAAGTATTATCTTTTACCTATATAGAATTTCAATTCCAATCATATTAACTTAACAAATTCAATCAATCAGTTGTCACCTTTTACGTTAAAGTTGAACATGAAATCATCCTAATCTGAATAAAATAGTCGGATAACTCATGGTATGATTGATGAACACCATTTGTTGAATCTGACATGTGTTGCCAAACAATTCTTAACAAAAAAAACGTAAGCATGCTCATATTTATCAACGTCCGATTATGTTTGTTAGTGGCTTTATATTTAAACTTAGATTTGAAAAATTGCCATGGAAAAAACAGTGTCGTATGTTTGCTGGAACGATCCAACATCTTAGTTTTATCTTAGTTTTATATCACCACCATGATGATATTTCCACCAAAGATATTGATAAATCCACCATAAATGTGCATCCTTTGTTTGTACAGTACAAACTGTGAATGTAGAAGTGTGGTGGATTTATCAAAATCTTTGGTGGAAATATCACCACCATTTTATATATATGTAAACGAAATGTTCTCTCCATTTGCCCAGCCATATGCTTTTTGGCCACTTCTGTTAGCGGTTGCATGTTGTTTAGCTCATCCAAACCAGCAAATCGGAAAGTAGGATTGTATATTCATCTGTCGGTTCGATCTCGTAGACTCCAAGTTGGTGGTGCTAATTCCATGAATTTCTTCAAGGTTACAACTCGAAACACCCTATAATATGGGATGAAAGTATTCATTTCTTGCAATTTGCCACTAACCATTAAAATCACCCTCTGAAGTATGTTTGGGTTCTCCACTTATAGTTCACTACAATTCAATGTTGGCACCTTCTAACGAAGTTGGGGATGCTCGGAAAGCTCAACGGTTCATCAACAACATCAAAAGTTGCGTTTTGAGGTAGAAAAACAACTGCAAGAGCCCCAGCATAAGTTTCAAGAAGGTGATCTTGATTGGTTACATCTGGGAAAAAAAGGTTGGGGGAAGAAAATTAAACCCATTCGTTATGGGCCACTTCAACAAAATTTGAGACAATGTATGTCAACTAGAGGTACAAGCATATATGGAAATGTACTCGATAGTCAATGTTGATAAGCTGAAGTTGTTTGAGCCACCAATGCTTGATGGGGAACTAGAAGAATCAATGCCAACCATTGATGACTTGGTCACTGATCAAGAGAAAGTGTTGTCAGAGGATACAACTGAGATGTATCAAACTCCACCCCACATGGTTAAAGGAAGTCATACCGGATGGGGAAAAAAGCCAGCTACCATATTTTAACAATCAATTACAAGAAACTCAAAATCCATAACGGATCACTATCGGTACCCCTTACCACAGTCTACCCTCTTCCCTAAAGCCACCTCTGCGACAGCCTTTATCGTCGCACCATCGTAACCATAGCATCACCGTCTCCGTAGCAACACAACCATCAGTTTTCCCGCGAACAATATTAATCAATTAAGATATCTCAAGTAGAATATAATCGTAATGACAAATGTTTGACAAAAACATTATAAAGTATCATATATCAATTTTCGATATAATATATGAACGATTACGTATCATATGGGGATGTCAATATGACAATATAATGGAGGTGTCCATTCAGTACTCTATACATATACTAATACATGTAGAGAATCAAAACAAACACGTGTGTTTACCTTGATATTATTTATATCCTTTAACATTTTACATTATGCAGCTGCCATATCTAAGGTAGCGTTCTTTTGCTCGATAAGATCTGATAGGGCGCTATCAATCCTTGCAAATACATCCTCCTTGGGGAGACTTCCATCAACCTGAAACAAGCAAAACTCTTCCTTAAATAACACTAGTTTAATAGCCTTTTATGATTCACAATTTGCGAGTAAATTGTCAACGGGCGTTAAATGTGTGTTTAATTAGGACAATTTGGGTCGAAGTGATTATAGTTGAGATTCTTAAAAAATTGGAGGATCAGACAAAAAGTTAATAATACGATTATTGAAATATAATACAAATTTACCTATCTTACACCATTATATTTATAAGAGGCCGACTCAGTTGAAGATATCAAAGGAATTAAGTAGTTATAAACAACAGTTGAAAATCCTCGTCAAACTCTAAAGACGCAAGTAGAGGTGGCGGCGTGGGTTGGGCCGAATTGGGTTCGGGTTTAAATGCGTAAATTAAAGTGTGGAAGCAGCCAAGCAGGTCAGATGGGATTAATCCCCAAACACCTTTTATATTAATTTAATAAATAATTAAAGTGTTACTTACGCTTACAAAAATATAATTAAGTATTACAATCATGATGTAAACGTTTGTATCAAGTATGTTAGGAGGTTGGTACGCATTAGATAAGACACTTAGGGCGACTTTCAGCTTGTTTTACCACTCTGACCAATTTTATCGATTCTCATTTTTTGCTAAATATTCTATTAGACCATCCATCATTACCCAAATTGACCCATTTATAAGTAAAAGGCACAAACTGCCACGAAAGTATAAACTCAATTTATGAAAGCTTGAAAATAAACTAAGTTATTTAGCACCTTAATAAGAGGCCGACTCAGTTGAAGATATCAAAGGAATTAAGTAGTTATAAACAACAGTTGAAAATCCTCGTCAAACTCTAAAGACGCAAGTAGAGGTGGCGGCGTGGGTTGGGCCGAATTGGGTTCGGGTTTAAATGCGTAAATTAAAGTGTGGAAGCAGCCAAGCAGGTCGGATTGGATTAATCCCCACACACCCTTTATATTAATTTAATAAATAATTAAGGTGTAACTTATGCTTACAAAAATATAATCAAGTATTACAATCATAATGTAAACGTTTGTATCAAGCAATTTAGGAGGTTGATATGCATTAGATAAGACACTTAGGGCGACTTTCAGCGTGTTTTACCACTCTGACCAATTTTATTGATTCTCATTTTTTGCTAAATATTCTATTAGACCATCCATCATTACCCAAATTGACCCATTTATAAGTAAAAGGCACAAACTGCCACGAAAGTATAAACTCAATTTATGAAAGCTTGAAAATAAACTAAGTTATTTAGCACCTTAATAATATCATAGGAACCAAGCTTGAATTTCAGGTAAACTCGAGTGCAAAGTCACGTACCTTGACTGTAATATCTTCGAACATCGAAAGGACTGATTCTACATTTTGGTTATGTGTTTGTAGCCGAAGCTTTACCTGATATAAAACAATAGCAACAAATGTAACTATTTGCTTACATCACAACATAAGAGAAATTTAGAAAGAGCTAAAACCAACCCAACATAACCCATCTATTACTCATGTATATGGATGACCAAGTTGTATGAAGACATATATATGTATGCGTAATTTCACTTCACATTGATACTATATAAGACCCAAAAATAAAAATAAAAATAAAAAAAACTCTGAGAATTAAGAGCCCTTGTTTAGAAAAGAGCTATCAACTTCCCTACCGTGTTTACATTTCAAAAAGAATTTCCACTAGCATTCTTACCATTCCATGCTGATCACATCTAGATTTTAGACCCTACCGTACAACTAAATGTGTAGTTGAAGTGAAGTTGTAGTACATTACTAGTTACTGATGTGCTACTAGGATAGTGAATATACAAGATCAGATTTCTAGGAGTCATCCATAACTTTAATAAAGTACTTGAAAAACAAGAGCCAAGGTAATCGATGGAATTTCATGAACATCATAACAATCGAAAGAAGAACCGAATATATAAAACGTACTTTTTCTTCTGTATCATCAAAACGTTGTGTTAGCCTTGCCGCAATTTCTTCAGTTTCGGGGGGTGAATATGTCAAGTGGTATATTCTACCAGTGACGGGATCCAACCTGCGACCGACCACTCTATCCACAAGAATCTCCTGAGGAACCTGTTATCAAGCAAGCAAAAGGAATAAGTTGATAATGAAGAATGTACTTCATAATGTTGTATCATTAATTTTGCATCATGCTACTATGCAGTTGCTTCTCTGTTTAAATAATATTACCCCCAATCGACTGTATAATTTATAGAATTGGCAACTTAAACACTTCATAATGTTGTATCGTTAATTTTGCATCATGCTACTATGCAGTTGCTTCTCTGTTTAAATAATATTACCCCCAATCAACTGTATAATTTATAGAATTGGCAACTTAATATGGGTTGATTTGGGTTAGGTCCTCTTACGGTTCAAGCAGGTAAAACAAAAAGAGATAGCTTCAAAGAAAATTGTTCATACGAGTCGTAAGTTGCCCAAATCGTATATTTAATACATAAAACCTCAACAACAACAACAACAATAACAATACCCAATCCCACCAAAAGCAGGGTAATTCCTAAACTATTATATAAAAATGTGAATAGATATATTATATTTGATATAACATAACATATTAAATCATAACTGACAAAAATTATTCACTAGATATTTATACATCCTAGACAAAAAGTGTTTCGGGTCAACCCAACCCGACCCAGTTTGAACTGAACAAAGATACCCAGTTTGACCTGTTACCCAACCCACTTATGTGCCTATTTTGCCACCTCTAGTCATTTAAAATAATTGTTTAAATAGTGGAAGCAACAATATGACTCTCACATCAAGAAGGATAAAAAGGTCAGGCTTAAAACCAAAGGCTTGAAGTGCTATTGCTTGTGATGAGCTTCTTGGGTAGCCATCCAAAAGCCAACCCTTTTCAGCAGAATCAGGTTGCGACAAACGATCCTTCACCATCTACATATCCATGAAAGATATCATTAGTTACAAAAGAGCAAAGGCAAGTGACAAAAAAAATCAAAAAGCCTTACCATGACAACTATCTCATCTGGAACCAACTGTCCTTTCTCCATATATTCCTTTGCTTGCTTCCCATTATCAGATCCTGCCGCAACTTCTGCTCTTAGTAAATCTCCAGCTGCAACATGTACTAAATCGTACTGCAAATATTTGATTTAAGATGCTATTTCAGAAGGAATATAATCATAAATAACTTTAAACAAAGAATGTATCTATCCCAAACATTAAAAAGGGATAATTAGGCTCTTAATTGCGTAATCAATAGGCTGCCACGTATGAGTTTTGGCGCCAATTTTTCTCCGCCCAAAACTTCCATTAACATTGCACAAAACATGATAACCATCTTAATTATTTATTTATCTAAATGTAAATATATGGTTAAAGTTAACAATAACTCTCTCTCTTTGGAAACCGACTTTTTCTCTCAATAAACCAACGGTGTAACTGTAGGAATTTGTCACAACTTCTCCTCCTATTTTCAGTATTTTTGTATTTATTTTGGAAACCGCTTTTGTATCTATCATCTTCGGCATCAAACGTTGGTGTTTATCCATATGCGTACGTTAATATTTTTGTGTTGACATTCTTGGAAATAAGATCCAAAGTCTTTCAGATCGTAGTTTTTGTTCTTATAAATATGCAGTTTTTCTTGAAACTAAAGTTCATAGACTTAGAATTTTGGATTTGAATCATTCACAACATTGTGGTTATCGCTTTTCACGTATCGTCTTCTTTTTGTATAGTATACAACGAGTATGCCCGGGCTTTTATAAGACATGGAAGGGAACTTTATGAACCATATATGTATCAACGTAAATAAATATCTTCGATGATCAAGACCGATTTGAGTAGATGACTATATCTAATCTTATCTAACTTTGTTTGGTTATATCCAAAAAACCGTTCGTTAACCGCATATTAATCATTTAACATTGTTTTCTTATATGTTTATCTAATACATGTAAGAACTTTTATTGTCATTTTTCTTGCATTTTGGTGTTTTCTCATATGTGTATAGTGTTTTATGTCATGAGATGTTTACTACTTCAACATGAACATTTGAAGTTTGAATATGGCTTCATGTGGTTTATGTAGGTTCTGTAAGTTGATAAAGATTTTTAGAAACATTTGGATTTTAAAGTTGTACACATCTTTTCTTAACATGTTAATCATATTTGTGGATATATCAGTAATGCACATCGATAACAATTGTCATTGTATTTGACTATTTTCAATATCTATAACAGATAACAATTGTTCCTAATACTTAAACTACCACTTTAAAGTGACTAAAAAAACTCTCACACAAACTTATACAAAAACCTTCTAAAAGGTTTACCATGGAAGATGCTTTAATAACAAATGAATACAATATGGCCACCGTTTTTAATTTTTTTAGTACTCTTATCGATTAGGATAACAAATACAATTTCTTTAGCAGAATCGTGCATCGCACGGTTAATAATCTAGTCATATCATTAAAAATGGATCTCTCAGCATATACATCTATGCATGCAGTCTCCAAATATTGTGTTTGCATTAACATGTAGTTTCACCTAACAAGTCCTAAGATGGGTACTAAAACATAAGGGTTACCGGTTACGGAATTCTGTCAAGACCTTTAGCAATTATCAATCAATGTACATACAACAAAAGTTAGAAACGGGCAAAGCTTTCTCCCTTAGGAGAAACTGATGTGGCTTCACAAGAGATGATTCATGATTGGGTTTCGAACCTTGAACTTCCACTCTTTGGTGAAAATACCTAAGCTGATAACCAAATTGGTCATCCCATGGGGTTAAGTGCATGTAATATCAATACAGAATACATATAAAAAATAAAAACAATTATTTGCATCCATAACATCATAAAGTCTTCTAATACCCCTAAAACCTAGTAAGCCACCTTCTAATCCAATTATAAACCACAAAATACATAAAATTGGTAGCATTATTGCAGAGAATGACCGTTAACACCTATATGACACCAGTAAAGAGATTTTTGTTGACTAATAAGAATGTTGTCTGTATGCAGCTATAAACTAACATAAGGAACGATATAATATAACACAAATGGTTAATATAACCAGAAGAACACGAACCATAATTCTAATATAGCAAATCACACATACTATTCTACATTACGTATAAGGGAATATTAGAATGCGTGTGACAAAGTGGTTATTTAATTATTTTGGCTTCAAGTCACAACATAAATAATGTCAGCAACTGGCAAACAATAATCAGTTGGGCAAATTCCAGAAAACAGGCAATGAAAGTTCCCAGAAAAAGGGTAATGAAAGTTCCAAAACCATAAGTTCATTTGCACGTTAAAAAGACTATAAGTTCAATTTTATCAACAAAAAGTTAAGATACTCCGTATATGGTTGCCTACATCGAGCCTTTCATTTTATGTTACCATTAATGAGCAAAATTGAACATTGGCTCATTTTTATCAGCAAATGAACGTACATTCCCCTTGCAAAGCGTTTTCGCAGCTTTCCTTACCTTTTTTTGAAATTTGCCCATATCAGTTTCATTTAATTTATTTATATCATCTTTAAACAATCGGTAATCGTAGTAATTACAAATAATCCGTTTCGAAACGGAAATTATTAAGAACAACCAACTTACTTTACTAGTAATTAGCTCGCATTGTGTTCCTTTACCAGAAGCAGGAGCACCAGATATCATAATTTTCAAAGGAACCCTAGCTTTATCCATTGACGCAACAATCTGCTAAATAAACAACAAATTAAACCCAAAATTCATATTAAAAAAAATACAAATGAAATTGCGTACCGGTGAAAACCGTTGATTGGGGGTTTGCTTACAACGGAATCTAACAGATTTCGCATTATTATTATTATTATTATTGATTAAAGAAAAAGAAGAAGAAGATGTGAATGATAATGATGATGACAGATGTTGTGAATTGAGAAAATCAAGGGATGTTGGTTGTTTGGGTTTCGATAACATCATTGATGATGATGAATTTAAATAAGGACAACAAGCCATAGCTTGCTTTGATTAGATTTCGCTCTCGAAGCAAAAAAAAACCCTAATTACTTGCTTGCTAACTACTGGATCTTTTTGATATGCGACATGCATTTGGATTTGGTAGTTGGGTTATTTAACAACGGTGCCAAAAAATTCTCCAAAAAACCACTCAACTATGTTATTCAATATTACAACACTCTGACAGACTCTGACAGCGCAGGTAGCGAAGCAATTTTTCATGGTGTACGGATTATCAGCCCTTTTACTATTTAGCCATTTACTATTTAGCAATCATACCCAAATTCTCATCTTTGATATATACTACCTCCGTCCCAAAATTATAGTCCATCTTTCCTTTTTTGGGACGTTCCAAAATAATTGTCCACTTCCCATTTCAACCAATAAGAAGAGAGTTTAGTGGGTGCAAATTCTATTTGAGTGGTTGAAAACTGTTGTGGTCCTACTTTTATTAAACTGTGTGCTTTTTGTTGGTGGACAATAATTTTGGGACGGAGGGAGTAGTAAAGTAAAGTTACTTGGTAAACAAAACATACAAATAAAAATAAAATTTTGTTTCAGTAAAACCAGAAAGAAGTTATATAAGTGAAATTTAACTCATACATCTACATGTTTATATATATGTTTATATGAGAAAAAAAAATAGTTCATGACTTACATTATTAGAGTAACATTCAAATTAGTACAATAGCATTTAGTGAGAATGAATCAAGTAATAAGAATGCACTAGCACCACATAGGTTGATGGAATATACTCATGTATTAACAATTAACAACTCAAATTACAATTTTATATTTATATTAGTCCATTACCGATGCGATACATGGTGATACTAAAAACTTCTTTATATTGTTGTAACTTCTGTGAGTGTAAGGGGGTGTTTGGGGAGCTTATTTTGTTGCTTATTTGCTTATTGCTTATAAGCAAATAAGCTCAAAATTCCTAGCTTATTTTGAGCTTATATATTTCCTCTCACCATTAACCAAATAAGTTTATTCAAACACTAAATTTCAAGCTTATTGTGTCACAATAAGTAAATGAACAACTAAGCCAAGAAAATAAGCCCCCAAAGATCCTCAAAAAGTGTGAGTAAAAAATAACAAAAAAAAATGTTTTGTATTATATAGAACTGCTAATACATGTCAAAAGAACTTTATAAAAAAATTTGAACGCCAGAATGAAAAAGTACCATCATATCCAAAAAGTAAAGAGCTAGTTTTATACAAAGTTACATCTCCCATTGAATAAGTATATATTTAAAACATACATCCAAACAATCCCTAACTTTAATTAAGAATGTTGCATCTATACAACCCAAATACATCTCCATTGTAATCACTTGTGACCAACTTTTGAAATTGAAATATAAGAAAGATTACGGCACAAGGAGTGGTTGCCTTTGTGCTCGATGTTCAGTTCGATGTTCATGTGAACATTGAAATTTAATATAAGTATGAATTTGAAGGGAGTGGTTCAATGTTCAACTTGAAGTTCAATTGAGCCCACAAAAATAATTTGGAACCAATCAGAAAAATGGAAAAAAAATAAAATAAAGTCGTTTGAATCACCGTTCAATTTGGCACGTCAACCATGAATGACGGCCTTAAACGCCGACCGGGTATCGTGAACGTCGGCTACTGCTGTTCAAGGACTTGAACGGCGGTACTTTGTCCTCCCACTCCCTATGCTCTTATAATGTGATACATAATTGGGTGATTCAATTCATAAGGTGAAACCAAGACAACAAATTATTTGGAGGTAAATCTCCAAATGTAGCATAGCGCCCCGAAACCACCACACCACAAGTAAGGGAAAAGAGTTGGAAACGGTTGCAATAGTAGATGCTTTGTCATCGTCACTTTCTTATACACATGTGATTCATATTAACTATATTTATCACAAATGCGAGACGTACAAAATACATTTTAAGTTTTATGCTTCCATGGAAGGCAATCCAATTCTTATTAGGGTAAGATCTGGTTGCAGCTATAATATGGTATGAAAGATGTAGCATATCATAGAAGCTATTATATGAAAGATTTCAAACACAGACGTATAATATTTTGAAATTTACAAGGAGTCTTGTAACATCCTCTCAAGTGGTCTGGTAATTCCCTATTTTAAATTGATTATTTAATAGTGTTAGGAATTACTTGATATCATTTGTATTACTGAGAAACTTAGATGAATAGGTCTAATGACTTATTGTGGATAGTAAATTATTGTTTGTTTTAATTTACTATAGTTGATGGTAAAATAAAATAAGTTTCTCGCAATTGGTAGTTAGGTTCCAGACAATAGTTTTAAGACGGGTATAAAATACTCAAATGTTAGAGTCGGTTTATAAGGAGAGCCGACTTCCTTTTCCAGTTACTTTCCCTAAATTGTTTTCATCATTTGTAAGTTTCTAAATATCCACAAGAACTCATACAATCAAGACTTGAAACCAAAATTGAATTCACAAACAAGAGTATTGAAATTGAAGCTGTGAATTGTGTATCAGCATCATCTTGTTCATCATTTCATTATCTCCATTTAGTTGTAAGTATTTTGTGTATTTATATATGAACTTTGTTTTGAATTAATTATGTATGTTAGTGATATGTATGGAAATTAGAAGCTTGAATTATGTTAAATGATGATATATGATGTTACTTGAGGTTATTTGGGTGTTCGATAACTTGCAAATTCGAAATTGATGTCATTTTGAGGATGATTTGAAGTTAGGGTTCGTATGTATAAGTTGCAGATATGATCTTGAGCTGATAAACAGAGTAACGCGATCCCCATCTATGGCCAGGATCGCATCGCCTAGTATAAAATGGTTACAGAACGTTTCTTTCTTGGGAACGCGATCCAACTTCATTCTCCAGATCGCGTTGCTCAGTGTATTTCGTTTACAGAATCTTTCCTACTAATGAACGCGATCCAGCTCCTTGTTCCGGATCGCATTGCCAAGTGTTAATTGGTCACATAATGTTTTCTTCTGTGCAACGCGATCCCATCATCCCGACCCGGATCGCGTTTGGCAGTATAATTTTGATGAATATGATAATTTGTAAACTTAGGTGTATACTCTATATATATATATGTATATATATATATATATATATATATATATACGTATATACATGTATATATATATATATACATGTATATATACGTATATATATACATATATATATATGTATATATATACGTATATATATAGGTATATATATATATATAGGTATATATATATATATATATATACGTATATACATATATATATATATAGGTATATATACATATATATATATATGTATATATACCTATATATACATATATATATATATATAGGTATATATACATATATATATATATGTATATATACCTATATATATATATATGTATATACGTATATATATATATATATATATATATATATATATATATACATATATATATATATGTATATATACCTATATATATATATATGTATATATATATATATATATATATATATATATATATATATATATATATATATATATATGTATATATACCTATATATATATACATATATATGTATATATATATATATACATGTATATATATATATACATGTATATATATATATACATATATATATATACATGTATATATATATATATACATATATATGTATATATATATATGTATATACATATATATATATATATATATATATACATATATATATATATATATATATACATATATACATATATATGTATATATATATATATATATATATATATATATATATATATATATGTATATATACCTATATATATATACATATATATGTATATATATATATATACATGTATATATATATATACATGTATATATATATATACATATATATATATACATGTATATATATATATATACATATATATGTATATATATATATGTATATACATATATATATATATATATATATATATATACATATATATATATATATATATATATACATATATACATATATATATATATATATGTATATACATATATATATATATATATATGTATATATATATATATATATATATATATATATATATATCTCTCTCAAACTTACAAGAACAACAAGTTATAACAACTCATTTATGAGTATCTCATTATCTCACTAGCTAGATCACTGTATTAGTGGTGAATCTAAATAATTAACAACTAATAATTATTAACATCAATCATTTCATTAACAACCCCCGTTTTTTACTAATCAATGTGGATTAACACTCAATTATCATCTCTTGACAAATACCCATTTTAATCATAAATCACCAACTTCAATTTACTCATTATGTAGTTGAATTAATGTCAATAATACTCAATACAATCCCATGCATAAACATTAAACCATCAAAATAATCATGCATAAACATGGTGTAACAACAAACAACTTAACCAATCTTCAATTTCCATATTTATATCCATTTAATCACTAATTCACTTAATTATCCATAATAATGAGAATTAATCATGTTCTAGGTTTACTAACAACCTAAAATCAACAAATATCATCAATAATTGTTAGCTAATAATAAACATTCATCATCAAATCAAAATTCCTATACATGCATCATCTAACTACCTAAGAACCACAAGCAAATCATAACTTAGCTTGAATAATGATAACCATCATCATTCATAAGCTTAACCCATATCAATTTAACAAAATCAAACCCTAATTTCGGATTTTAACTTACAATTTAGCAAAAACCCCAAAAACCCATTTCTAGGTTAAATTAAGATGAAGAACACACTTACATGACGTTAGAGATAATCAAGAGGTGAAGAATCCAAGCTTTCTAGCTTTAATCTGATGTTTAAGAATGAGTTTATGGAGGGGTGAAGGTCTCCTGCGATTTTTCATCTCTTCCAGGGAGTATTTTGGCAAAATAGTGAAGTGGGGAAAATTAAGGTCGACATCCCATTTAGTTCACAGTATAATGCAGTGCAAATCGATGTAAAGATTATACCCATTCCAAATCTATTGTCTGGAACTTAAAAACATTTGCGAGAAAACTGTTTAATTTTTCCGTCAACTAAATTAATTTAAAACAAGTAATATTTTAGTATTCCCAATAAGTCATTTAACTGTTTGACCTATTATTTTCAGTGCCCAAATATTATTAATCATTTATAACACAATTTAAATAATTAAATAAAATGAAAAAATTACCAATTTCAACTAGGCCCAAAACGAGGATGTTACAATTGAGGAATCAATGGATGTTACTTTTGATGAATCATATGATGAGTCACTCACTGATCCAAAAGAGTATGAAAATCTTGTTTTTAATAAAATGGATGGTGACTCATCAGATGAAAGAAAATCAAATGATAAGAAATATGAAAATTTCTCATCAGACTCTGAAGGGGAAGATAGTGTTCATGAAATCAATTCTAGCTCTACTTTAGCTGAGAAGAATTCAGGGACATCATCTTTACCTACTGATGTCCCATCATCATCAACTCAATGTCCAAATCAAAATTTTCATAACAACAATACTCATGTTTCTGATGCTGATCTGTCACATGAACCATCACCAGATAAGACATTCACTGTTGAACCTCTGCGAATGACTAAGTGGACAAAACATATTGATAATCAATTGATTATTGGTAATCCACAATCCAGGGTTCAGACAAGATCAGCAACTGCTAACTTTTGTTTGTTTGTAAGTTTTGTATCACTGATGGAACGAAAGAAGGTTGATGAAGCACTCACTGATCATCACTGGATAGCTGCCATGCAAGAAGAACTATCTCAGTTTGAAAGAAATAAAGTTTGGAAGCTTGTGTATAATAACCCGAAATATTTGAATGTATAAGTATACATATATGTGACATATCTACCATTAGTTTTAGTTAGAATAAATAATGGATTATCATTATCATTACATTGATAAGTTCATATATGACATAATACGTTTATGAGTTCTCCGTCAAAATACACAAAAAAATTAATTATCATCTCATCAACTGAATTAAAGGATATGAAAATAAAAATAAAAATTTAAATATATGGTTGAGTTAAAAAGAGCAAGTCAAACCAATTAACCATAAATGCCAATTTAGTAGGAAACCACGATATATTCTCGGCCATAATTCGTTTCTCAAACAAATCTTTTCCACATTATTTATTCGCCGATGATAAACCAAACACAATCACGAAAGAGATAGAAGTTAGAGATATAGAGGGACATGGAGAAACCAGATAGCAATCACACAGAGAAGCCATAAAATTAAGCGGGAACAAGAAACATTTACGAGTTCAGTTTCGGTTGAAATTCGGTGTTGTTTCGAAGGTAATTCTTAGACCAATCTGTATATGAACTATATGTAATTCATTCGTAGATCTTCTGCTATTGATTTAGTATAGTTTCATTAACGTTAAACAAAGAAAACCAAGTCTTTAAACCCACCATGTTCGATGATGATATCGGGAAATTTCGGGTCTTGAAATACATTGTCTATTAGCGATTCGGAACCTAAAACTTTTAGTAATTGTGTAATCGATCATCTTAAAATAATCAAAGCAGAAATCGAAAGAATTATAATCAAGAAGTAACCTCCATACGTACTTGACGAAGATAACATGTTCTTCATGAAATTAGTTGTAAACTTTCAGTTTAAGTCCCTGAACTAGGTAATATATTACCAAATTAATTAAGAGAATGATTTAATTTTGTTTTTTTCCTTTAAAGTGTTTATACCTTGTTAAGTAATTGATAACATTTCTAAAGTTACATTTTCATTAAAGTTAGTTCACATTTCACACCTAATCTTACAATACACATTTAATTTCTAATTACTAGACTTTATGAATTAAGCTACTATTAACCTTGTTAAGTTGAACTTAGTTGACCTTTTAAATTAATTGGAGAGAACTTGTGAATAAGGATATAAGTATGTAAATAATTAAAAATGGGATTTAAGACATTTGGAGAATAAGAACTAAGATATGTAGATTTTCTAAGTTAGCTAAATTGTTATATGTAGACTTTGTGGAGGATGATGGAGCATTCTTCTGATCTTGAGTTGTTAAGACACATATCCAGGTACGGATGTCCGTACTCTTCTTTCAGCGTTATCTTGACATGCTTTGTTGATATCCTTGCGTTCTTTTGATATCCTTGTGATTCATTTGATATCTTGATATACTTGTGTGAATTGATTCCCCCATTTGAGCTAAATTGTTTTGAGCTACGGTGTTATTTTAGATTTGATAAATTGTGGAAAATTTTGAGAAAACTTTGCGTTAGAAATGATTTTGGAAAACTTGGGGAATTCATTGTTGCGAACTATTTTTGATTCATTTGATTTAGGTTCCATATGCATGGTGGACATACTATGGTGTGTGGTTGGTTTATATGTTCACTGTGCGCCTATAGAACCCTAGAATTTTGTAGACCGGAGATAGGTATACCGAGTCAGCTTCCTGTGGAGGACCACAGGGGCATCATTGCGGCACCAATGACGTCGCACTATCCGTGGCGGTGGGATTAGACCACGGCGTCTCCCCTTTGTTGATATTATGTGATTTGTGTGATTATGCTCGTGGAGAGCTTTTGATTTGTGCTCGTGGGAGAGCTTTTGATTATTTGGGAGGCGTATGGATGCATCCTAGGCTATGTTATGATTTGATATGATATGATATGATTTGTGTAGAGCGGTCGTGTGGTGTAGTGCCATACACACCTTCCGATTAGGGGATACGTACACCTGGAGTCGCGACCAGTGTGTTATTGCGAGATATGATTTGATATGATACATTGCGAGATATGATATGATTTGGCACCGGTGTTGTGCAGTTTGGATATTTTGTTTGTAGGGTACTCGGTATAAAATAACCCAACCCCTCGTTGCCTCAACCTTTATTTCATTTGTTTACTCTGGTGTAAGGGTGGTGTTACTCGAAGGGTGACTTTTTGAAAAATAAATTTTACTTATTTATTCCGTTTCATTCTTCTTTTAAAATATTAAAACTGTTACTGTTTATTACTGTCTACATCCGCGCACTGAGCAATTAGCTCAGCCGCATTTTCTTTTCTCATGCGGCAGGTAATCGGGGTACATGGGATGAGTACGAGAGCTTCAAGACTTGGACTTGCCATAGAGACCACTATTTATTTCAGTTGGACATTTATTTAGGTTATCATTTAATAGATTGTCATTTATTATTACAAAAATTTATTAGTACAGTTATTATATTAACAATAAATGTGACCTTCCGTTTCGTTATCGGAACGGGGGTGTTACAACTTATGGTATCAGAGCTTAGGTTCCTTCTTGTAGTTTGCCTTTAGGTTTGACCTGTGAGTTTTGGGTAGATCATGGAATATGATTAGAACATGGGATAGGATTCTGCTTCCTTTATCTTGTACTCTACCGTATTTCATTTGATTCCAATAATTGACTATACGTGTTCTATGAGGAGTTAATTTACGTATATTGCTATCCCGATGGGAAATTCTTGACAATTGTGTGCGCGTACTGTGAGTGTTCCATATCGTTTAGAGTTGACGTTCTTCTGGCTTATCTACTTCTTATGGAGACGCATCATCATCATCAGTATATAATACTTGGATCGAACCGGCTAACTGAGCGGGAAATCTGTACGTGATGTTTTACCGGTGTAGAATTTTCAACATCTGTAGGATATTGATTTGTGTCTGACCTTCTTAAACTAATGGCGGAACTACTTCTTATGAAGATCTCCAAAGTGTTGTAGTGGAATCACTCCAGACGAGAAGACACTCGGGAACTCGAAAAGTCTATTCCTCTAATTTCTTAAAGCTTATATATGTATTATGGTTAATTGAGAGAATGCAATCATTCTTTTAGAGTGGATATAATTTACAAGAAATCGTTATGAGTGGAGATAAATCGATACTGAATATGATATAACGATCTCAAATAACATTGAAGTATTTAAGTCACACATACTTGATGAACTTCTAAAACCAAATCCAATTGAGCTGAAGAATATGAATAATATTAAAATTTCATGTCCTTTAAGTATAATGATTAACTTTCTGGTTCCTCCTAGACGCTATAAATATATGAGTAAAAAATCAATTGAGCATGTATAAGAAACATGAGCTTACAGTATGAATATAGAATGATGAATAGGTGGTACTACTATAGTGAGCACGAGGTCGTGATTGAAACAATAGGAGTCTGATACACATAATTAAATTATCCATCGATTAAGGCTAAAAAAAGGGTTATATAATATCAATTTCTAATTTTGAGATCAAACTAATGAATAATAGCACATATATAGCCAAAAAGGTAATCCATATCCTAATAATAAAGTGCATTCTCTTAAACTTGACTATGGAAAGTATAAATCAACTATTTGATATGGGGTTCAATACATGAGTAATTGATGACTTTGTTTGTGTAGGACGTGACCGGGTCATAATTTAGTTGTCTGATGATAGCACATAGTTGGTATATTGTGACTTGGAGATGAAAAGATAAAGCATGTTTTGTCTAGGTATAAATTCCGAGTTCCCTTGTGACGTCAAATTCATGGTCGATAAGTGGGAATTGATAAGATTGAACTTTTATTAAAAACATATAATTTGGTTAAGCCTTTACATAAGTGGATAGTTTCCTTTTGAAAAGTTGTGGAATAATTAATATTAACTTGATACAATCGTAATGTTTATATTTCTCCATTAGCAAGGATTGTCATCTTATACTAACTATATATGAACTTTTTGATGGTTTTTTATGTGAAACAACGACTTAGTAAACTATGAGAAGTTAATTAATAAAAAAAAAATAATCAATAAAATATCAATCAGGAAATCGATTAGGCCCCAAATGTCATGAGGCTCACATATGTTTTCATTTTAGTAATTTATGTTATGTGAATTCAAATGGGTACTCTTCCTACAATAGAGATTAAGTTATTATCAACTATAAACACTTCAATTTTACTATGGTGGCTGAAAAGAATTTGGGGTCTTACAATATTTATATTAGTAGAGACATTGAACACTTTAAACGATATTTACATGCTTAACCATTATAGTTTAAAATCATGTACGTGTTGCTACTCAGCCTGAAATTATATATGAAAACATTGCTCAGTTAATAGTTGAACTTATATTTGTGAGAGCTAGTGAATTTTGATGCATAGTGAGAGTAACATCAATATATGTGTGAGGTATATTTAGAATTACGCTTGGCCACCGTAATTATAAATATAGGTTGCACATGTCGACATGTTATGATCATGATTGGATCATTATGAAACTATTTCTTAAGTTTAAATAGTGAAGTGAATAAGAAATATAATATGAGGAATGACATTAATATGGATTTGGTGACTGATGATAAATCATCTTACAAAAGCAACTCACTTCTTAGCTATTCCTGAAACGTGTTATGGTAATCATTTGAAAAAAAATATGGAAATTTACCGGTCCTTTTGAGGTTTTTGAAAGAGTTTGTCAAGTTTCATATATATCGTCTAGCATTCACCATGGCTTTGTCTCATGTGAATAATGTGTTGCACGTGTCTAGTTTACGAGTCTACAGTTATCGTCTACTTCATGTAGTATAATATCTGATGTGTAAAATCTAGTCTTAAAAGTTATCGTTATAAATGAACAAAAGAAGTACCTCAGATAGACTAAAACACAACCGGGCAGTGGACCCTGTCGAGTAGTAGTATAGTAGTGGTAAGTCTAGGTTCGAACACAGGGAATGTTATTATAAGAAACTTTAATGTAGGGTAACCAATTTAAAATAAGAAAAGAAAATGTGGGTTTTGTGCAACCGAATTGTTGCTTTGCTTAACATCTACTGATTTATCGAAAACTAAGGCAATTGGGCTTTTAAGAGCCAGATTTGAATTGATGGATTATCAAGGAATACAAAGAATACTTGCTTGGATTATTTCACTAGTAATTTCGGGGTGCATATTAGTTAAAACCAGTTTGTAACATGCAAGGTAAATATACATTAAAACATAAGAGTAACATTGGCTAACTCCTATATTATTAACTTCAGTTTACGAGCTTATGACTTAATCTTGGTAACAAACGTTGGCATGGTTACTATCTTACACATTTAAGCCTAAAGAGTATAACTTATTGCAAATTTACGTTGGCAATATTTGTTCAAAACCAATTGATAGCAAATAACTTTAATGAAATACGTTGGCATCTTCACTAGTTATCTACCCAATAAGTTATAGTCTTTTGCAAGCTCAAATACACAAGGGGTTTTGATTAAGCATAAATCATTGGTTTCTAGTTATAACTCATCCAAATGAAAAGCATTGGCATATTCACAAACTTGCATTTTCTAATCTTTTTGCTTAATCTTGTACCAAATTAGTTTTTACTTCAATGGCGATTTATACATAGACATATAAATCTAGAAATGTAATCTAACAACAAACATTGGTTTAAGCTATTAATTTCATTTCCAACAAGCTTTAACAAATTTACCTAGAACATGCAAATCCAATGAATAAGCTTAAACTAGAATTTATACAAACTCTAGGAATTACACCCCTAATCACTAGATTCTTTCATCCAAGCAAGTATTGAGGAATTTAACCACTCATATTCATTGTTAAGCAATAATAATGCAATATTAATTTCATGATAAAATTAACACTTAATATTAAAATCTAATCAAATTAACTTTGAATAAATTAAAGATTGCTTACAACAAATGATGATGAACTTGAAATGATTTCAATACAGAGATTAAAACTTCCAAAATACTAGCTCGATTCCTTCGCTCCGTGTGTTCTTCGGTGAATAGTAACAATGGTGAAATTGGTTTTTTGGGTGGTGAGAGATGAATGATTTTGGTGATGTTAATACTTGTAGTGATTAACAAAGTGGATGTATGGATGATTTGTGATGAAACCCAATAGCAATTATTCACCTCACAACTATTTTTCCTGCAAACTCGTGATGATCTTTTGATGAAAACCCAATTGGGTTTTATAGAGGGAAAAGTTGGTTGAAGAATTAAATGCCCCCAACCACATACAAATCTTTGCAATCTTTGATTTCTTGATTTGGTGTACAAAGGATGAGATTGTAGGCTGAGAAAACACAAAAGTCTCTCCATGGTGTGCTGCTGCCGTTTTCTGTTTTGTGAAAAGCAGGTGAGAGCTGTATCTTTTAATCTGTATTTGACTTTTTCGAGTGTTGAATCCGGTCGGATTCAGTGGAATCCGGTCGGATTCCGGTCAACGTACACACAATGAAGCCAAAGGTACAATCACAGAAATTCTACTCAAAAACAATGAATACGGTCGGATTCAGGTGAATCCGTCCGTATTCCTAACCGGATTCAAGGGCGGATTTGAGAACGGATTAAGAAAAGCTTGGTCTGATCAAAAGAGAAACAAAAGCTGGGCATTCAGGCACGGGGAATCCGTCCGGATTCCCATGAATCCGACCGGATTCATGTGTCTCCAGCTAGATTTCTTGATTCCTTTCATTTTAAGCACGTTTCTTCACTTAATTCATCCTTCCAGCTGCATTCGTTCCTAAATTCATTTTCAGAGTAATAAGTATCGAAAGTTCATGAATTTAACTAACAATGGCACGCAATTCTCAATGATATCGCGTCTAAAAGTATGTATAATTTAAGCGATATCAAATATCCCCACACTTGAACTTTGCTTGTCCTCAAGCAAATCATGATTTTTCGATTCAATACAAACAACCTCTTACATTCCAGAAATCAAGAATAAGGTTTTCAAAATATAACCAACAACAATCACCTAAGCGATCATGTTAGCAGCATGTTTGTAATCATATAAAACCTGGAAATAAATTTGTCAAGCATGAATTTGCACAACTTAGCACCTCTCAAATAGGATAAGTGTTTTAAATCACTCACTCTCAACCTATAAACTACAAGGTAAGGGAATAAACGACATAATCACTCAATCAAGCCAAGTCGTGATGCGTTATTACCATAAGCTTGCCAAAAGATCAAATCACCACCGATTAGGCGTGAGCACCAAGTAAAGTATCAAAAATGGTATTCTAAAAATGTGTTGAAAATAATAAAGTGAGGGTGAAGGGTGTTAGGATAGACTCTTATATTAATTGTTGAAAAGTGGTAGTCAAAAAGCTTTTTTTTTTTTTTTTTTTTTTTTTTTTTTTTTTGTGATGTGTTACCTTGAAACTTATAATGAAAATGTGATAACAATAAACCTTAGGCTTCAACTTTGATTAATTCACCATATTTCTTCATTTCTTGCCTCCTTGGGTCAATTTTCAGCAACTTTTACTCATGATTTCGTTGTGTTTCCGATTTGCTTAAAAGTTTGTGAATTTTTCACCTTGGTCTTGCTTTCTTGAATTAATATGCTCCATTTGACAATTTCCAAAAGGTTGTTTTGAAATCACATTTTAGAAAACTGGTCTTCGTGTTACAAGGTAACTTTTTTTTTACTTTTTTTTTTTTTTTTTTTTTTTGACTACACGAAAATAAGGCTAATGTAGTAATTGTGATGAAAAATGTAAGTGAAAGGTGTCTAGGGGTTTCTTAGCATTAAAAATGAATGCTAACGACCTGGGTGGACTGGATATAAATGGTATTAAAACAAAACCCCAAACAGTCAAGGTTCCTTGGCCGATTAGTGAATTCGTGCAATCCTTTATAAGATCAAACACAAATTCCATAATTGGCTAGAAATTCTCAAAAATTGGGTCAAAATATGTAATCTAACTAAGTCCTAAGGAATACCAATTCATCGTCTACTTTACCTATATCACACGAATGTGATCTCACAGCGGCCTTGAAATGCATCATTAAGGCAAGTTCTAGAATAAACTACAAACACCGGCACACTCATAGCGATTTAAATATATAAACACTAAAGGGCAGTGTTTTCTCAATAAGGCTCAAGAATTCTCACAATTTTCAGTGGGGCTATAAGTGTGCTAGTTATGCAATTCTCCTAGTGCGGATGCTTCTAGACAAATTTTTTTTAAGAATGCAAGAGTTTAAAGTTACTTATAACAATTATGGCCAAATATTTCACAAAGCAACTAATCTTTTGAGGACAAAGCAATTTCAAAATGAATTACCATTTCTAAACTTAGTTATTGGGATTTGAAAATTTTTTGTGAAATAATGAAGTATACCCAATAAAAAGTTAGAAACAATGATTCACTTGAATATAAGTTTAAGTGAATATTCTCCCCACACTTAAGTTTTGCATTGCCCTCAATGCAAAAAGAGATAAGTAAGTAAAAAATCATAAGTGGAAAGGAAAAGGGAACGAGTACTTCCCCGGGGTTTTTGCTAGAAGTGGTAGAATGCATGCTTGCAACCCATCGCTGAACTTACTGTCAGCATTACTCATTTGATCTCATCCCAACAACCTCATCCATAAAAGTTTAGAACTTTTAATACCTAAAGAAAAACACACATAGAGAATCGTCTTTGGGCGACATTGTACAAACCGTACCCAAATGTCACCCATTCGTTAAGCAGTAATAATGTCCTAATTACGAGAGGAATTAAATCAGAAATTAAAGTATCCATAAATGAGGCACGCAGGCACTCCAAAAGAAGAAGTTATAATATTAATAATAATTGTCTACTAATCACCGCGACGTCCAAGAAAACTGTCCCAAGGTCCCTGCTGCTGCGAGTCGTGTGAAGAATCCTGAAATTTCCAATCTCCAGAGCTTTGACTTGGCCAACTTCCCCACTCTTGATTTGAGCTCGACTCGCGGTACATGCGCTCCTGCTGAAGCTGCCTATCATATTCCTCCTGATGTAATCGTTGGGCTTCCTCGAGTGTGCTCGCTCGCTGATAAGCTGGTGGTGGGTAAGATGCGCCAGGAGTCCCCCATTGAGGATGATGATGATAAGGGTATGGCTGGTAGCCTGAAGGATCGGCATGGTAACGCTCCTGGTCATGGGTCCTCCAGTCTGATGCATACTCAAGAGCCCCAAGTCTATACCCATATTCTTGATGGGCTTCCCTCGTTTCCTGTCGAAAATCACGGAACTCTTGCTGAAAGTCATCATGTCGCTCACCCAAACGGCTAATTCCCTGCATAATATCAAACAATGAAGGAGGTGCAGGATATATATACTCGGGCTCGAATGATGGAGCCACATAACCCTCTGAAAATCCACCCTGAAAGCCGCCCTGATGGTGAATATCTTCCTCCTGGTCTCGGACATTTGATGTCCCTTCATCAGTTCTTTGTCTCTGCTGAGGTGGCGATCCTTCCTCTCTTGGCCATGGAATGTAAGAATTTCCCACTCTTTTGATTACCTCTTCCTGCACATACATAGGCGCACTAATTGGGATGCGAGGATCTCGTACCATAGTTAATCCTGCAAAATCGATATCAAAGAACCGGGCAAAAGCTGTGATGAAATGCCCTCCACAAATGGGCGACTGCTCCTTTCTGCCCCCAGCTTTCTTTGTCAAGTACCAAGCTATACCATAGGGGATATTGACCGGATTATTATCATCAAACTGCTCTAAGTACCACATATCTTGAAGGTTCACCCTTTCTGTGTTCTCACCCCTTTGAGTGATCGAGTGAGACAGAAACCTTTGAATAACCCGATAGTTGACATTTGTAACTTCCGAAATGTGGTTCTCACTAGTCCTGTATGGTTTTTCAGACAATTGACTCCATGGCTGAGCAGTTAAATTCCTGATTCTTGCACCCGACATCAAGAATTCATCAAAATAGTCTGAGCTGATCTCCTCCTTAGTGTATATCCCTAAACTGATGGCTATATCCTGATAGGACATATGACGGTCCTCTCCTCCTAGCCTGAATGACAGGAAACTTCTATCCGTCACGTTTTGTATCCCATTCTCTTTCATTCTGACGGTAGATAGAAATTCCAAGCACAATTCCTTATAGATTGGATGCCATAGATCAAACAATCGGACCCAATCATCATGATCTATATGTCCTTCGTCAGTATCATAACGGGTTGTTAAAATTTCTCTAATAGCATTACCAACCCCAGCTTGATCTAAAGGGCCCCAATCGGGAGTTCTCGGGCACATGAATTGCTTTCTATGTATTTTCAAGTACTTCTCACAATAAGAATTAAAGAGAGCCCCCGGTCGATCCAGCCTCAACCATTGGTGAAGATTAGCCGGCATTTGCAGAGCGAATAAACCCAATGGTTCCATTTGAACTGGCGGAGGTTGCCTTCTTCGTGAAGTAGATGGCCCGTGCCTTGTCTGCAAAAGAGTGAAATAACAGAAGAAAATCCAAGTTTTATAGAAATGTTAGCGTTAGCTGAAAGAGAAAACTTGGCATTCATCACGGTTCAACTAACATTAAATCATTAATCAAAAACTATTTGGCATCAAAATCCAATTATCATCCAGTTGTTCATCTAATATGACAATTCTATACTATAACAAAACAACTCAGGGGAATGACAACTATTCTCATTTATGCTTAATCATACCAACTAGTGACAAACTCAGAAAATTAGGAAGAATGTATGTGATCTAGCATCAACAACATTGACTAGTCAATAGGAATCAAGCTAAGTAAACTTCTCCAAAGCAATCAAATTTTTAAGCATGCCACAATTACCATTTAACTAGCTCAACATCACACTTTATCTTCCAAGTTCACACAACAACATCAAAACAGCATGTGCTATCAACAATGTATCTCCCTAATGAATCATAAAGCTTGCCAGGAACAATCCGCATTTATCTAACAATTCTAATCATACTAAGCTCAAAGATTCAAATGATCACATAATTCATTCAAAAATTAAAACTAAAACTTTAAGCACCTTTGAACAAGAGGTGATCATATAAATATTATAAGCATGTGAATCATCAAAGAATTTCATTATCATCACTTTTAAGCATTTTCCCCAAATTGGCCTCATGAACCCTAATTTCACAAACCATCAAATCATGCAATCTAAACATTAAATCATGTTAATAACCTGTAATTAAGCATTAACGAACAACATTAACATGAAATAATGGATTAAAATGCATCCCCACACTTGGTTTCTAGTAAACCCGAAAAATCCCAAAGTAAAGATTAAACCATGAAAAAGTTAATAGATCAAGATGTTTTGGTGTTAATCGTACCTTAGGACCCATTTAGATGACGAATTGTGGTTTGATTTGATGAAAAATGGGATTTTTGGGGTGTGTTTTTGGTGGAATCCGGCGTTGGTAGAGAGAAAAATATGGTGGAGGTTCGTGCGTGAATGTGCAGGAAGAAGAAGCAGGGCGACCTAATAAAAAGGAGAATCCGGTCGGATTCCATTGAATCCGGGCGGATTTAAACAAAATTTGACACGTGTCGCGCTACGGTTTAGCCTAATACGGAATTGATTAAACATTGAATCCGGTCGGATTCCATTGAATCCGGACGGATTCCCAAGCGGATTCAAGTTAATACGCCGTATTCATGGTCCGGATTCCTACAGGCAAGGTCTGAGCAAGAAACTTAAAAACGGATGCCTTGTGACACGATGAATCCGGTCGGATTCCTGTGAATCCGTCCGTATTCCCGGACCGTATTCCCTGAATCCGGCCGTATTCAACCCAGAAAATTAAAAATCCGCTTTTTGAGTTCAAATTAATCCCCAGGACCTTTGTTGTACCAACAATCATCAATCAAATGCAGAAAATCAAAACACACTTTATCCTAAACATGCAATCACATAAACAAACAAATAAATTACTTAGTAAATATAATTAAAGGATACGGTCACGGATTCTTCCGTGAAATGCTTATTTTATTTTCGAGTCTAAAGCTTGTCTCGTCCCCGAATTTACTTGTTCTTGGGGAACATGGTGAGTTCCTCCCACTCGTTTCCAACATCTTCTTCATGGTAATGCTTCAACCTATGCCCGTTCACAATGAAACTTCCGCCATTCTCATCAAACAATTCAACGTACCCGGATGGATAGGCATGTTTCACCACATAAGGCCCGGACCATCTTGGTTTGAACTTTGGTTGTTTTAACTTGTAACGAGACTGAAACAAGAGTACCTTATCCCCATTCTTGAACTCCTTTCTCATCCGCAGCTTCCTATCATGCCAAACTTTGGTCCTTTCCTTGTATAGTCTCGAGTTCTCATACGCTTGCAACCTAAGTTCATCCAATTCGTGAAGTTGCAACATTCTTTTCTCTCCAGCCTCTAGTAAATCCAAATTACAGTTTTTCAACGCCCAATAGGCTTTGTGCTCGATTTCGAGGGGTAAGTGGCAAGTCTTACCATAAAGTAACCGATATGGGGTCGTGCCAATAGGTGTTTTGTAAGCGGTTCTGAACGCCCACAATGCATCGTCCAACTTCTTTGACCAAATAGTTCGGTTATCTTTGACGGTTTTCTCCAGGATTCTTTTAAGAGCTCGGTTGGTGTTCTCTACTTGCCCACTCGTTTGTGGGTGATATGCAGTTGAAAACCTGTGCTGAACACCGTACCTTTTCAAAACCTTCTCCATTTGGGCATTTGCAAAATGGCTTCCTCTATCACTGATTAATGCTTTTGGCATCCCAAACCTACTAAACAACCCTTTCAAGAAATCAACAACTACACGTGCATCATTTGTAGGTAAAGCTTTTGCTTCAGCCCACTTTGACACATAGTCGACTGCAACCAATATGTACTCGTTCTTGAATGAAGGTGGAAATGGCCCCATAAAGTCGATGCCCCATATATCAAACACTTCGCAAACCTGGATGCTTTGTTGGGGCATTTCATCTCTTTTGGATATGCTCCCTGATCGTTGGCATGCATCACAAGTTTGACAAAGTGTATTTGCTTCCTTGAAGATTGTGGGCCAATAAAAACCCGCATCAAATACTTTCTTGGCAGTCACGGATAGCCCATAGTGGCCACCTGTAGGTCCATGATGGCAAGCATCCAGAATTTCCCTAGTTTCTCCTCCAGACACGCATCTCCGAATCAATCCATCAGCACAAACCTTGAACAAATAAGGGTCTTCCCAAATGTAACTCTTCAAGCTGGAGAAAAACTTTTTCTTTTCTTGATGGGTCATCCCTTTTCTTAAAACTCCTGCACACAAATAGTTAGCAATATCGGCATACCATGGTGCTTCTTTCTCCTTGTTTTCATCAACCTGCAAAAGAAACTCCTCCGGAAAGGAATCATCAATGTTAGTATCGCCTAACTTGTCCAGGTTTGGATTTTCCAATCTAGACAAGTGATCGGCGGCTAGGTTCTCGGCTCCCTTCTTATCCTTAATCTCAATGTCGAATTCTTGTAAAAGAAGAATCCAACGAATGAGACGCGGTTTAGCGTCCTGTTTGGTGAAGAGATATTTAAGAGCCGAGTGGTCTTTGAAAACAACGGTCTTGGACAATACAAGATATTGTCTAAACTTATCAAATGCAAACACAACAGCAAGTAATTCTTTTTCAGTTGTGGTGTAATTCTGTTGTGCCCCATTAAGTGTTTTGCTTGCGAAATAAATGGGCTTAAAGTGTTTGTCTTCTCTTTGTCCTAAAACAGCCCCTAAAGCAAAGTCGCTTGCATCACACATTAATTCAAACGGTTTGGTCCAATCAGGCGAAACAAGTATGGGTGCATCAGTTAGTTTTTCTTTCAAAATCGCAAACGCATTTAAACATGGTTCATTAAACACAAACGTTGAATCCTTTTCAAGAAGTTTAGTTAAAGGTCTCGTTATCTTTGAAAAATCTTTTATGAACCTGCGATAAAATCCCGCGTGACCTAGAAAACTTCTAATTCCTTTAACATTTGTGGGTGGTGGTAGCTTAGCAATGACATCTATCTTAGCTCTATCTACCTCTATCCCCACACTTGACACTTTGTGTCCCAACACAATCCCTTCCTTTACCATAAAATGGCATTTCTCCCAATTTAAAACCAAGTTAGCTTTCTCACACCTTTCCAACATTTTATCAAGGTTAGATAAACAATTTTCAAAAGAATTTCCAAACACAGAAAAGTCATCCATGAAAACTTCCATGGATGTCTCAATCATATCTTGAAAAATTGCTATCATGCATCGTTGAAAAGTGGCAGGTGCATTGCAAAGACCAAAGGGCATCCTCTTATATGCATATGTTCCAAATGGACAAGTGAAAGTGGTCTTTTCTTGGTCTTTTGGGTCAATGGGAATCTGAAAATACCCCGAAAAACCATCTAGAAAACAATAAAATTCATTTCCTGCAAGTCTTTCTAGCATTTGGTCTATGAAGGGCAAAGGGAAATGGTCCTTCAAGGTTGCGTCATTCAATTTTCTGTAGTCTATACACACTCTCCAACCTGTGACAGTCCTAGTTGGGACTAATTCATTTTGTTCGTTGGTCACTACAGTCATTCCCCCCTTCTTAGGCACACAATGAGTTGGACTCACCCAAGGGCTGTCCGAAATTGGGTAAATAATGCCTGCATCAAGAAGTTTGATAACTTCTTTCTTGACTACATCCTTCATATTGGGATTAAGCCTCCGTTGTCTTTGGACAACGGGTTTTACATTATCTAAAAGATTTATTCTGTGTTTGCAAAAAGATGGGCTTATCCCGGGTATGTCCGATGTACGCCAAGCAAAAGCACTCTTGTGAGCTTTCAGGACATCTAATAACATGCATTTTTCAGAATTTGAAAGAGTGGAAGAGATTACTACAGGGAGTAAGTTCTCCTCGTGAAGATATGCATATTCCAAATGTTCCGGTAGCGGTTTCAGCTCCAAGTCTTTTGGTGGATCTTCAACGGATGTCTTTATCCTGATTTGATCCTCCTTTACTAGCTCCTCATAGCTCTCATCACCTTGTTGCTCTTCATCATCAAAATCTGTCCCCATTCCCTTTAGCATTTCCAAGGTGTCTTCATCTCCAAATGACTCCAACATGTCATCTAGCCTTGCTTCAAAATTCAGCAACTTCTGGAATTCCTCATCAACAGCTTCATCTACAACATCAATGCTAAAACAAGTATCGTCAGTAGAATAAGGATGCTTCATGGCCTTATCGACCGTGAAAGCAATCCTTTCATCCCCTACCCCCAAGGTCAATTTCTTATCTTTAACCCCTATGATGGCATCCGCGGTATGTAAGAATGGTCTTCCTAAGATTAGTGGCACTTTACTATCTTCTTCCATTTCCAATATCACGAAATCAACGGGAAAGGTAAATTGCCCTACATCTACCATCATGTTTTCTGCAATACCTACGGGATATTGAAAAGACCTATCGGCAAGTCTAATACTCATGCGTGTGGGTGTCAATGATCCTAAAGACAGCTTAGCATATAATGAATATGGCATTAAATTAATGCTAGCTCCTAGATCGGCTAATGCATCACAAGTAAATAAGTTACCCAATTTACATGATATTATGAAACTTCCGGGATCGCCAAGCTTGGGTGGAATCTGATTTTGAACTATTGCCGAGCATTCTTCATTCAAAAACATAGCCGATGCTTCCGTGAGTTTATCCTTGTTGCTCACCAAGTCTTTGATGAACTTGGCATAGTTCGGCATTCCGGCTAGCACATCCACTAAAGGCACATTGATTCGAATTGCCTTTATCATGTCTACAAACTTCCCATATTGAGCTGCAATCTTCTCTTTTCTCAGTCTTTGTGGATATGGGATCTTTGGTTTGTACGGTTTCACTACCGGTGTAGTGGTGGAAGATGTTGGTGTGGTTGGAACATCAATAGGTTGACTTAGATTCTCCTCTTCCTCTTTATTTTCATCATCCGATTCCTGCAAAACAGAGTTAGTAGCAATTGGCTTCCTTGGTTGAGGTGGTTCTAACTCCTTTCCACTCCTTGTAGTAATAGCATTCACATGCTCATTTCTGGCTTGGGGTGGTTGATATGGCTTTGAATCGCTAGAACCCCCAGAAATCGGAATTTGTCTCGGATTTTGTTGAGTATTGCTTGGTAGACCTCCCTTAGGCCTACTACTTTGCCCTTCCGATAACCTATCCATCTTGCTTTCCAAATCTTGGATGGCCGCTTGTTGGTTTTTCTGTCCTTGTTCCATTCCAACTCTCAAACTTGTTATTTGAGTTTTCATCCTCTCCGTTGTTGCCTTTTGCTCCGTGATGAATTCTTTCATCATTTGCTCAAGTGATGATGAGGGTTGCTCCTGTTTTTGGTTTTGAGAAGAAGGACCTGATGATGTGCTTTCCCTTTGCGGATATTGGTTGTAGCCTTGGTTTGAACGAGAGAATCGGTTGTTTTGGTTATAACTACCCATGTAACTTCCAGAATTTCGATTTTGGAAACCACCACGTTGGTAGTTTCCTCCTCCTTGATAGTTACTTTGTTGAAGGTAACTAACGTCTTCATCGTCATCTTCTCTCATTATAGGTTGATCATTGTGTTGCATGCAATGAACGGTGGCATGATTACCACCACAATATCCGCATCCATCTCTAAGTTCTTTAATCTCTCCTTTCAAACTCTTGAATTTGCTATCGACCTTTGAAGACAAGGCTTTTAATTCAGCAATCAAGTCTGAATTTTCTGATTTAGGTCTCGAACTTGAACTATCTTCCACAAAAGCAACATGTTTCCTTATAGGCTTCCCTTTGTTATCCTTGCCCCAATTTAGGCTTTGAATAACCTTATCTTCTAAAACCTGCCAGCATTCATTGGGACTCTTGTAAAGAAACACTCCACCTCCCGCGGCATCTAGAACGTTAGCGGTTGGTATATCAACACCATTATAGAACAATGAAATCTTCTCCGCCTTTGTTAGACCATGACCATGGCAATTTTTCAGCATTTTCTTGAATCTCACCCACGCTTCAACTAATGTTTCACCTTCTTGTTGCTTAAATGCTCGAATTTCATTGAGCAATCTTTCGGCTAGAGCGGGTGGATAGAATCTACTAACAAATGCTTTACGCATTTCTTCCCATGTTTGAATTGTGTTTGGCTCTAATTCTTCGTACCACTCCTTGGCTTCTCCACATAAAGACATCGGAAATGTCTTTAGCTTGATTGCTTCATCCATGTTAGGACCATACTTGAACATATTATTGATTTCAAGAAACTCGGCTACATGTTTGTGAGGATCGGCCCTCACCCTTCCGTCAAATTGTATGTCCCTTATAGCGGACATATGATTTCCCTTTAAAGAGAAATTGTTGTTTTCGAAATTTGGCCTTTGAATGGCCCAAGTAGGAGTTGGTGCAACATCTCTTGTTCTTGACCAAATGGGAGTGTCATCTTCGTTTGCCATTAGTTCGTCGGGAAATTCTTGATCTTCTTCTTCTTCGTATTCTTCTTCTTCTTCCCGGTACTTTGAATCTCCTTCTTCGTTTGGTTCCTCAATTGTGTTGTTTGTTGAAGAAGACTCCGTTTCAGATTGGTAATTAGTTGGTTCACCCGGTTCGTTCTCGGATTTTTGTCTCCAACGTTTCCTTGCAGCTTTTTCAGGATTTGATAGAGGTTCTAAGAGTTCCTTTCTGGAATTCCTAGTACTCATTCATCACCTAAATAAACCTGTAAAAACACTGAAAATAAAACTATAAAACGCACCGATTCAATCCAACTAAATGCAAGAAAGGTAACTTTCCAAGAATAAATTCCGGAAAGGATCAATTAACTACACCAAATTCAAGTCTTAACAAAACAATTCCCCGGCAGCGGCGCCAAAAACTTGATGTGTAAAATCTAGTCTTAAAAGTTATCGTTATAAATGAACAAAAGAAGTACCTCAGATAGACTAAAACACAACCGGGCAGTGGACCCTGTCGAGTAGTAGTATAGTAGTGGTAACTCTAGGTTCGAACACAGGGAATGTTATTATAAGAAACTTTAATGTAGGGTAACCAATTTAAAATAAGAAAAGAAAATGTGGGTTTTGTGCAACCGAATTGTTGCTTTGCTTAACATCTACCGATTTATCGAAAACTAAGGCAATTGGGCTTTTAAGAGCCAAATTTGAATTGATGGATTATCAAGGAATACAAAGAATACTTGCTTGGATTATTTCACTAGTAATTTCGGGGTGCATATTAGTTAAAACCAGTTTGTAACATGCAAGGTAAATATACATTAAAACATAAGAGTAACATTGGCTAACTCCTATATTATTAACTTCAGTTTACGAGCTTATGACTTAATCTTGGTAACAAACGTTGGCATGGTTACTATCTTACACATTTAAGCCTAAAGAGTATAACTTATTGCAAATTTACGTTGGCAATATTTGTTCAAAACCAATTGATAGCAAATAACTTTAATGAAATACGTTGGCATCTTCACTAGTTATCTACCCAATAAGTTATAGTCTTTTGCAAGCTCAAATACACAAGGGGTTTTGATTAAGCATAAATCATTGGTTTCTAGTTATAACTCATCCAAATGAAAAGCATTGGCATATTCACAAACTTGCATTTTCTAATCTTTTTGCTTAATCTTGTACCAAATTAGTTTTTACTTCAATGGCGATTTATACATAGACATATAAATCTAGAAATGTAATCTAACAACAAACATTGGTTTAAGCTATTAATTTCATTTCCAACAAGCTTTAACAAATTTACCTAGAACATGCAAATCCAATGAATAAGCTTAAACTAGAATTTATACAAACTCTAGGAATTACACCCCTAATCACTAGATTATTTCATCCAAGCAAGTATTGAGGAATTTAACCACTCATATTCATTGTTAAGCAATAATAATGCAATATTAATTTCATGATAAAATTAACACTTAATATTAAAATCTAATCAAATTAACTTTGAATAAATTAAAGATTGCTTACAACAAATGATGATGAACTTGAAATGATTTCAATACAGAGATTAAAACTTCCAAAATACTAGCTCGATTCCTTCGCTCCGTGTGTTCTTCGGTGAATAGTAACAATGGTGAAATTGGTTTTTTGGGTGGTGAGAGATGAATGATTTTGGTGATGTTAATACTTGTAGTGATTAACAAAGTGGATGTATGGATGATTTGTGATGAAACCCAATAGCAATTATTCACCTCACAACTATTTTTCCTGCAAACTCGTGATGATCTTTTGATGAAAACCCAATTGGGTTTTATAGAGGGAAAAGTTGGTTGAAGAATTAAATGCCCCCAACCACATACAAATCTTTGCAATCTTTGATTTCTTGATTTGGTGTACAAAGGATGAGATTGTAGGCTGAGAAAACACAAAAGTCTCTCCATGATGTGCTGCTGCCGTTTTCTGTTTTGTGAAAAGCAGGTGAGAGCTGTATCTTTTAATCTGTATTTGACTTTTTCGAGTGTTGAATCCGGTCGGATTCAGTGGAATCCGGTCGGATTCCGGTCAACGTACACACAATGAAGCCAAAGGTACAATCACAGAAATTCTACTCAAAAACAATGAATACGGTCGGATTCAGGTGAATCCGTCCGTATTCCTAACCGGATTCAAGGGCGGATTTGAGAACGGATTAAGAAAAGCTTGGTCTGATCAAAAGAGAAACAAAAGCTGGGCATTCAGGCACGGGGAATCCGTCCGGATTCCCATGAATCCGACCGGATTCATGTGTCTCCAGCTAGATTTCTTGATTCCTTTCATTTTAAGCACGTTTCTTCACTTAATTCATCCTTCCAGCTGCATTCGTTCCTAAATTCATTTTCAGAGTAATAAGTATCGAAAGTTCATGAATTTAACTAACAATGGCACGCAATTCTCAATGATATCGCGTCTAAAAGTATGTATAATTTAAGCGATATCAATATCCACTCAACAAAATTTGCGAGATCTCTTGCGTGAGGAAAAGCATATCAAAATTCTTGCTCGTGAGGAACATTTACTTGGATGAATATGACCCTTTATGTTAAAGTCTTCTAGAGGAATAATTAGAAATAGAAGAAACATAGAAACTTGGAAAGTCTATTCGTGAACGACACCCTTATCTAACCGTTTAAAGATTTTATTTATATTTTCGTTAATTTCGGGGACGAAATCATTTTTAGGGGGATATATTGTAATATTTGGAATAAAAGTAATATGGTTAAATTCACAAGTTCGTTGATTTTGGGGACAAAATCATTTTTAGGAGGATATGTTATAATGACCGTAAAACACATATAACGTTATTCAATTATATTTTCATTGATTTTGGGGACGAAATCATTTAAAGGAGAATAAGTTATAATAACCCGCGTAATACATTGTTACATTTTTCGTCTTCGCTTATTTCATAGACGAAACCATTTTCCAGTGGGATATATTATAATAACCGAGAATAAAAATAATACAGTTAAATTATTCTTATCAATTTTGGGGCCGAAATCACTTTTAGTATGATAAGTTATAACAGTTGGAAAACTTAAATTCTACAAAATTGTAATATCGTTGATTTCTGGGACGAAATCATTTTTGGGGGATATGTTATAATAGCCGGTCAGGAACTAAAGCAATATGGTCGAATGATAGATTCATCAATTTCGAGGATAATATCATTTGGGTGATATGTTATAATAATCTGAAATAAAAGTATTATAATAAATTATAATAAAATTTTATTGATTTCGGGGACGAAATCCATTTTTGTGGGAAGTGTTATAATAACCCGAAATATTTGAATGTATAAGTATACATATATGTTACATATGTACCATTAGTTTTAGTTAGAATAAATAATGGATTATCATTATCATTACATTGATAAGTTCATATATGACATAATACGTTTATGAGTTCTCCGTCAAAATACACAAAAAAATTAATTATCATCTCATCAACTGAATTAAAGGATATGAAAATAAAAATAAAAATTTAAATATATGGTTGAGTTAAAAAGAGCAAGTCAAACCAATTAACCATAAATGCCAATTTAGTAGGAAACCACGATATATTCTCGGCCATAATTCGTTTCTCAAACAAATCTTTTCCACATTATTTATTCGCCGATGATAAACCAAACACAATCACGAAAGAGATAGAAGTTAGAGATATAGAGGGACATGGAGAAACCAGATAGCAATCACACAGAGAAGCCATAAAATTAAGCGGGAACAAGAAACATTTACGAGTTCAGTTTCGGTTGAAATTCGGTGTTGTTTCGAAGGTAATTCTTAGACCAATCTGTATATGAACTATATGTAATTCATTCGTAGATCTTCTACTGTTGATTTAGTATAGTTTCATTAACGTTAAACAAAGAAAACCAAGTCTTTAAACCCACCATGTTCGATGATGATATCGGGAAATTTCGGGTCTTGAAATACGTTGTCTATTAGCGATTCGGAACCTAAAACTTTTAGTAATTGTGTAATCGATCATCTTAAAATAATCAAAGCAGAAATCGAAAGAATTATAATCAAGAAGTAACCTCCATACGTACTTGACGAAGATAACATGTTCTTCATGAAATTAGTTGTAAACTTTCAGTTTAAGTCCCTGAACTAGGTAATATATTACCAAATTAATTAAGAGAATGATTTAATTTTGTTTTTTTCCTTTAAAGTGTTTATACCTTGTTAAGTAATTGATAACATTTCTAAAGTTACATTTTCATTAAAGTTAGTTCACATTTCACACCTAATCTTACAATACACATTTAATTTCTAATTACTAGACTTTATGAATTAAGCTACTGTTAACCTTGTTAAGTTGAACTTAGTTGACCTTTTAAATTAATTGGAGAGAACTTGTGAATAAGGATATAAGTATGTAAATAATTAAAAAAGGGATTTAAGACATTTGGAGAATAAGAACTAAGATATGTAGATTTTCTAAGTTAGCTAAATTGTTATATGTAGACTTTGTGGAGGATGATGGAGCATTCTTCTGATCTTGAGTTGTTAAGACACATATCCAGGTACGGATGTCCGTACTCTTCTTTCAGCGTTATCTTGACATGCTTTGTTGATATCCTTGCGTTCTTTTGATATCCTTGTGATTCATTTGATATCTTGATATACTTGTGTGAATTGATTCCCCCATTTGAGCTAAATTGTTTTGAGCTACGGTGTTATTTTAGATTTGATAAATTGTGGAAAATTTTGAGAAAACTTTGCGTTAGAAATGATTTTGGAAAACTTGGGGAATTCATTGTTGCGAACTATTTTTGATTCATTTGATTTAGGTTCCATATGCAGGGTGGATATACTATGGTGTGTGGTTGGTTTATATGTTCACTGTGCGCCTATAGAACCCTAGAATTTTGTAGACCGGAGATAGGTATACCGAGTCAGCTTCCTGTGGAGGACCACAGGGGCGTCATTGCGGCACCAATGACGTCGCACTATCCGTGGCGGTGGGATTAGACCACGGCGTCTCCCCTTTGTTGATATTATGTGATTTGTGTGATTATGCTCGTGGAGAGCTTTTGATTTGTGCTCGTGGGAGAGCTTTTGATTATTTGGGAGGCGTATGGATGCATCCTAGGCTATGTTATGATTTGATATGATATGATATGATTTGTGTAGAGCGGTCGTGTGGTGTAGTGCCATACACACCTTCCGATTAGGGGATACGTACACCTGGAGTCGCGACCAGTGTGTTATTGCGAGATATGATTTGATATGATACATTGCGAGATATGATATGATTTGGCACCGGTGTTGTGCAGTTTGGATATTTTGTTTGTAGGGTACTCGGTATAAAATAACCCAACCCCTCGTTGCCTCAACCTTTATTTCATTTGTTTACTCTGGTGTAAGGGTGGTGTTACTCGAAGGGTGACTTTTTGAAAAATAAATTTTACTTATTTATTCCGTTTCATTCTTCTTTTAAAATATTAAAACTGTTACTGTTTATTACTGTCTACATCCGCGCACTGAGCAATTAGCTCAGCCGCATTTTCTTTTCTCATGCGGCAGGTAATCGGGGTACATGGGATGAGTACGAGAGCTTCAAGACTTGGACTTGCCATAGAGACCACTATTTATTTCAGTTGGACATTTATTTAGGTTATCATTTAATAGATTGTCATTTATTATTACAAAAATTTATTAGTACAGTTATTATATTAACAATAAATGTGACCTTCCGTTTCGTTATCGGAACGGGGGTGTTACAACTTATGGTATCAGAGCTTAGGTTCCTTCTTGTAGTTTGCCTTTAGGTTTGACCTGTGAGTTTTGGGTAGATCATGGAATATGATTAGAACATGGGATAGGATTCTGCTTCCTTTATCTTGTACTCTACCGTATTTCATTTGATTCCAATAATTGACTATACGTGTTCTATGAGGAGTTAATTTACGTATATTGCTATCCCGATGGGAAATTCGTGACAATTGTGTGCGCGTACTGTGAGTGTTCCATATCGTTTAGAGTTGACGTTCTTCTGGCTTATCTACTTCTTATGGAGACGCATCATCATCATCAGTATATAATACTTGGATCGAACCGGCTAACTGAGCGGGAAATCTGTACGTGATGTTTTACCGGTGTAGAATTTTCAACATCTGTAGGATATTGATTTGTGTCTGACCTTCTTAAACTAATGGCGGAACTACTTCTTATGAAGATCTCCAAAGTGTTGTAGTGGAATCACTCCAGACGAGAAGACACGCGGGAACTCGAAAAGTCTATTCCTCTAATTTCTTAAAGCTTATATATGTATTATGGTTAATTGAGAGAATGCAATCATTCTTTTAGAGTGGATATAATTTACAAGAAATCGTTATGAGTGGAGATAAATCGATACTGAATATGATATAACGATCTCAAATAACATTGAAGTATTTAAGTCACACATACTTGATGAACTTCTAAAACCAAATCCAATTGAGCTGAAGAATATGAATAATATTAAAATTTCATGTCCTTTAAGTATAATGATTAACTTTCTGGTTCCTCCTAGACGCTATAAATATATGAGTAAAAGATCAATTGAGCATGTATAAGAAACATGAGCTTACAGTATGAATATAGAATGATGAATAGGTGGTACTACTATAGTGAGCACGAGGTCGTGATTGAAACAATAGGAGTCTGATACACATAATTAAATTATCCATCGATTAAGGCTAAAAAAAGGGTTATATAATATCAATTTCTAATTTTGAGATCAAACTAATGAATAATAGCACATATATAGCCAAAAAGGTAATTCATATCCTAATAATAAAGTGCATTCTCTTAAACTTGACTATGGAAAGTATAAATCAACTATTTGATATGGGGTTCAATACATGAGTAATTGATGACTTTGTTTGTGTAGGACGTGACCGGGTCATAATTTAGTTGTCTGATGATAGCACATAGTTGGTATATTGTGACTTGGAGATGAAAAGATAAAGCATGTTTTGTCTAGGTATAAATTCCGAGTTCCCTTGTGACGTCAAATTCATGGTCGATAAGTGGGAATTGATAAGATTGAACTTTTATTAAAAACATATAATTTGGTTAAGCCTTTACATAAGTGGATAGTTTCCTTTTGAAAAGTTGTGGAATAATTAATATTAACTTGATACAATCGTAATGTTTATATTTCTCCATTAGCAAGGATTGTCATCTTATACTAACTATATATGAACTTTTTGATGGTTTTTTATGTGAAACAACGACTTAGTAAACTATGAGAAGTTAATTAATAAAAAAAAATAATCAATAAAATATCAATCAGGAAATCGATTAGGCCCCAAATGTCATGAGGCTCACATATGTTTTCATTTTAGTAATTTATGTTATGTGAATTCAAATGGGTACTCTTCCTACAATAGAGATTAAGTTATTATCAACTATAAACACTTCAATTTTACTATGGTGGCTGAAAAGAATTTGGGGTCTTACAATATTTATATTAGTAGAGACATTGAACACTTTAAACGATATTTACATGCTTAACCATTATAGTTTAAAATCATGCACGTGTTGCTACTCAGCCTGAAATTATATATGAAAACATTGCTCAGTTAATAGTTGAACTTATATTTGTGAGAGCTAGTGAATTTTGATGCATAGTGAGAGTAACATCAATATATGTGTGAGGTATATTTAGAATTACGCTTGGCCACCGTAATTATAAATATAGGTTGCACATGTCGACATGTTATGATCATGATTGGATCATTATGAAACTATTTCTTAAGTTTAAATAGTGAAGTGAATAAGAAATATAATATGAGGAATGACATTAATATGGATTTGGTGACTGATGATAAATCATCTTACAAAAGCAACTCACTTCTTAGCTATTCCTGAAACGTGTTATGGTAATCATTTGAAAAAAAATATGGAAATTTACCGGTCCTTTTGAGGTTTTTGAAAGAGTTTGTCAAGTTTCATATATATCGTCTAGCATTCACCATGGCTTTGTCTCATGTGAATAATGTGTTGCACGTGTCTAGTTTACGAGTCTACAGTTATCGTCTACTTCATGTAGTATAATATCCACTCAACAAAATTTGCGAGATCTCTTGCGTGAGGAAAAGCATATCAAAATTCTTGCTCGTGAGGAACATTTACTTGGATGAATATGACCCTTTATGTTAAAGTCTTCTAGAGGAATAATTAGAAATAGAAGAAACATAGAAACTTGGAAAGTCTATTCGTGAACGACACCCTTATCTAACCGTTTAAAGATTTTATTTATATTTTCGTTAATTTCGGGGACGAAATCATTTTTAGAGGGATATATTGTAATATTTGGAATAAAAGTAATATGGTTAAATTCACAAGTTCGTTGATTTTGGGGACAAAATCATTTTTAGGAGGATATGTTATAATGACCGTAAAACACATATAACGTTATTCAATTATATTTTCATTGATTTTGGGGACGAAATCATTTAAAGGAGAATAAGTTATAATAACCCGCGTAATACATTGTTACATTTTTCGTCTTCGCTTATTTCATAGACGAAACCATTTTCCAGTGGGATATATTATAATAACCGAGAATAAAAATAATACAGTTAAATTATTCTTATCAATTTTGGGGCCGAAATCACTTTTAGTATGATAAGTTATAACAGTTGGAAAACTTAAATTCTACAAAATTGTAATATCGTTGATTTCTGGGACGAAATCATTTTTGGGGAATATGTTATAATAGCCGGTCAGGAACTAAAGCAATATGGTCGAATGATAGATTCATCAATTTCGAGGATAATATCATTTGGGTGATATGTTATAATAATCTGAAATAAAAGTATTATAATAAATTATAATAAAATTTTATTGATTTCGGGGACGAAATCCATTTTTGTGGGAAGTGTTATAATAACCCGAAATATTTGAATGTATAAGTATACATATATGTTACATATGTACCATTAGTTTTAGTTAGAATAAATAATGGATTATCATTATCATTACATTGATAAGTTCATATATGACATAATACGTTTATGAGTTCTCCGTCAAAATACACAAAAAAATTAATTATCATCTCATCAACTGAATTAAAGGATATGAAAATAAAAATAAAAATTTAAATATATGGTTGAGTTAAAAAGAGCAAGTCAAACCAATTAACCATAAATGCCAATTTAGTAGGAAACCACGATATATTCTCGGCCATAATTCGTTTCTCAAACAAATCTTTTCCACATTATTTATTCGCCGATGATAAACCAAACACAATCACGAAAGAGATAGAAGTTAGAGATATAGAGGGACATGGAGAAACCAGATAGCAATCACAGAGAAGCCATAAAATTAAGCGGGAACAAGAAACATTTACGAGTTCAGTTTCGGTTGAAATTCGGTGTTGTTTCGAAGGTAATTCTTAGACCAATCTGTATATGAACTATATGTAATTCATTCGTAGATCTTCTGCTATTGATTTAGTATAGTTTCATTAACGTTAAACAAAGAAAACCAAGTCTTTAAACCCACCATGTTCGATGATGATATCGGGAAATTTCGGGTCTTGAAATACGTTGTCTATTAGCGATTCGGAACCTAAAACTTTTAGTAATTGTGTAATCGATCATCTTAAAATAATCAAAGCAGAAATCGAAAGAATTATAATCAAGAAGTAACCTCCATACATACTTGACGAAGATAACATGTTCTTCATGAAATTAGTTGTAAACTTTCAGTTTAAGTCCCTGAACTAGGTAATATATTACCAAATTAATTAAGAGAATGATTTAATTTTGTTTTTTTCCTTTAAAGTGTTTATACCTTGTTAAGTAATTGATAACATTTCTAAAGTTACATTTTCATTAAAGTTAGTTCACATTTCACACCTAATCTTACAATACACATTTAATTTCTAATTACTAGACTTTATGAATTAAGCTACTGTTAACCTTGTTAAGTTGAACTTAGTTGACCTTTTAAATTAATTGGAGAGAACTTGTGAATAAGGATATAAGTATGTAAATAATTAAAAATGGGATTTAAGACATTTGGAGAATAAGAACTAAGATATGTAGATTTTCTAAGTTAGCTAAATTGTTATATGTAGACTTTGTGGAGGATGATGGAGCATTCTTCTGATCTTGAGTTGTTAAGACACATATCCAGGTACGGATGTCCGTACTCTTCTTTCAGCGTTATCTTGACATGCTTTGTTGATATCCTTGCGTTCTTTTGATATCCTTGTGATTCATTTGATATCTTGATATACTTGTGTGAATTGATTCCCCCATTTGAGCTAAATTGTTTTGAGCTACGGTGTTATTTTAGATTTGATAAATTTTGGAAAATTTTAAGAAAACTTTGCGTTAGAAATGATTTTGGAAAACTTGGGGAATTCATTGTTACGAACTATTTTTGATTCATTTGATTTAGGTTCCATATGCATGGTGGACATACTATGGTGTGTGGTTGGTTTATATGTTCACTGTGCGCCTATAGAACCCTAAAATTTTGTAGACCGGAGATAGGTATACCGAGTCAGCTTCCTGTGGAGGACCACAGGGGCGTCATTGCGGCACCAATGACGTCGCACTATCCGTGGCGGTGGGATTAGACCACGGCGTCTCCCCTTTGTTGATATTATGTGATTTGTGTGATTATGCTCGTGGAGAGCTTTTGATTTGTTCTCGTGGGAGAGCTTTTGATTATTTGGGAGGCGTATGGATGCATCCTAGGCTATGTTATGATTTGATATGATATGATATGATATGATTTGTGTAGAGCGGTCGTGTGGTGTAGTGCCATACACACCTTCCGATTAGGGGATACGTACACCTGGAGTCGCGACCAGTGTGTTATTGCGAGATATGATTTGATATGATACATTGCGAGATATGATATGATTTGGCACCGGTGTTGTGCAGTTTGGATATTTTGTTTGTAGGGTACTCGGTATAAAATAACCCAACCCCTCGTTGCCTCAGCCTTTATTTCATTTGTTTACTCTGGTGTAAGGGTGGTGTTACTCGAAGGGTGACTTTTTGAAAAATAAATTTTACTTATTTATTCCGTTTCATTCTTCTTTTAAAATATTAAAACTGTTACTGTTTATTACTGTCTACATCCGCGCACTGAGCAATTAGCTCAGCCGCATTTTCTTTTCTCATGCGGCAGGTAATCGGGGTACATGGGATGAGTACGAGAGCTTCAAGACTTGGACTTGCCATAGAGACCACTATTTATTTCAGTTGGACATTTATTTAGGTTATCATTTAATAGATTGTCATTTATTATTACAAAAATTTATTAGTACAGTTATTATATTAACAATAAATGTGACCTTCCGTTTCGTTATCGGAACGGGGGTGTTACATTGTGCCTCAACCTGCTGGTAAATCAGTGATTGGAACACAATGGGTGTTCAGAAATAAAATGGATGCTGATGGTGTGGTAATAAGAAACAAGGCTAGACTGGTTGCACAAGGTTATTGTCAGCAAGAAGGCATTGACTATGATGAAACCTTTGCACCAGTGGCTAGGCTTGAAGCAATCAGGCTGTTTCTAGCCTATGCAGCTCACAAGAAATTCAAAGTATATTAGATGGATGTGAAAAGTGTCTTTTTGAATGGCAAGCTGCAGGAAGAAGTGTATGTCAAACAACCACCTGGATTCATTGATCCAAAACATCCTGGTTATGTTTACAAACTTGACAAAGCCCTGTATGGACTAAAACAGGCTCCCAGAGCCTGGTATGATACTCTCTCTGTCTATTTAATAAAATGTGGCTACGTTAGAGGTAAGATTGACAGCACATTGTTTATTAAAAGAGATAAGAGAGATGTCATATTAGTCCAAATTTATGTTGATGATATCATTTTTGGGTCTACTAACAGTGACATGTGCAAGGAATTTTCTGATCTCATGACCAAAAGTTATGAAATGAGCATGATGGGTGAATTAACATTTTTCCTTGGTCTGCAAATAAAACAAACAAAGACTGGAATCTTTATAAATCAAGGAAAATATGTTAAAGATTTATTAAAGAAATTTGAATTCACTAACTGCTCATCACTTGCTACACTCATATCACCTGCAGTAAAATTACATGCTGACTCTGATGGTAAATCTGTAAACATCACTACTTACAGAGGAATGATCGGGTCACTGCTATACCTAACTGCAAGTAGACCAGACATTATGTTTGCTACATGTCTTTGTGCTAGGTATCAAGCTGATCCAAAGGAATCACACTTGCTCACTGTCAAAAGAATATTCAGATATTTGAAGGGTACATAAAATCTTGGTCTCTGGTACCCATCAGGTTCAGATTTCTCTCTGAAAGGATATTCTGATTCTGATCACGCTGGATATAAGCTGGATAGAAAGAGCACTTCTGGTAGCTGTCAGTTTCTTGGAGAAAAGCTTGTAAGCTGGTCTAGCAAGAAACAAAATTCAGTTTCAACTTCAACCGCTGAAGCTGAATATGTTGCTGCTAGTGCTTGTACAGCTCAAATTCTCTGGATGAGAAATCAGCTCGCTGACTATGGATTTGACTTCAAAGAAATTCCAATCTATTGTGATAGTCAAAGTGCCATAGCTATTGCAAACAATCCAGTGATGCACTCAAGGACAAAGCACATTGATGTACGATATCATTTCATTAGGGACCATGTGATGAAAGGTGATATTGAACTTCATTTCATTCCAACTGATTACCAACTCGCTGATTTGTTTACAAAACCTTTGGATGAGAAAAGATTTAATTTTCTTATCAGCGAGCTTGGTATGTTAAACTTCAATGAATAAATAAACTCTTTGAGTTTATTTATTTATTGTTGTTTAAATTTATAAATGCTTTAAATAAAATGTCTTTGTAAAATATAATTTCAGTTGATCATACACACTGATGTTTTAATCCTTACTGAACTAATCAGCAAGATTAATACCCAGCTTACTGTGATCATCTAATGTTATATTCTTATAAAGACTGATGAATATTTTCTTATGTCTCAACGATAGGTTTGTAGCATTGCTCTATGGTATTTCTAACTGATCTAGTTAGTATTCTAAGTTGTAACTAGATCAGTGAGGTGTAATATAGAAATATGTTATACATTTAACATAAGACATAATCTATATTCATGTTCTTTTTAATAAAAAAAAAAAAACAAAGAGAGAGAAAAGAAAAACTTATAATGTAACAATAGTGAGTTGATAAGTTAAATTTATATCAAAACTGTAACTGTTTCACAATGACTCAATCAGTATTCTAAGTTGTGATTAAGTCAGCGAGACATAGTCTCAGCAAGATAAACGATTAAATTTATTATCTTATAATTGTTATATTTCTTTTTGGTGGTAAATCAAGAAATTGATTATATAACTTCAGTAACTCTTTCTCTCACTGAAGATATCTTTTAATGGTGCTATTAAATTTACAAATATCATTTGAAATAAACGGGTTATGGTGTAACAGAAAAGTCGTATTGTCTGACACTCTCTCTCTTACGTCAGTGTACTTTTCCGGCACACCTCTCCCATCACCATTAATACCACCAGGTTCCACTTACCACCATTAATCATCACCCCTATACCACTTACCACCATTAATCATCACCTCTATACCACCTCTACTCACCACCATCATCAACCACGATGATCTATTTTCAACCACATGATTATCAAGAAGCACGCTATAAAACAGCGATTTAACTCATTTCACTTTACGCCTTCTTGATTTTCATAACAAAAACACTCTGTTTAAAGGCGGAAATCTTGCAAAACATCTTTATCACTGGCAAGATCAAAATCATATTTTACATACACCATCTCTGCAGAGTTTAAAGCTCTTCAAGCCTCTGCAGAAACCAAGATCTTGTTGTTACAGTTTCCAAATCAGATAATTTGGAAAAGGTAACTTGTTCAAAAACAGAGCATACGGAGATACTGATAAACATTTTGAAAAATCCATTTTTATCTCCCTGCTCTAACTACATCACCTGAAGAAATGAACTCTAAATGGCTCAGTGGGTTCTGGTTTATCTATACTCACTTAGTTCATCAATGGGTTTCATTTCTTCATGTTTTTATTAACAACACGACTCAAAAGAAAACTGTCACTGCACTCATCCTTCAATCTATTTTTCAACTTTCTGTATATGACCCTTACATTCCACTGCATAACAGCAATGAAGCCAAAGGAGGCTTAGTCAATCCCACTAAGATTGACTGTAAATGTTCTGTTGTTTGCAACGGTAAACGTAAGAACGTCACTGTACATAAAACAAAAATGGATAGTGTGTGGCATGCCCTGTTTTCAAATCTTATTAAATCATTGGGCACTAAAACAGGGAGCTATGATCAATACAGCTTCCTAGAAACTCAAATCACCAAATCGACCAAGTCACTGAAAACACCCCAGTGATTATTTCTGGTCAACCACCACTACAAAACACATCAACTGCTCTCAAAAGAAAATCCAAATTAGGGTTCCTGACATTAACGGATCAGGGATATAGCAAAAAGAAGACATCCAAGGATGCCAAGGGTGAAGCGGAGGCTGAACGTTCAGTCCCTGCGGGCACCCTTGCTGACCTCAAGCCTTCAACTGCTTCACTGAACTCCCGAAAGTCCAGTGACTCTAAAAAGGGACAACTGCAGATAGCTACAATAGCTCAAACTATTGTTAGCAGTGATTTGGGTGCATCCCACACCCTCATATCGAGTCTAACCATCAGCTACTTGTCATTCTCACAAAAGGATGACATTTCATCAAAAGGGCTAGTGGTATCAGTGGGTGATAACACACCCATCACTGATGCCACATCACTGGCTACTGACCCGGGTCAACTCTCATCTATCACTGCACCAACTGTCAATATCACTCCACAGACACATGGAGAGATACAAGTTGACCCTTCTGTTTCCAATGATCCATCAGCTAGAACACAAGCTAGTGATGACGAGGAAGCCAAACCCGTAGCAAAATACATCACTCATTCTCAAAACGTTCAAAATTTAGTTACAATATTTCATGCTAACATCAAGGGGGATAAATCTGATGACTCTGCTGATTATGATGAAAATGATGATGCTAACATCAAGGGGGAGAAAGTGATGATAGGAGAAAGCGATGATGTTATCAGAAATGCTGATCAGAAAAACTTGGATGTAGAAACTACTAGAAACAGGTTCATTATGGTTCTAGGTCACTCTGAAGATCCTGGTTTGCATTCTCCAAGTCAAACAATGCCTGAGCAACAGACTCATCTAACTCAGTAGTAATCTTCTCTGAATGTGTAGTAAGTTTCAAGATGACTTCTGTTATCAAAGGTAATCTGATCGCTGAAGATAGTAGGTTTGATATGTCAAGGGTCACTACAACTTATCA